>JAWRVZ010000198.1:0-600000 GCA_037043235.1 Rhodeus uyekii
CAAAAATCATAAAACTGGTCTCGTTAGATTCAGGGCATCATGCCGAGTCGTGCGATACAAAATTTTCCCATATTGGCCATTTTGAGGGTCGGCCATTTTGAATTTTGTCACAAATTGCTATATTTAACAAACACATTGGCGTATCGTTACGAAACTCGATATGTGTCTTCGGCATCTGGGCCTGATACAACACAAAAAATTTCGAGGCAGCGCCACCTTGTGGTCAAAAGTTATAACCAAATTTCCAAAAATGCTAATAACTTTTGAACACGTTAACCTATGGTAAAATAAGTTGTCTTTATACGTTCCTTGGGTCAAACCGAGAACACAGATACCAAAATTGTCATAGTCGGCCAAACTTCCTGTCCGCCATGTTGTTTTTCTTTAAAAACCTACTTTTTCGAACTCCTCCCACACCGTTTGTCCAATTTTCACCAAAATTGAATCATAACATCTTCAGACCATGCTGACAAAAAGTTATTAAAATAAAGTTGATTTGTCAAACAGGTTTCGATAAAATTGCGAACGAATTTGACCAAATTGCCACCAAATAAAGCGAGGCTATATCTCCGCAACGCATTAGCGTATTCTGACCAAACTTTCTGTGTGTCATGTCAATCATGATCTGAGGCTACCTGCAGAGTTTTGGCGCTCTGCCCCCTAGTGGTCAGGAGATATAAAATAATGACATTTTTGATTATAACTCCTGAACGCTTTGTCCAAAAATCATGAAACTGCTGTCTTTAGATTCAGTGCATCATGCCGAGTCCTGCGATACCAAATTTTCCCATATCGGCCATTTTCAGCGTCAGCTATTTAGAATTTTGTCATGAAATGCTATGCTTAACAAACACATGACTTTAAAGCTGGATGTCAGCAATGCTTTACCCTATTGACACCAAACTTTGCATGTGTCATTGTCACCTCACTCTGGATAAACCACGTGATTTGACATATCAGTTTGGTTACAGCGCTGCCTGTTGGTCGAACGTGATAAACCATTAAATCGAATTACTATAGACCGTATTGATGATTTTTCAGCCATTTAGACTGAAGTCATATTGAAATGTCTTTAGATGCTTCCTGCCGTTGGTCTGATGCTGCCAGCCATGTCGGCATGACATTTAATGCCTTCTTTGTGCTTGGCCCCGTCATGGCTGCTTGCAGCTATATTTATTATTATTCTTCTTCTGCCATTGAAGTCTATGACAGCCCATAGAACCGTAAGCGGGAAAATGAAAAAAAGTTGGCACACTCATAAAGGACAGTCCAATCATTGACCATAGCAAAATTGAAGTCTCTAACTCAATCTCTAAAGCGCCACCAACTGTCCAAAGTTGCACTCACGTTTATGTAAATAACTTTTGAACCGTATGTCCTAGAAACAAAATTCTTTTGTCCACTGATTCCTTGGCTCAAGACGATTCAATTGCACCCTATGACGTCATTTTCCGTCATGAAAATTTTCCCGCCATTTTGAATTTTATGAAAAACCTACTTTTTCGAACTCCTCCTAGGCCGGTCGTCCGATGTTCGCGAAAATTGAACCACATCATCTCCAGACATTTTCCCATATCGGCCATTTTGAGCGTCTGCCATTTCGATTTTTCTTATAAGATTCTATGTTTAACAAACACATGACTTTAGTGCTCTGTCTGTTTCAATTGAAAGCAAACTTTGCATGTGTCAATGTCACCACACTCAATGTTACCCAGCGCTGCCTGTTGGTTGTTATTGAAAGCAAACTTTGCATGTGTCAATGTCACCACACTCTCAATGTACCACATGAATTGACACTACAATTTGGTTACAGCGCTGCCTGTTGGTTGAATGTGATAAACCATTAAATCGAATTACTAAAGACCGTATTGTTGATTTTTCAGCCATTTAGACTTAAGTCATATTGAAATGTCTTTAGATTCTTACTGCTGTTGGTCTGATGATGCCAGCCATGTCGGCATGACATTTAATGCCCTCCTTGCGCTTGGCCCCGTGATGGCTGCTAGCAGCTATATTTAGGGGCCAAGCACCGAAGGTGCGGAGGCACCTATTGTTTTTGTTCCGGTTCTTATTATTATTAGGGGTTCAAACGCGAAGCGTTGAAAACCTATTGTAATTGTTAAGATTTTTATTATTATTATTATTATTCTGCCGTACTTCTTATCGTGCAGACCAAACCGTAATGTCTAGAGACTTGAAAGTTGGCCAGAAGGTAATAACTCATAGACTTAAAAAGGTCTCAATTTGGGGAGAACGTATCAAAATATGACCCCGATTGGCCAATAGGTGGCGCTACAGCGATCAAAATACCTAAATTGCTAATAACTCATAGACAGTTTGTCGTACACTCAAGTGTCTTATATCCCTGGAATCCTTGGCTCAAGACTTAAAAAATGTATATCTCCGATTTCATTTCCGCCTATAAAAATTTTCCGCCATTTTGAATTTTCTAAAAAAAAAAAATTTCGAACTCCTCATAGGCCGTTTGTCCAAATAACGTGAAACTTCACACATATCATCTAGAGACTCTCATGACCAAAAGTTATTCAAATAATTTCGATCGGTGATTCAGGCTTGCAACAACACGCTAAAACGTTCGCATAGTGCGGAGACACTTTTGCTAAAATCGTAATAACTCTGGAACGCAAAGAGATAATCTCAACAAACTTCACATAGTCATGTATAAGGTCATTTTGTGGTCACACCAAAAAAACTGGGCCAGTTGACCACTTGGTGGCGCTATATTGTGAAAAAAACACTAAATTGGTGTATCTCAAAAAACATGGCCGCTGTACAGGGTCACATGTTTATCTGATTGACCTGAAACTTGTCATGCACGGTCTTTGACCAAGGGTCCCTGATGGTCTATGAGGACATTGGTGTATCTCAAAAAACATGGCCGTCATCGGCCAATGAACTTTGAGCATCAATTAGACCAGCCTAACGAAGGTCGATCGGAACGAAACTCGATGGGTGTGTTTGACGCATGGCCATAGTGGTCTGTCAGAATTTTGAAAAAAATCGGACACTAGTTGGCGCTAACAAGTTTTTTGCGTCTCTACTCACGTGGTATTTCACGCATCCACAGAATATTGATATCATATGATAGATCTCCTCATACTGAACAACTTTGCCTCAAAAACCACTGCTGTCAATCAAATTGTTTGCGAAATATTGGAGATTTTTGAAATTTCAAATTTTTCGAACTCGTCATAGGCGGTCAATACGATTGGCTTGAAAATTCATACGCATCATCTAGGGACACTCAAGGCAAAAAGTTATTCGTCCACAAACAAGAAACTTCACCAAAGAATTTTGATTAGTTAACCCGTTCAGCAGATATAATTTTTCATATATTTCAGATCTGGCCTATTGTGAATAAAAAGCCTATATATCTCGTCCACAAACAAGAAACTTCACCAAACTGTGTAAATGTTAAGAACAAGTCATTTTGAAGAAATGTGTCGGGTTTCATGTATTTCTGCTGCTCATAGGGCTCACAATAAATTATAAACACTCTCTATTTTAAAATCGTAGAAAAGCTGTAATACTACTTTTGTCCACAAGAGGCACCATCAGGCTAGAAAATCTTTTTATGTGGAGAACAAGTCAGATTGACATAGACTGACATAAACTGACAGAACAGTTCAGATGTTCAGTTCACAATATTAATATCATTTAATCTTCTCAGTCTGAACATCTTTGAAAGATGTCTATTCACACAGAGTAGAAACTTCACAGAACTGTGCTCATTAGGTAAACTAGTCAGATTGACAAAAAAGGTCATAACAGTTCAAATGATATGACGTGTATTGACACAAAAGGTCATAACAGTAGAAACTTCATAAAGCTCTGTTTATGTAAATGATATGACGTGTAGTGTTAAACATATCCACATTACTATCATTTGATAGATCTTCCCATACTGAAATTTTTTTTAACATGTCTATATATCATTTACACAAACTAGAAACTTCATAAAGCTCTGTTTATGTGGAGAACAAGTCAGATTGACATAGACCGACATAACTGTTCATATGTTCAGTTCACAATGTCAATATCATTTGATCTTCTCATTCTGAACATCTTTGAAAGATGTCTATACATTGTTTACACAAAGTAGAAACTTCACAGAACTGTGCACATTAGGAGAACTAGTCAGATTGACCACAAACCGTCATGACAGCTCAGATGGTCCTGCTACGTTTGAACCCCGGTCATTGCTGCTAGCAGCTATATTTATTATTATTATTATTCTTCTGCCATTGAAGTCTATGACAGCCCATAGAACCGTAAGCGGGAAAATGAAAAAAAGTTGGCACACTCATAAAGGACAGTCCAATCATTGACCATAGCAAAATTGAAGTCTCTAACTCAATCTCTAAAGCGCCACCAACTGTCCAAAGTTGCACTCACGTTTATGTAAATAACTTTTTGAAACAAAATTCTTTTCTCCACTGACGTCCTTGGTAAATAACTTTTGAACCGTATGTCCTAGAAACAAAATTCTTTTGTCCACTGATTCCTTGGCTCAAGACGATTCAATTGCACCCTATGACGTCATTTTCCGTCATGAAAATTTTCCCGCCATTTTGAATTTTATGAAAAACCTACTTTTTCGAACTCCTCCTAGGCCGTTCGTCCGATTTTCACGAAAATTGAACCACATCATCTCCAGACAATGTGGACAAAACGATATATAAAGGAAGTTGGTTCGTCAAACCATTTACGAATAACTCACAAAAGAATCTGAGGTAATAGTCGCTAAAATGAAATTGAGGCTTTATCTCCGTAATGCATTTGCCTTTTCTGACCAAACTAGGTGTGTGTTATGTCAATTATGGTCTGAGGCTACCTGCAGAGTTTTGGCGCTCTGCCCCCTACTGGTCAGGAGATATGAAAAACTGTCATTTTTGATTATAACTCCTGAACGCTTTGTCCAAAAATCATGAAACTGGTCTCTTTAGATCCAGTGGGTCATGCCGAGTCCTGTGATACCAAATATTCCCATATCGGCCATTTTGAGCGTCTGCCATTTCGATTTTTCTTATAAGATGCTATGTTTAACAAACACATGACTTTAGTGGTCTGTCAGCAATGGTTTACCCAATTGAAAGCAAACTTTGCATGTGTCAATGTCACCACACTCTCAATGTACCACATGAATTGACACTACAATTTGGTTACAGCGCTGCCTGTTGGTTGAATGTGATAAACCATTAAATCGAAATACTAAAGACCGTATTGTTGATTTTTCAGCCATTTAGACTTAAGTCATATTGAAATCTCTTTAGATTCTTACTGCCGTTGGTCTGATGATGCCAGCCATGTCGGCATGACATTTAATGCCCTCCTTGCGCTTGGCCCCGTGATGGCTGCTAGCAGCTATATTTATTATTATTCTTCTTCTGCCATTGAAGTCTATGACAGCCCATAGAACCGTAAGCGGGAAAATGAAAAAAAGTTGGCACACTCATAAAGGAGAGTCCAATCATTGACCATAGCAAAATTGAAGTCTCTAACTCAATCTCTATAGCGCCACCAACCGTCCAAAGTTGCACTCACGTTTATGTAAATAACTTTTGAACCGTATGTCCTAGAAACAAAATTCTTTTGTCCACTGATTCCTTGGCTCAAGACGATTCGATTGCACCCTATGACGTCATTTTCCGTCATGAAAATTTTCCCGCCATTTTGAATTTTATGAAAAACCTACTTTGTCGAACTCCTCCTAGGCCGTTCGTCCGATCTTCACGAAAATTGAACCACATCATCTCCCGACAATGTGGACAAAACGATATATAAAGAAAGTTGATTCGACAAACCGTTTACGAATAACTCGCGAAAGAATCCGAGGTAAAAGTCGCCAAATTGAAACTGAGGCTTTATCTCCGCAATGCATTAGTCTTTTCTGACCAAACTAGGTGTGTGTTATGTCAATCATGGTCTGAGGCTACCTGCAGAGTTTTGGCGCTCGCCCCCTAGTGGTCAGGAGTTATGAAAAACTGACTTTTTTGCTTATAACTTCTGAACCCTTTGGCCAAAAAACATGAAACTGGTCTCTTTAGATCCAGTGGGTCATGCCGAGTCCTGTGATACCAAATATTCCCATATCGGCCATTTTGAGCGTCTGCCATTTCGATTTTTCTTATAAGATGCTAAGTTTAACAAACACATGACTTTAGTGCTCTGTCAGCAATGGTTTACCCAATTGAAAGCAAACTTTGCATGTGTCAGTCACCACACTCTCAATGTACCACATGAATTGACACTACAATTTGGTTACAGCGCTGCCTGTTGGTTGAATGTGATAAACCATTAAATCGAAATACTAAAGACCGTATTGTTGATTTTTCAGCCATTTAGACTTAAGTCATATTGAAATGTCTTTAGATTCTTACTGCCGTTGGTCTGATGATGCAAGCCATGTCGGCATAACATGTAATGCCCTCCTTGCGCTTGGCCCCGTGATGGCTGCTAGCAGCTATATTTATTATTATTATTATTCTTCTTCTGCCATTGAAGTCTATGACAGCCCATAGAACCGTAAGCGGGAAAATGAAAAAAAGTTGGCACACTCATAAAGGACAGTCCAATCATTGACCATAGCAAAATTGAAGTCTCTAACTCAATCTCTAAAGCGCCACCAACTGTCCAAAGTTGCACTCACGTTTATGTAAATAACTTTTGAACCGTATGTCCTAGAAACAAAATTCTTTTGTCCACTGATTCCTTGGCTCAAGACGATTCAATTGCACCCTATGACGTCATTTTCCGTCATGAAAATTTTCCCGCCATTTTGAATTTTATGAAAAACCTACTTTTTCGAACTCCTCCTAGGCCGTTCGTCCGATTTTCACGAAAATTGAACCACATCATCTCCAGACAATGTGGACAAAACGATATATAAAGGAAGTTGGTTCGTCAAACCATTTACGAATAACTCACAAAAGAATCTGAGGTAATAGTCGCTAAAATGAAATTGAGGCTTTATCTCCGTAATGCATTTGCCTTTTCTGACCAAACTAGGTGTGTGTTATGTCAATTATGGTCTGAGGCTACCTGCAGAGTTTTGGCGCTCTGCCCCCTACTGGTCAGGAGATATGAAAAACTGTCATTTTTGATTATAACTCCTGAACGCTTTGTCCAAAAATCATGAAACTGGTCTCTTTAGATCCAGTGGGTCATGCCGAGTCCTGTGATACCAAATATTCCCATATCGGCCATTTTGAGCGTCTGCCATTTCGATTTTTCTTATAAGATGCTATGTTTAACAAACACATGACTTTAGTGGTCTGTCAGCAATGGTTTACCCAATTGAAAGCAAACTTTGCATGTGTCAATGTCACCACACTCTCAATGTACCACATGAATTGACACTACAATTTGGTTACAGCGCTGCCTGTTGGTTGAATGTGATAAACCATTAAATCGAAATACTAAAGACCGTATTGTTGATTTTTCAGCCATTTAGACTTAAGTCATATTGAAATCTCTTTAGATTCTTACTGCCGTTGGTCTGATGATGCCAGCCATGTCGGCATGACATTTAATGCCCTCCTTGCGCTTGGCCCCGTGATGGCTGCTAGCAGCTATATTTATTATTATTATTCTTCTGCCATTGAAGTCTATGACAGCCCATAGAACCGTAAGCGGGAAAATGAAAAAAAGTTGGCACACTCATAAAGGACAGTCCAATCATTGACCATAGCAAAATTGAAGTCTCTAACTCAATCTCTATTGCGCCACCAACTGTCCAAAGTTGCACTCACGTTTATGTAAATAACTTTTGAACCGTATGTCCTAGAAACAAAATTATTTTGTCCACTGATTCCTTGGCTCAAGACGATTCGAATGCACCCTATGACGTCATTTTCCGTCATGAAAATTTTCCCGCCATTTTGAATTTTATGAAAAACCTACTTTTTCGAACTCCTCCTAGGCCGTTCGTCCGATTTTCACGAAAATTGAACCACATCATCTCCAGACAATGTGGACAAAACGGTATATAAAGAAAGTTTATTCGTCAAACTGTTTACGAATAACTCGCGAAAGAATCCGAGGTAAAAGTCGCCAAAATGAATTTGAGGCTTTATCTCCGCAATGCATTAGCCTTTTCTGACCAAACTAGGTGTGTATTATGTCAATCATGGTTTGAGGCTACCTGCAGAGTTTTGGCGCTGTGCCCCCTAGTGGTCAGGAGTTATGAAAAACTGACTTTTGTGCTTATAACTTCTGAACCCTTTGGCCAAAAATCATGAAACTGGTCTCTTTAGATCCAGTGGGTCATGCCGAGTCCTGTGATACCAAATATTCCCATATCGGCCATTTTGAGCGTCTGCCATTTCGATTTTTCTTATAAGATGCTATGTTTAACAAACACTTGACTTTAGTGCTCTGTCAGCAATGGTTTACCCAATTGAAAGCAAACTTTGCATGTGTCAATGTCACCACACTCTCAATGTACCACACACTACAATTTGGTTACAGCGCTGCCTGTTGGTTGAATGCGATAAACCATTAAATCGAATTGCTAAAGACCGTATTGTTGGTTTTTCAGCCATTTAGACTTAAGCCATATTGAAATGTCTTTAGATTTTTACTGCCGTTGATCTGATGATGCCAGTCATGTCGGCATGACATTTAATGCCCTCCTTGCGCTTGGCCCCGTGATGGCTGCTAGCAGCTATATTTATTATTCTTTTTCTTCTGCCATTGAAGTCTATGACAGCCCATAGAACCGTAAGCGGGAAAATGAAAAAAAGTTGGCACACTCATAAAGGACAGTCCAATCATTGACCATAGCAAAATTGAAGTCTCTAACTCAATCTCTATAGCGCCACCAACTGTCCAAAGTTGCACTTACGTTTACGTAAATAACTTTTGAACCGTATGTCCTAGAAACAAAATTCTTTCGTCCTCTAATTCCTTGGCTCAAGACGATTCGATTGCACCCTATGACGTCATTTTCCGTCATGAAAATTTTCCCGCCATTTTGAATTTTATGAAAAACCTACTTTTTCGAACTCCTCCTAGGCCGGTCGTCCGATGTTCGCGAAAATTGAACCACATCATCTCCAGACAATGTGGACAAAACGATATATAAAGAAAGTTGACTCGCCAAACCGTTTACGAATAACTCGCGAAAGAATCCGAGGTAAAAGTCGCCAAAATGAAATTGTGGCTTTATCTCCGCAATGCATTAGCCTTTTCTGACCAAACTAGGTGTGTGTTATGTCAATCATGGTCTGAGGCTACCTGCAGAGTTTTGGCGCTCTGCCCCCTAGTGGTCAGGAGATATTAAAAAACTGACATTTTTGATTAAAACTCCTCAACGCTTTCTCTAAAAAACATGAAACTGCTGTCTTTAGATCCAGTGGGTCATGCCGAGTCCTGTGATACCAAATTTTCCCATATCGGCCATTTTGAGCGTCTGCCATTTCGATTTTTCTTATAAGATGCTATGTTTAACAAACACATGACTTTAGTGCTCTGTCAGCAATGGTTTACCCAATTGAAAGCAAACTTTGCATGTGTCACCACACTCTCAATGTACCACATGAATTGACACTACAATTTGGTTACAGCGCTGCCTGTTGGTTGAATGTGATAAACCATTAAATCGAATTACTAAAGACCGTATTGTTGATTTTTCAGCCATTTAGACTTAAGTCATATTGAAATGTCTTTAGATTCTTACTGCCGTTGGTCTGATGATGCCAGCCATGTCGGCATGACATTTAATGCCCTCCTTGCGCTTGGCCCCGTGATGGCTGCTAGCAGCTATATTTAGGGGCCAAGCACCGAAGGTGCGGAGGCACCTATTGTTTTTGTTCCGGTTCTTATTATTATTATTAGGGGCCAAGCACCGAAGGTGCGGAGGCACCTATTGTTTTTGTTCCGGTTCTTATTATTATTAGGGGCCAAGCACCGAAGGTGCGGAGGCACCTATTGTTTTTGTTCCGGTTCTTATTAGGGGCCAAGCACCGAAGGTGCGGAGGCACCTATTGTTTTTGTTCCGGTTCTTATTATTATTATTATTATTATTCTTCTTCTGCCATTGAAGTCTATGACAGCCCATAGAACCGTAAGCGGGAAAATGAAAAAAAGTTGGCACACTCATAAAGGAGAGTCCAATCATTGACCATAGCAAAATTGAAGTCTCTAACTCAATCTCTCTAGCGCCACCAACTGTCCAAAGTTGCACTCACGTTTACGTAAATAACTTTTGCACCGTATGTCCTAGAAACAGAATTCTTTTGTCCACTGATTCCTTGGCTCAAGACGATTCGATTGCACCCTATGACGTCATTTTCCGTCATGAAAATTTTCCCGCCATTTTGAATTTTATGAAAAACCTACTTTGTCGAACTCCTCCTAGGCCGTTCGTCCGATGTTCACGAAAATTGAACCACATCATCTCCCGACAATGTGGACATAACGATATATAAAGAAAGTTGATTCGACAAACCGTTTACGAATAACTCGCGAAAGAATCTGAGGTAAAAGTCGCCAAAATGAAATTGAGGCTTTATCTCCCCAATGCATTAGCCTTTTCTGACCAAACTAGGTGTGTGTTATGTCAATCATGGTTTGAGGCTACCTGCAGAGTTTTGGCGCTGTGCCCCCTAGTGGTCAGGAGTTATCAAAAACTGACTTTTTTGCTTATAACTTCTGAACCCTTTGGCCAAAAATCATGAAACTGGTCTCTTTAGATCCAGTGGGTCATGCCGAGTCCTGTGATACCAAATATTCCCATATCGGCCATTTTGAGCGTCTGCCATTTCGATTTTTCTTATAAGATGCAATGTTTAACAAACACTTGACTTTAGTGCTCTGTCAGGAATGGTTTACCCAATTGAAAGCAAACTTTGCATGTGTCAATGTCACCACACTCTCAATGTACCACACACTACAATTTGGTTACAGCGCTGCCTGTTGGTTGAATGCGATAAACCATTAAATCGAATTGCTAAAGACCGTATTGTTGGTTTTTCAGCCATTTAGACTTAAGTCATATTGAAATGTCTTTAGATTTTTACTGCCGTTGGTCTGATGATGCCAGTCATGTCGGCATGACATATAATGCCCTCCTTGCGCTTGGCCCCGTGATGGCTGCTAGCAGCTATATTTATTATTATTATTATTATTCTTCTTCTGCCATTGAAGTCTATGACAGCCCATAGAACCGTAAGCGGGAAAATGAAAAAAAGTTGGCACACTGATAAAGGAGAGTCCAATCATTGACCATAGCAAAATTGAAGTCTCTAACTCAATCTCTCTAGCGCCACCAACTGTCCAAAGTTGCACTCACGTTTACGTAAATAACTTTTGAACCGTATGTCCTAGAAACAAAATTCTTTTGTCCACTGATTCCTTGGCTCAAGACGATTCGATTGCACCCTATGACGTCATTTTCCGTCATGAAGATTTTCCCGCCATTTTGAATTTTATGAAAAACCTACTTTGTCGAACTCCTCCTAGGCCGTTCGTCCGATGTTCACGAAAATTGAACCACATCATCTCCCGACAATGTGGACAAAACGATATATAAAGAAAGTTGATTCGTCAAACCGTTTACGAATAACTCGCGAAAGAATCTGAGGTAAAAGTCGCCAAAATGAAATTGAGGCTTTATCTCCCCAATGCATTAGCCTTTTCTGACCAAACTAGGTGTGTGTTATGTCAATCATGGTTTGAGGCTACCTGCAGAGTTTTGGCGCTGTGCCCCCTAGTGGTCAGGAGTTATCAAAAACTGACTTTTTTGCTTATAACTTCTGAACCCTTTGGCCAAAAATCATGAAACTGGTCTCTTTAGATCCAGTGGGTCATGCCGAGTCCTGTGATAGCAAATATTCCCATATCGGGCATTTTGAGCGTCTGCCATTTCGATTTTTCTTATAAGATGCTATGTTTAACAAACACATGACTTTAGTGCTCTGTCAGCCATGGTTTACCCAATTTACCCAATGTACCACATGAATTGACACTACAATTTGGTTACAGCGCTGCCTGTTGGTCGAACGTGATAAACCATTAAATCGAACTACTAAAGACCGTATTGTTGATTTTTCAGCCATTTAGACTTAAGTCATATTGAAATGTCTTTAGATTCTTACTGCCGTTGGTCTGATGATGCCAGCCATGTCGGCATGACATTTAATGCCCTCCTTGCGCTTGGCCCCGTGATGGCTGCTAGCAGCTATATTTATTATTATTATTCTTCTTCTGCCATTGAAGTCTATGACAGCCCATAGAACCGTAAGCGGGAAAATGAAAAAAAGTTGGCACACTCATAAAGGAGAGTCCAATCATTGACCATAGCAAAATTGAAGTCTCTAACTCAATCTCTATAGCGCCACCAACCGTCCAAAGTTGCACTCACGTTTACGTAAATAACTTTTGAACCGTATGTCCTAGAAACAAAATTCTTTTGTCCACTGATTCCTTGGCTCAAGACGATTCGATTGCACCCTATGACGTCATTTTCCGTCATGAAAATTTTCCCGCCATTTTGAATTTTATGAAAAACCTACTTTGTCGAACTCCTCCTAGGCCGTTCGTCCGATCTTCACGAAAATTGAACCACATCATCTCCCGACAATGTGGACAAAACGATATATAAAGAAAGTTGATTCGACAAACCGTTTACGAATAACTCGCGAAAGAATCCGAGGTAAAAGTCGCCAAATTGAAACTGAGGCTTTATCTCCGCAATGCATTAGTCTTTTCTGACCAAACTAGGTGTGTGTTATGTCAATCATGGTCTGAGGCTACCTGCAGAGTTTTGGCGCTCTGCCCCCTAGTGGTCAGGAGTTATGAAAAACTGACTTTTTTGCTTATAACTTCTGAACCCTTTGGCCAAAAAACATGAAACTGGTCTCTTTAGATCCAGTGGGTCATGCCGAGTCCTGTGATACCAAATATTCCCATATCGGCCATTTTGAGCGTCTGCCATTTCGATTTTTCTTATAAGATGCTAAGTTTAACAAACACATGACTTTAGTGCTCTGTCAGCAATGGTTTACCCAATTGAAAGCAAACTTTGCATGTGTCAGTCACCACACTCTCAATGTACCACATGAATTGACACTACAATTTGGTTACAGCGCTGCCTGTTGGTTGAATGTGATAAACCATTAAATCGAAATACTAAAGACCGTATTGTTGATTTTTCAGCCATTTAGACTTAAGTCATATTGAAATGTCTTTAGATTCTTACTGCCGTTGGTCTGATGATGCAAGCCATGTCGGCATAACATGTAATGCCCTCCTTGCGCTTGGCCCCGTGATGGCTGCTAGCAGCTATATTTATTATTATTCTTCTTCTGCCATTGAAGTCTATGACAGCCCATAGAACCGTAAGCGGGAAAATGAAAAAAAGTTGGCACACTCATAAAGGAGAGTCCAATCATTGACCATAGCAAAATTGAAGTCTCTAACTCAATCTCTATAGCGCCACCAACCGTCCAAAGTTGCACTCACGTTTACGTAAATAACTTTTGAACCGTATGTCCTAGAAACAAAATTCTTTTGTCCACTGATTCCTTGGCTCAAGACGATTCGATTGCACCCTATGACGTCATTTTCCGTCATGAAAATTTTCCCGCCATTTTGAATTTTATGAAAAACCTACTTTGTCGAACTCCTCCTAGGCCGTTCGTCCGATCTTCACGAAAATTGAACCACATCATCTCCCGACAATGTGGACAAAACGATATATAAAGAAAGTTGATTCGACAAACCGTTTACGAATAACTCGCGAAAGAATCCGAGGTAAAAGTCGCCAAATTGAAACTGAGGCTTTATCTCCGCAATGCATTAGTCTTTTCTGACCAAACTAGGTGTGTGTTATGTCAATCATGGTCTGAGGCTACCTGCAGAGTTTTGGCGCTCTGCCCCCTAGTGGTCAGGAGTTATGAAAAACTGACTTTTTTGCTTATAACTTCTGAACCCTTTGGCCAAAAAACATGAAACTGGTCTCTTTAGATCCAGTGGGTCATGCCGAGTCCTGTGATACCAAATATTCCCATATCGGCCATTTTGAGCGTCTGCCATTTCGATTTTTCTTATAAGATGCTAAGTTTAACAAACACATGACTTTAGTGCTCTGTCAGCAATGGTTTACCCAATTGAAAGCAAACTTTGCATGTGTCAGTCACCACACTCTCAATGTACCACATGAATTGACACTACAATTTGGTTACAGCGCTGCCTGTTGGTTGAATGTGATAAACCATTAAATCGAAATACTAAAGACCGTATTGTTGATTTTTCAGCCATTTAGACTTAAGTCATATTGAAATGTCTTTAGATTCTTACTGCCGTTGGTCTGATGATGCAAGCCATGTCGGCATAACATGTAATGCCCTCCTTGCGCTTGGCCCCGTGATGGCTGCTAGCAGCTATATTTATTCTTCTTCTTCTTCTTCCACCCAGAAGTCAATGGCAGCCCATAGAACCGTATGCAGGAAAATGATGAAATTTGGCACACACATAGAGGACAGTCCAATCATTGACCACACCAATTTTGGAGTCTCTACCTCAATCCCTCTAGCGCCACCAACTGTCCAAAGTTACACTTACATTTATGCTAATAACTCTTGAACCATAAGGGCTAGAAACAAAATTCCTTTGTCCACTGATTCCTTGGGTCAAGCCGATTCGATTGCACCCTATGACGTCATTTTCCGTCATGAAAATTTTTCCGCAATTTTGAGTTTTATGAAAAACCTACTTTGTCGAACTCCTCCTAGGCCGTTTGTCCGATTCTCACAAAAAATGAACCACATCATCTCCAGACTATGGAGACAAAAAGTTATGGAAATCAAGTTGATTGGTCATTCCGTTTTTGATAAACTTGCGAAAGAGTTCGATGAATTTGCCGCAAAAATGAACTTGAGGCTATATCTCCGCAACGCATTTGCATATTCAGACCAAAATTGGTGTGTGTCATAGTAGTCATAATCTGAGGCTACCTGCAGAGTTTTGGTGCACTGCCCCCTAGTGGTCAGGAGATATAAAAAATTGACTTTTTTGCTTATAACTTCTGAACACTTTGGTCAAAAATCATAAAACTGGTCTCTTTAGATTCAGGGCATCATGCTGAGTCGTCCGATACCAAATTTTCTTATATCGGCCATTTTGGGCGTTGGCCATTTTGAAATTTGTCGTAAAATGCTATATTTTACAAACGCATTGGCGTATCATTACGAAACTCAGTATGTGTCTTTGGGACCTTGATTTGAACCTACACCAAAAGTTTCGGGGCAGCGCCACCTTGTGGTCAAAAGTTATAACACAATTTCCAAAAATGCTAATAACTTTTGATTACATTAAGCTATTTTAAAACAAATGATCTTAATATGTTCCTTGGGTCACACCGAGAACACAGATACCAAATTTGACATAGTTTGCCTAAATTTCATATCCGCCATGTTGTTTCATTCAAAAACCTACTTTTTCAAACTCCTCCCAGACCGTTTGTCCGATTTTCACCAAAATCGAATCGTATCATCTTCAGACTGTGCTGACAAAAAGTTATGGATTTCGTGTCGATAGACAAAACCGTTTTCGTATACCGCAATTACAAATTTGAGGTAGTGATGACAAAATGACTTTAATGCTTTAAGTCAGTAATGTTTTGTCCAAATAACACCAAACTTTGCAGATTTCATTGTCACATTACTCGGACCCAATTCTAACAATTTGGACACAGCGCCAACTATTGGTCCAAAGCGATAAACTTTTCATTCAAATTACAGTGTCTGTATTATTGATTTTTCAGCCATTTAGCCTAAAATCATATTAAAATGCATTTAGTTGTTGATTACTTCAATTGCTCTTATGCTGCCGGCCACGTCAATGCCCTGTTTGTGCTTGGCCCCGTCATTGCTGCTTGCAGCTATATTTCATTTATATTTCAGTTCAACCAAACGAAAAAACAAAGTATAACAATAATGGAAATAAAATGCGTTTAAAGTGGAAACGTCATTATTTACCAATTATTATTTATTTAGTAAATGGATTTCCACTCTACTCAAAAATTAATCTTTTGAAGGGGAAAAAAATTGTTTTCTCATAGCTTTTGTAGCAAGGGCCATCTTGCAATTCTCCAACCTGTGACTTCAGAACTCTTTCCTGAGTTAAACAGATACAACGATAGACAGACAGTGGAGGATGGATAAGATAAAAGATAAAAGAGTTTTACAGTGTAAAAAAGGATAAAGAGAGTCAATTTTAATAAACTTCCACTGAAACGGAAATCAGTACTGCATCGCTTCCCGATAGACAAGTCCCGATGCCTCAAGATTTCCATATTCATATTTGGGTATACAATATGTAGCCAAAATGAACCACAACCATTAACACAGAGAAGCTGATGCAAACCGCAAAACTAATATTTCTTGCCGAGATTCCACATTTGCCAATAAGGACACCTGAACAACATTATCCCCAATTCTGTCATAGTCATTGCCATCATACTTTTGGAGTCAGTGCAATAAAGTTTTTAACCAATCTTTCCTTCACTGCTGGAGTCCTGATTTATTTTTAATTGCCTACTTTTTATTAGATCGGAATTGCACTGCAAATAGCACCGGAGCCATCTATTGGTCAGCTACTTGGTGACATATTACGAGTTTATCTCTTAATTTCAACGATTACAGCACTGAAAGCAACAACAATAAAAACATTCAAACACCAGAATCGAAACTACATTAATACAAAAATAATATAATTTACAGTTAGCATCTAGTAGTTAAAAAATACTTAATCATAAATTCAATAATAATAAAAACAATAAAATAATATTCCAAGATGGTGGCACCCTCTACAAAAGCTAGGCCTATAATAAACATTTTTTTTACATTTAGTGATTATTTTTATTTATTTTTATTAGAGTGGAATTCCATTTACTAAATAATGTTAACTTGACTGGCTGCTTAATTTTATTTCAGTTAACATTCATTTTATTACAAGAAACAAAAATGTTTTTCACGGTTTGGTTTTAGTTAAATATAATAACCCTGCAGCTGCTATGCCACGACTTCAAATCCTATATAGATTTTTTCATAAAATCTAATTCCTGAACAGACATATTTTTTCAAAGGGTTGAATAAATTATTTTGTTTCTGCCTCCTGAAAGAAACATCCTGCTGTTAAGTTTAAAAATTATCCCACTCCTAGAGTAAATCAGGAATGAAGGTGGGAAGATCTGACAGCTGAGCCTTATTACATTCTTCTTCTTTTTAACTTTTCACCAAATATTTCAGTAATGTCTCCTTAAAGCCTTCATTGGCTTTCATTGATAAAAAAAAAAATGGTCAGTGGAAACATTCTCTCTTCAAGAGTATAAATCTAAATGAGACGTAATTCAAATTTATTTTGTTTGAAGTTCAGCTGTGGACTCACACTGACTGCACTACTTTGTTCTTCAATACTGCATATTGTCTTTCATTATTCTAAAACACTAAAAAAGAAAAAAGAAAAAGACATAAAGAAAATAAAATCCTACCTAGGAAGCACGTAGGAGTTGTGATGTAGAAAATGGCAGAGGAAGTGTGAATCAGTAATTTACCGATACAACAAAAGAAAAACAACAGTAGGAAACCTGGAACCACAGAGCTCCTTAAAAACTCCTTAAAAGCTTCTGACAAAACTGGGTGTTTTACATGGATTTTTAACGTGAAACAGTTTCCTCGGTACAGATTATGTCTACGGAATTTTTAAACGTAACAACTTTGAATCTAAAGATAGCCTAGGATAGAAGTTTTGTCAGGATTTAAATAAGTTTGTGCTGATGCCTTTTGCCAAAGTTTTACATCTATACTTAATTTAGCTATAGGATTATATCCATGCAATATGTAATGCAATACTAATATATATATTTTATATACACTCTATAGCTGTGAAGTGCTGTTCAGGAATATGACCTTACATATAGCTTTACATTTTATATATGCGCAAGGCTTACTACTGAGGGTTCAATCTGAAAAAAAATAATTCTAGAGGGAAATATACACCTGTAAATGAAAGAGATTTTATTATGAAGGGGTAAAAGAGAGTGACAGTAGTAATAACACTACTACGGCTAGAGCTGAGACTCAGCACAAACTGTAGCACAATTTAATTGTGATTACTTGAGGCTTTCATCAAGACCTGAGAGAAAAATATTCCCCAATTTAGTACAGAATCATCAGACAGCTGAATAACAGATTTCTCAGCTTAAGTGGATCCAAATGTGCAGAGAAACGCTCTATGATTTCTGTAATAATTGCATTTGTGTTTTTCAAGCGTACATTTTTAAAAAAATAAGGATTTTTGAACCTCTTGTGATGAATGATGGATATGTTGGAATGAATAACACACTAAATATTTTTGTGTTTTTGAGACGGGCGAAAACAGAGTAGCCATAAAGGAAAAATTGTCTTGCATTTACTATTTTAAAAAGACATGCTATAATGTGTTTTAACCCAAGAATATGTAATATAAATGTCCCTCAAATTAAAGAATCTCTATCTGAGTGGCATGTGTGTGGACTTATGAAATCATAAGTCAAACCTCCCTCTTATGAGGTATGTTCCAGTTATTGACTATCAACAAGCACTATTATATTCTGTATGTTTATTCTACTAAAAATAAAGACACCAAAGTCTGATCAAGATTATGCATTTCATTTGTTTTAACATTCGATTAAAAATAGGATAGGATATTTTATGTGCCACTAACTGTTAATTGGCTATAATTAGTCACTTTTTACCAAAACATTAGAAGACCACTTTTTAATTTATGACAATGTTTTACTTATTTATTCCCTTGTTTTAGTTAAATTGCTGTCACAATTTGTGCATTATTTCTTAATTTGTGGGCAGAATATCTTCTTGAATTAATATACAATGTGAAAATGGACAATATCTATCAGAACTTTTAATATGCGGGGCAAATATGCCCCGTTTCAAAATCCTTAGATTCCTGACCGCAGAAAAACAAACGTTCTTATTTCAATGTTTAATTATTATCGGTTTCATGCTGAACGTCACATAAACAAACAGGAAAACAGGTCTCACTGCATCTGCTTGTCAGAGAAAGTGTTAAAGGTGTTCACCCAAAAATGAAAATTCTGTCATCATTTACTCACCCTCAAGTTGTTCCAAATCTGTGAATTTCTTTCTTCTATTGAACACAAAAGAAGATATTATGAAGAACATGGGTAACCAAAGATGATGGACCCCATTGGCTTCAATAGTGCAGAAATCAAAAACAATATGGAAGTCAGTATTTCTTAAAAATATCTTCTTTTGTATCAGCAGATTGGAACATCTTGAGGAATGTTGACAGTAAATGTTGACAGGATTTTCATCTTGGTTGAACTGTCCATTTAACACCAGTATGAACTGATGGTGAGATCTATGGACCTTTAAGGTGATCTGCTTTAATTAGTATTAGAATTAAATGTGCCAAACATGCAAACACTGGCCATGATGAAGGCTTATTACTTCACATGCCATTTGTGTAGACTGGCAAAAAGGTTCTGATGAAATACAGTAGTGCATTTGTAGGCGTTGTTACAACACAATTCTTAACACACTATCCCAGACCTCAGTAATTTTCAAACTCTGTTTTCAAAATCACGCCCATGATCCTAAAATAAGGAACGAGTAGTAAAGGTGGTATTTTTAACAAAATGTAGCACATTTTGCAACAGCACAATCACAACTCAAGTGTGAGTGCAACAAAGAGCGGATTTCACATATGAAGACAGCATTTACACAGACCTTAAAAGGCTTAGCAGTAAAAAAAAAATATATATATATATATATATATATATATATATATATATATATATATATATATATATATATATATACACAACAACTCAAATTATGACAATTCTATCTTTTACAAAAACAGGCAAAAGTTTAGTGTACTTCAAGAAGCAAAAGGTTTAAAAAGTCAGATATTATCTGTGAAAGCAAGAAGTTATCGTGATCACATAAAGCTTCAACTCAAATGCCATTGTGATGCCATGTTAAAGTGTCATAGGCCATTTTCAATGTGAATGCCTGAACAACACTTCACAGCAATAGAGTGTATACCCTTAATGGGGCTCTTGTCCTCCTTGATGTGAGAGGAATGCATAGGTTGTCAGAAAACCCTCACAGGTTAACATATTGAACCATGGTACTTGTGAGTTATGACTGGCCTCACACTTACTTTAAGAGGGCATCCTCGCGAGAGGAAAATCCAAGAGGAAAGAGTCGCTAAAAGTGGATTTTGAATTGTGTTATTGCTCTGTTGGGCTAGTTATGAAGGTGACAAACGGCCTTGTCAATCAGAAATCTCAGACTTGTTGGCAGGCACACTGCTGCAAACTACTGAATTATTTTAGATGAAAGTGTTACAGGATTATTCAAATAGCCATGCACTGGACTGAAGCAAAACATAGATATTAATAAAATGCAACACTGCCCTCTAGAGGAGAGCTAATATATAATGCAATGGTTTTATTTTGACCCATCCAGACAGTAATATAATAATACAAATTCAGATTTTAATTAACTCAATGAACAATGTTATCAATTTACCATTTATGGCCAGTTAATCAGGGGCTCCAAAGTCATTCTGCCAGAACGATTAAATGTCTAAAAGGGCTTTCCTTGAATGGACCTTTTACACTAGAATCATCTCTGACCAGGATATTATAAACTGTACTGCTTTTTTGGTGTGGCGTGGTTCGCTCTTTACTAATCTAATGTCAAACTCCAATTAAAGTTTTAGAACATGTGCCTTCTGGTTTCCTCAGAGGAAAAAACAAGTTCACAATATACTTTCTTAGGGTACAACCTTTTCAGATGCCTTCTTTGAATCGTGGAAGTGTGCATTACACCTTCAAAGCAAATGTAGTTCCTCTAAATCAGAACAACCTGGATTTATCAGGCATATTTATGTATTTCCCTCTAAATATATGGCCAACGGCTCACCAATGTGATTCTACCAAATACACACTCTCTTTCATTTGCTCACGTAGCTCGCTATCTCTTTATCCAGGCTGAAGGCAAAACGGTGGTTGAGGAAGAGGAGCTGACCATGAGGAAGGAGTCTGTGCAACAATGCGTCCACTCGATCACTTTTCAGCAACACCTGAAAATGACAGCTAAGTCAGCCAGAGGACAAAAAGGTGTAGTGTCAAACAATCAATAGCTTGCCGGTCTTCCTATTTTGAATGTGTGTCCTTGCTCACTGACATGCCCTAATCCTATAGTAACTAGAAATTATATCAGAAGTACATTTTTGAAGAAAACACTCCTGGGCTCAATTGGGTTGCTTTTATATGAATTAACTGTGTAATCAACAGCCTAACATGCATCTCAGAGAATGAGATGCATAATCTTATTTCAAATGTGAACAATGTTAGGCATATTCGTGGAAATAAACATAAGAAAATCTTACACTCAGTTCATTATGGGAGGTCAAAAGAAGTTGAGCTATAACAAAAGTACAATGATATAATGAAAACACCAAACATCTCAGGCACATTCACACAACAGTCAATCAAACACACACACACACAACAAAAACAACACTTTCTTACATTTACGCATTTGGCAGACACTTTTATCCAAAGCGACTTACATTGCATTCAGGGAACACATTGACATACTAATCAGTTCTTGCTTTCCCCTTTCTTTTACAATACCATTCAAAAGTTTGGGGTCAGTAAGACTTCTTTAAAAGAAATTAATACTTTTATACAGCAAGGACACAATACATTTATCAGAAGTGACAGTAAAGGTGTACTACTGATACAACTGCTAAATTGCTGCAAAAGAATCCATTTCAAATAAATGCTATTTTTAGACTTTCTATTCATCAAAGAGTCTTGAAAAAATATGCCTTTCCCCAAAAATATTAAGCAGCACAACCGTTTTCTTGAGCAACAAATCAGCAGATTAGATGATTTCTGAAGGATCATGTGACTCTTAAGATTGGAGTAATGATACTGAAAATTCAGCTTTGCCATCACAAGAATAAATGCTATTTTTAAATATATTAAAACTATATTATACTACTATATTATATATAACTATATATTTTTTATATATATTTAAAAAAAACAGTTATTTTAAATTTAAATAATATTTTGCAATATTTCTGGTTTTATTGTATTTTTGATCAAATAAATGCGTCCTTGTCGTGCATAAGAAATTTCTTTCAAAAACTTTACGCGATCTTACAGATCGGTAGCATATATTCCACTGGTTACGTTTAAATTCTGGTGCTGCACAACACCCACACACAAACATACAAGTAAACAGACGAACATGCAAACATGTACATAAAAGCACACAGACAAGATGAGAACGATTGACTGAAAGAACTACTGGATGTCACATGACAATGAGAGCTGATGGTGCCAAAGTGGCTGTTACAGCACACCTCTCCTCAACAAGCCACACGATTTGAGGTATCACTCATGGCTGCAGCACAAAACATGCAGGACTTGTACTGATTTTGCATCTTATGCTAACAATTTCATTAAGTTCAGGTGTAGTTTCATAAATTCTAGTAATATAGTAATAGTCATGCTTACCAGAGCAAGCATGGTTAATAAAATATTCGTAAAGGCCAAATCACACCAAGAGATAACTATACAGATAACTGTAATGATGACTTTATTACCAGCCACACCAATGCACAATAATGTTTGGTTTATTATAAACTTTATAATGAGTTATGTCATATCCAGCTTTAAATGCTTGAGCTTTTAAAGCAGGATGGATTCTGATTGGCTGTCAATGTTTTTATTTTTCATCAGTTGGGAAAAACTGATAAAACGTATTCGAGCAATATCACTCCTCTGTGCCGTTATTCTTTTGAATTCATCTTTATTGTTATTGTTATCATCCTTTAGTGTGAAAGAACCTTAAGTATACAATTATAAAGATAACTGTAACGATAACTATATTAGTATCCACTAATATGGATACTGATTGGCTGTTATTGTGTTTTCAATGGTATCATTCCTCTGAGCCATTATCACTACAGTTGTGGTGTGGACTTTGCCTTCTTTTAATTTAGAACTTTATCGTTATCATTAGTTATTGTCCTTAGTGTGAACAGGAAAACCTCACCTCAGCACCGGGTCCCAGCAGACGTAGCTCCTCCAGGCAGTGACGTGCAATGTTGCGAAGCGCTCCTTCTGCGAGCAGAAGATTCTCGTGTGGCCTGCAGACCAGAGTGAATGCTAGTGACTGCACCCCCAGCCACAGAACAACACTCCGATCTGGAAACAGCTCTGCATTTCCCAAGGAAAACACACCCCTGTCAGCTTCACCCAGAGCAACAGCCTCCTCACCCAGCACAGCCTCCGCACACAGACTGCCTGAGGCCTCCCTACTCAGAGTCACCGCGCTCCTCACCTGTCTGAGAGAGAGGAAGGGCAGAAAGAGAGATTATTGTTTCCCATGGGCATACACACAAAAATGTACCATAGCTTTTGACAAACAAAAAAAAACATTGTTTTTGCAGTTATTGATAATAGAGATCATTGGGCTGCAACTGAAATACAAAAGTAACCAAAGTCTAAAGTGTCCAAAATTCATAGTACTCATAAAAGAGCAGACAAAAAGTCCCTGGATGACCTAGTACTTTCGGCAAGATTCTTTAATGTATATACAATGGACTTTTTACTTTTACTTTACTTTGTGAATAGCAGTGAAGGTGACCCAGGTAGGTCAATTGAAATGAAAACATGATGAATGTAGTACATACAGATTGCAATCATAACACCCATTCATACTTCTTAACAGTCACAAAGTACTTACTAAAAAATAAGTACTTAATCAAGAGACTAGCGATTTCGGACACAGTCTTGGTATTAAAGTCAGCATGAAACAGAGGTTGTGATAGTATTTTCTTCCCTGTTGTGACATATCCAAGTAAACACATTCTTAAAAGAGAAGAAGGCCGGGACATGGTTTTGTCCATTGGGAATTGATTGGATTGTTAAATATTTGAGGTTTGCAACTACTGTGATCTCATGTGAGTGACGACAGGCCTTTTGATAAAAGTTATTTAGATAAAGGGTTAGATGATTTTTATTATTATTATATATATATATATATATATATATATATATATATATATATATATATATATATATATATATATATATAAAGATGAAACACTGCAATATTCCATAAAGATACTAATTGAACAATGTCCTTTAGGTTTGATGAATAAATCTGGGTTTTAAGAAGACTTACTTTTTCTGAAAACTAATGTAACTTAATGTAGTGGTAAGCTTCTTTGCGACTTGTACATTGCTTAATCATCTCACCTCGCTACTACATGAAGTTTCTCTTTCTGCACCAGTCGCCTCTGCTCCGGTGTGAAATCACGACCATCTCCGGTCTCTGGTCCGAATACGCGCGCGTACAGTATCCGGATCTCGCCAGCGGACAGAGCGCTCACCGGACACACCGTGTGGATCAAGAAACACAGCACCATATCTGATTCAACTTTTCATAAACACCTTAAGAATACAGTCACAATTAGCGGGTTTGCTGAAACACAAAAAGGTGTCTGCAATATAATAAATTTGTGTCAAAGTGGCATGCTGCCATTGTGGACAAACTCCATAATTATTTCCGTATTTGGTCACATGACTGTGAATCAGCTGATTATTGAGCAGTTCCGTTTGTAACTCTAGATGGCGCTCTTGAATCGTACAACACTATTAAATCTATTTAACGCCAGTAGAACCTTTTTTACCAACTTTATTCATTCATTCATTTATTTATTTAGTTTTTCTGTTATTTTAAGACATTTAAGACATATTTGGGACATTTAAGCCATAAAAGTAAATAAACGTTAAAAGTAAAATATGCAAATTTAAATGTAGCTCAGAGGACCAATGTAAGAAAAGAAAAAGTTTATGTTTATGTATAAACACACACACACACGCACACACACACACACACATATATATATATATATATATATAAACTACATTTCTTCTTTTTCTCTCTATTCTCCAGGCTTGTACTACTTGTATGTGTAGTGTTTGAAACTTTGCATTGTAAGCACTCTTGTGTACTTTTTAAATCGCTTTCTGTATTCCTCAAATTGTCTTTGGATAAAAGCATCTGCTAAATGAATAAATGTAAATGTGTGTATACTCATACACACACACACACACACACACACACATATAGTGGTAGTATAGGGGAAGAAAAATGTGAAATTAGGCCTACTTTTCACTAGTTGTTGTAGATACAAGTTTATCATTTTCAGGATGATCATGCATGCCAATGTGTTATTATATTATATTTAATACTTGCTAAAATGCACATCATGTCAAATATGTAAAAAAGGGGTCAGTCTTACACCAGGTAGTGGGCCAACTTACCCTTCTTTTAACATTTGAGATGTTGTCTTTTTTTTAAAAGTGTCATTAATGTAAAATACTAAATCAAGTACTGTTTTTAAACTTCATTTCACAAATCAAATAAAAACATATTAATGTCCACAAATCCATCATTAACAAATAGACACACAGACACAATATGTCATAGTATTATTTATATTAATATAATCCATATGAAGTATACTTTTAATATGCTGCAAACTGTTCTTACGCCACAACCAAATATTTTCAAATAATGCAGATCTATAGTAACTAATCTGGATTTTCATTCTTCAGTGTGATACCTGTGAGGTATGCAAACTGTAAAAGGAAAATTGTAAAATCTCAAACATACACCAATATTCTCTGATGCGTAAACGTTAAACAAAGGAGTATGTTATAGCATGCAGTGCTATTGACAGAAGACAAAGTTGGACGTATTCAAACACATGCGCTTACACACACACACAAAGAACAGCTGTTCTTCTTAACAACTGCTCTTCATGCTCACTTAACCCATGAGGGAGGAGTACACACATCTCTCTCCCCACTTCCTGCTACACTGAACTTACACAAACACATCACATACAGTCAGTTTGACATGAAGCACACAATCTTTCCTGCACGTTTCAAAAAAAAAGTCAATGTTCTTATGTTAGAAGAAATAGGAAAGACAATCTTATTAAATTTAACTGAAGATACAGGAAGACATTAAACAAAAGCCAAGGTTACATTTAGATCTTGCTGGCGTAATAGTCACAGGATGTGGTTACAATGATGGCAATTCTCCAGCCTTTGGCAAACAATTCTTGTAATATTTAGAGTCAGAGGCAGGCTAATCAAACAGAAACATTGTTAATAGAAACTCAGTATGCATAAGATTCTTACTCAAATTGGACTTTGTGGTTTCTCTCTCTGTGGAACTGAAACTTGAAATCCAAAAAGGGAAACAATACATGCAGTTTCAACCCTCAAACCTAATAGGAAAAGATTAGACATTGGCTAGAGCACGCAACAACTGCCAACATTTTCACCATGATTTTAAGAATTATGTTTTATAAATCAAGTAAATAATGGTTAAATATATGAACAAACTCCTCTGTAAAAACCTTCTGAAAACAGATGAGACATTTATCAAAAATGTGGTCAAGTGGAGATGACTAGCTCTGTTTTGAGAAGTCTTAAAGGGGTAGTACACTCATAAATTGAAAAGTAGTCATACTCAGTCTAAAGTTATTCTAAACCAGTGCAAATTGTTTTTTTCTTTTCTTCTGTTAAACACACAGGAAGACAAGAATATTGGCAATCAAAGAGTTGACTGGATTCACTGACTTCCAAAGTAGAAAAACAAACAGGACTTGCAACAACTTTAAAATACCTTTTTTGTTAGCGTGTTCAACAAGAATTCATACAGGGTTGGAACAGCATGAGAGGGAGTACATAATTATTTTTGGGCAAACAATCCCTTTAAAAAAAAAATGCATGGCAACTGAAATCTACAGACAGGAATAGATAAAGTAGTCCACTAATCTAAATGACTCAATCTCAAAACTGACCAGCATATATAATAGCTTAACCTTAAAATGTGAAAATGCATCTAAACCACTTTTGAAAGTCAAGTCACATCAAATCTGTCATAAAGGGTCACAATGCATAACAGATTGAGCAGGAGCAGCATTTAAAAGTTACTTTCCACCCTTAAAACTATGAACCACATGAAAGTGTGTGTGTATGTGGGGGGGGGGGTTGAACGACCCTTTCTAATGTGGTTTCAATTTCTAATTTGCTCATACTGATATTAATCCCCCAAAAACACTTACACACGTGCACAAACTTTGTCTGACACGAGCCAGGATGTTGGGGAATGTCTGGCTCCTCCTTTGTGGAACGGCTTTGGAATGCACACGTGCGCAGGGACACGTGCTGGTGCTTGACTACACACATTCAAGGTCCCTAAAAGAGCGGTATATTTGAAAAACAAGTGACTCAGTCCCTCCACACCCATGAACAACAGCACACAGAGTTAACAGACCAAGACACAATTCAGCAAAGAGTTAGTTCCCCAAACTCCAAGTTTATTCATGAATATATAACCCAGCCTTTCAGTCACACATGACCAATAAAACATACACTCAGGAATATAAAATTAAGAAAACACGCACGCATGGGAGTGACAAATATTATTCAACCATCACTGCTTTATGGATAAAAATAAAATATGGTCTTAGAACATTGATGAACACTGATGTGATCATCACTTGCTGACCAGCAGCAAAAGTCAGGATTCTGCCCCGAGTTAAAGCTGTCAGTCAAAAAAAAAAAACATTAAAATAAGAAATTGAAACCTGGTCAAATAAAACGATATGGTAAGCAGAAAGTTTTACATGCTCTCAAAATATAGGGGTAAAAATCATTATTCTGAGATATGAGAATATACATAATTGGAAACATTCAGAATATGTAAACCAATTCAAATATATGCAATACTAATTGGTTCTCCTGCTTTAATCAGAGATACATCATTGGGCAACTGGCCAAATGTGAGAAGGGGGAGAAAGAGGGGGCAAAATGAACGCATAAAAGCACTTATTCACCACAACTTCAAAAAGTGCTCATGGTGGGGGGGAAATAAAATAAAATTCCAAGTTAAAAGGGTCATTAATTGAAATCTGACAAAAGTTAAAAGATCAGTGGGGGACATAAAAATACAGGTTATTATGCGTGTAAAACATGGCAGTGACGTAGCTGTGTGTTTCTAAAGGGAGATGACTGTGGTGAAGAGTTTATCAAACCAGGCAAAGATACATAGTAGCCTCTATTTGAGTTTGTGGTATTAAATCAACACCAAACACACTTTCTTCAGGTCTGGGCCATGTCTCGTGTGTGACAGCAGCATTTGAGCAAGTAAAGGCAGTAGAATTATGAGGGAATGGAGCACATGAATCTCAAAGTTTTTTGAGACGGCTGTACATGTCTCTCTTGCTGCGTTCTCCAGCCCAAGTGCGGCTCTTGAGGCGGAACTTTCTCAGGTCTTCTTTATAGTCTTCATGGTGCATGGGCCTATAATCCTGAGGCTCACACACAGACTTCAGGAGGGGGAAAGGGGAGAAGCACACATTACAAATTTGAAATAAAATTAACTTGGATATGAAGGAACCAAAAGAAAAGGTTGCATTATGAAATACCTTGTGAAGCGGGAAAAAGTCTTTGTAGCCTCCCTTCAGGATATAGAGTTCAGGGTAATGGAGGTTGGGGTACTCATTCAAAACGCGATCTCTTTCTCGAACGTAGCGGCACATCCGAGGGCCGCGTTCAGATGAAAATTCACAGTGGAAAACCAGCAGGATACGCTTCTCTGGGTGTTCTGGGAGAATAGGACTTCTTAAAAAGTAGTCCTCAATTTGATCCTCTTGATGGAGGTTAAGGGCATCCTGAAAGGAGGGGAAAGTCTTAATTCGCCCCCACACAAATACTACTGCAAACAACTTCAAGTTAAAATCATCTAATTAAAGTCTCACCTTAATATGGCCGCCCTCATATTCATATGGATAACGACAGTCGATGACAAACAGCCTCTCCACCAGATCACTGTATTGTCCGTTCATTGCTTTAACCATCTGAAAGTGAGTGCACACACACACGTCACATTTTTCACAAGTCTTTGATCACGCAACTGCTTGCATTTGAAATTTACATGCCAAATTTTACGTGTGCAAACTTACAATCTCTGGAGTGATGTATTTCAATTCTTGGTGTCTTCCTTCTACTGTAGGTAGAGCAGGAGCCTTCATATAAAAAGACAGTGGAAAACTTAATATAAAGGACAGAAACACATTGCACATTCCATAGAACAAGTGGCAAGTCTATTAGCTTGAATTTACACTCCAAGACTTAATGCACAAATCTCTTTTGACAGTCTTTTTGTCCCATCAGTTTCTATAGTTATATCACAGTCAATCATTACGGTTTCAGATTTAGTTATAATTTCAGTGCAACGCGCAGAGTAAACAAACTCCAGCGTTTTTAGCAGATTCGAACTTAAACAGTTCTGATTGGCCATTGAGTTCATCAGCTCAGATACATCTGCTACAGTGATCAATGCTTCAAAAACATTGACAGTGCTAGCACACAAAAAGAAAAAAAATAGTTTGAAAGCAGACAGGTGCCAAGTACACCTGGTACTCTGTCCTACAGAAATTTATTTTACATTACAGTAACCCCACGCTACAAGTTTTGCAGCCTCAGTGCATCGTGGATTTTTCAAAAATATTTATAAAAAAAAAAAATCTAAAACACCACCGTATTTTTTTCCACCAGCAGCCATATTACGGAAAGCAGTGTTGCTTCATCGTGGTTCGAGAGAAACGGTTTCCCAGGATGCCAGACAAAGAGAGAAACTCTCTGAGGCTTTGTACACACCCATGGGCACTCAGACAAGACACGTGATTGGTTACCGGCGCAAGATTGACCAATGAGAGCACGAGTGGATGTATCCCGTGAGATGATAGGTGAAAATCCGCAAAGTAGGATCAGCCAATCAGTGGAGTTCCGGTCCACATTAACCACGATAAACGGGGGATCACTATACCGCTAGTTGACGAAACTAAAAACACCTGGCTCACACTCACCTTGGTGAAATCTCCAATCACATTACTGGGATCAGTATCCAACATTCTTTCAATCTGTGAGTGATTAAATGACTTGGATCTTTGAACCTATAAGGGGAAGGGTCAAAGTTAGGACTCAAATTATGGCTACAGATGAAACCCATTTGTTTCGAGTTATTTTCCAATGTGGACTGACCTGATGAGGTATAACATCCTCCTGTTCTAGGAGTTCAACTTGTGTCCCTGCTAGGCTCCGCCGCCTCTTCACTCTGACAGGCGTGTTCTCATCTTGCGGCCTGTCGGGTCTCTTCAGTGGGATACGCCCGCCTGGGTTTGGCATTGAGGGAGATCGGAAGAGCCCACGTGGACGACAGCGAACAGGCTAAGGGCAATAAAGTGGGTTTGGTTGGAAACTGGTGTAATTTCCATTAAAAAAAATAATAATCAAGAGAGATAAAATAAATGTGCTTGCTACACAAGCATAACATACCGAATCAATGTAGTCAGTACTTTGTTTGGCCACCAGAGGAGCTGTAAGAAGACTGTCCATTCCAAGAGGAACCTCGGAGTCATTCTACACAAATAAATTGTAATAAGGTTATTCAAGAAAAGAAAAAAAAGGAGAACAATTAGTAAGAATCAAACTGAAAGACCACCTCTATATCATCAAGTCCCTCCAAGAAGCCATCATCATCGTCATCATCATGCAGACAGGAGACAGAGGGACGGCGCAGAATGAAGGGACTGCACTCATCTGAAGAGTCAGATTGAAAGGATGGTGTAGGGGAAAGCTGGAGAAAGAACCAAGACTTTAATCACCACATCAAAACTAAACTTTTAGGAACATTCTTTCTACAGCCTCTTCTAGCATACCATTAAAGCAGGAGCAGAGTTGGGTCGGCAGGCAAATGCATCCTTGGTACCACCAGTGGATCGTGTACGAGACCGTGACGCAGGCATGGAAGGCTTCTTGAACTCAAAATGCTCCTACAATAAATAAAAAAATTTGACTCGACATAATTGAAAACGTTACATTACAACTACCTCATTAATTAATTGCGACTGTCTGGAGAAGTAATTGGCAAAGTGACCTAAAAATATTTTATTACAGAGGTCACACCATCAAAAAGCAATAGACCATGATTACATAAATAGATTGCTTTTGGAAAAAACAAATGACAAACCAACCTCAGCCAGGTTCTCTTTGTTGTCACAACCATGAGTCCACACTCCATAACGCGAGGGATCCAGTTCTTTACTCTTCAAATTAGGACTGTGACCCAAAAATGGCAGCTATACATAAAATAAAAAAGGGGGAGGTTAAATTCTGAATATACTTTTGGTTTGAGGTCAGTAGGATTTCAGCAAGGATGGATTACATTTATCAAAAGAGAATAAAAACATGCTTAAAACTACAAGATTTTAAATTTATTCTGTTCTTTTACTTTAAACAGCTCATCCTTTAGCGCAATGTAACTGATGGCAAAGCTGAACTTTCAGCATCATTACACCAGTCTGCAATGGCAGATGATTCTTCAGAAATAATCAGAATATGCTGATTTGGTACATAAAGTTAACCGTTTAACCACCAAATTAGAATGATTTCTTAAGGATCAAGTGACACTGAAGAGCTTTACCATCACAAAGTTACATTTTAAAACGGAAAGAACTTTAATGTTTTCAAATATCTTTACAAGTTCAATTAAATACAAAGTTACTGTGTTGATATGCAAAGACCATTCAAAAACAAAATCAACCTTACCAATCCCAAACTTTTAAACGAGTGTAAAAAAATAAGACTAGAGAATAAACTTACAGGCAAAGAGTGTATCCTACGAATGGGCACTTTTCTGCACAAACAGAGAGAACATTTGATTAAATCCAATTCAACAGCTTTCAGAGATTAACACCTTTGTAGCGCATGACCACTTACTCATTAACTGCCCGGGAGGCCTCCTGCATGGCCTTCTCAAACCTGAGGAAAAAGGAAATGCTGTTGAACAGTTCCTAGTGCATTCAAAGTCCACTCTCACCCCCAACCAAACACTAGCCCATACAACAATTCATCACATTGATCTCTCAGAGCAGGCCCCTCACGACTCTATATTTAACAAATGCACCGCGATGCCCACCTGTATGCAAAACAGCCCTCAGCATGGCGGTGTGTGTGTGGAGGGGGTGTCTTCCGTTTAACATATGCCCACATACACAACTAACCCCCTCTGCAAACTGCTTTTGTTGGGAGAAAGCAGGAGAGAGAAAAAAAGTGCATTGGAGGGGGAGGAGGTAAGGAGTGTGCCTGTCATAGCGTTGGAAACGGGGGATTAGAGTTAAAAAGAGTTCTCTAGTAAACCTGGCAACCTCACACACACAACCACTCTATTCAGACGCCTGCTCTCAAAGGGCATGAAAAGCGTGCCACCATTCATCCAGCCCCCCTTCAGCCACACAACACACTGATGTGCGAGGAACCTTAACAGCTGTAGGCCTGACTGCAGATGAATGGATTCCCAACACCACCAAATGGCTTGGAAAGGATATTACCAGAGACCCGGGAAGTTCACAGATTTAATGCATGCTGGTTGCAGAACACAGACTTAGCAAACATCTGTCAACTTATATACTTTTGGATGTAATACCCTTATTTCTGCTTTATACAATTAGACGTCAACTGATATACACCAAGTATAATATATCGCTAAAGTAGTTAACCGATAAATGTATCTTTTTGGCTGATGTATTGAACGCCTTTTGAAGACTACAGTTGTAATCTAAAGAAGAAAACTGTCAAATAAATGTATCAAGTTCAAATAATTTTCATATTCCTTTTCAAATCACTTCTGATTTAACAAATAACTAAAATATAAATTTAATTTCAGCAACTGTTAAGCATACATTTAGCATCTTTGAAAAAAACTACTATAAATCGCCTCTTTAATATACAAATCCATGTCTGTCAACCCCTATAAACAATCAAACAATGTCAGTCTGCATGACATCTCATTCGGTACCTCGCAAGAAAACCATCCTGTTTGGAACAACTTAAGCGCGAGTAAACATCAAATTCCAGTTCCATTTTTGGGTGAATCATCCCTTTAATAACAGGATGCGCAGTGCTCAGACACCCAGTGATTTGTGATGGATGCCAGCATATGCTTGGATAATCCGTTTAAACGGACACACTAAGCAGATGTAGGTCCAGCTAACGGCAAAGAGTAGATTAGACGTATAATCCTCAAGCCAAGCATAGCAGCCAAGCTCCATTTCATATCAGATATGATGATCAACAGGCAGAAGAATTACTCACTTCTGCTCAGCATCCAGAGAATCCAAAGGGCTGGGAGACTCAAGCCCAAGACCTGTGGAGAGGGGGGAGGGAGGAGACACAGGTGAGGGAGGGGGGTTCAAAAGCTGTTAATACAGGTAAAGTAATACAGTACACCTACATTATAAAGATTGCAGCTTGCATTCCGATTGGGATGAGCTGTACACACCCACACAGTGTTCGGCAAGCCACTTTAACATTCCTTTCCACTAAAACCTTCCAACTAACTTTATTAGCAAGCAATTATGTCCAACTCGTTTAAATTCCAACTGGTGTTTGTGTCCATTCAAGCTTCTCTTGTTTAAAACCCTAACCCATTACTAAAAATAATTTTGCTAATTCTCATACAGAATACATTTAAAAAGCAGCCATTTCAACACATTGTCCTGCCAATTCATAACTATTCTACATTGGGGAACTGGTGTCTAAATTATACATCCTCCATACAATCCGTTTAAGCACTACTAAACCTTAGATTTAGGAACCTCTTGCTCAAATCATGATGTTGTACAAAACGTAGTACGTGTTGCTACATTAAATTCTTATGAGCCAGCCATTCTGATTAGTAACCACTGCACACATACATAAATGCAGAAATGTCAATTTGTTTATTAGCATGGCAACTGGAATAGACACTAGCAACTATCTGAATGGTTACGAGATTACATGCATTAGAGGCCAGTAGTAAAATGGGGAAATATAAGTCATACTGAAATGCTAAGTAGAAATCAAACAAGTGCTAGTAATACGAAAGCCATTAGTCAGAGGTAAAACTAGTCACATGAACATGCTTTCTAGTAACCCAAGAAGTGGTAATAACAAAATAGATACTAGCTCCTTGAACATTAATGGTTAAAATGGCTTGCCATACACCATCTCAGATGTCGCTACAATAAATGTTGTATGAATGCAGGTTTCCCAGACTAACCTGCATCAGAGGAGGCATCAGAAGCGAAGGAAGGAATCTTCAGGAGGGGCAAGGCTTTCTTCCGTTTTGGTGTCTCACATTGACTGCAATAAAACGTCAAAATAACGCGTTTATGGAAACTGAAGTGTCCTGCATGGCGTGTTTTAACACGACAAATACAATAACAAATACACCAGGCCTTGATAGCAAGGGCAGTAAACCAAACCAGCCCAATTCCAGGAAATACCTCTGCAGTGGTTTACGTTTTCACTATCAAAAGAAATAGTTCGGTCCCACTCACCCTCCAAGAACAGCGAGATTATTCAGGTTTAGAGCCAGGTTAGTCACGGGAGACAGCACTGCCATGGGTCCGGGGGAGGCCAGGTTCTTCATGCAGGGGGAGCCCCTCGCCCCGACCTCCGGCAGAGACAACCGGTGAGGTCGGGGGACTGATTCGGGCCCGGAGCTGAACGGATCATTTACAGGACTAATGTCGCCTGGAACACTATCAAAATCCATTTCTGAAGGGATGCGGATCGTCAGAGGCTTGAAAATATGATCCAATCCAGCGCGAACAAGACGACAAAGGGTTAAGCCAAGTTAGCAAACGCTCAGCAACCCGGGCAGGGGCTTAAATTGATCTTATTTAGGGTTGAAAGAAACATACGCTGCATAATAACGTCGCCAGATTACACAAGACACGGTAGAAAAAGGTTTTAAAAGTCCATCTTCTTAAATCTTTGTTGTCAGAGAGCTGCCGATTCAATCGCACTCTCTCTGACCTTTCTAAACCCTGCTGAGGAAGCGAGTGCTGAGAGTGCTCTTATTTATGTTCAAAACATGCAGTCCACAAGCGGCAATCTGAGTAGCCAATGAGCATCGCTGTTACATCTGATTCCTCCAATCAGCTGCGCTTCCTCTTTTTTCCGCATTGTTCTCTGAGGTGACGTACGTGGTGCAAAGAATGACAGGCAACTGTGATGTCCAATGAAAATTAAGGTAACATCAGCACAGTTATAAAGTCATCCAATGGCTTTTATGTTTATATAAATTGGGCGGGACAAAAATTCAGAGACTCAAAATGAGGAAGATTTTCCCGCGGAACAGTTCAAGCTGCAGCTTGGCAACGCCCTCCTTTGCAAGGAAGCCAATCATATGCCAACGTCCTGGCGCGGAACGAATCACTCAAATCGCCTGGACAAAGAAGTAAACAAATGTACTGAATGTACAATATGAAGAAAACTTTTATAAGACGTCTGTTGTCGGTTAAATGTTTGTGCTGGTAATTAACATATTTAACTTATAGGTAGCTGAAATTGTAATTGCTGAAACAGTGGTGTGACATTTTATCATCCATCTAAAATAATGTTTAATACAATTTTTTAGCTCACAGTCCATTACATACTACTTAGGAGAAAATGCTGGTGAGGTAAAAAAAAAAAAATACACTTAACCTGGGTTAACCTGTTTCTGGTCTAGTGTATGTCAACTACCTTCAAATGAAACTAGCCATATATGCCATAGAGATGTGTTTAAATTAGCCTAATGATAATTGATTATACAAATGTTAATGACTGAAATGCTCAGCTTTCTGCAAAACAGGCTAGGCTTAAACCACCACATAAACCCAGTTTTCGCTTCATGACAAACAGCACTGTTAGACAATGACACCTTTGGCAAAACACGGAAATCTAGCATTGTGAATATTTTGTGGCCTGTTATTTTGACCAAAATATGAATACGACAGTTCCTCCCAATAAGTATGTTTCTACAAAAATACATAAACTAAAAGCAAAGTAATTTTTTGTAGCCAATTCTCTCTGAATGTGTATGATGCAGGAAGGGCGGTGACACATTATTTACACTACAAGTGGCTTCTGTCAGTGTAGAAGCCATATTTAATTTCACATGATTGAGGCTGTGAGGAACATACATATATGTAAACCCCATTTCTTGCCTATGTGAGATATACGATAAATACAGTAAGACAGGACACAGGCTATAAGAGATAAAATATGTTGTCACTTACCACTCGGTCCACACCCATAAAATATACAATATCTCACCTCACAGAAAACTAAACCATGGTCCTCCAAACAGCAGATATAGCTTTATAGCTTTATGATTGCTGGGACATACAGACACTCTCTAAGACAAGTCCCTCACTTTGAAAGAAGGGCTCTAACAACCAAAGTGGAATTGAATGCAAACTGTGGTACTGTCAAATATTTAAAAAAAAAATTGATCTTTCATTGAAAATTCATGGTAACTGTGACAGCCATTTTAGAAAGATAAAACAACCTGAATGTTTCTGTTCATTGTGAAAACCTTCCAGTCACCCTCTCTATACTTGTACAGGATCCGAGATCATCTTGGTTTCCATTTGAAGACTATATCTATATCTGTCCACCTACTTTAAGTTAGTCAGAACATACATAAATAACATAGCAATATCACATAATAGGCCTGATCTGAGCTCAGGTAGAAATACACAAAATACACAAATTCATCTTAAACTGCAGCAAACTGGACAAACAGGCTTGCATTAATGGATCTCAGAGAACTTGTCCAGACAGTTTTATAAACTGACGTTTGCTAACAGGTGAACACCTGCTGTGAGGATTCACAAAAGGACATGTGGGGTTCCTCATGGCAGGAGAGTTCAGCCTCAGTTAAGACACAATTGTATCAGTGGTGATATAATCAGTACATTTGTATCTTTCCAAGTTCTCTATGGGTCTGAAAAATTATCTACACACACAACTTGAAAGCATTAGTATAAGAAAGAGAAGCCCACTTAAAGATGTTCAAAGTAATCTCTTGGAATTGAATGATATAAAAGGAATTAAACCTGAAAGAAATGCTGATGAAACATTTCTCATATTATTTAAGGAACTAACACTTAGTCTGAAGGAAGTGCTAGACTGGTGGTCCCGACACAATAGCTTATGAATCCATTGTACATGTGCGTTGACCCATTATGAATATCTGTTTGCTTTAATGAACTGCTTTATAAAGAATAAAGTGGGGGCTCATTCATAAAGGAAGATGGTACTCTATCTTCAGTCTCATGGGAAAATGTGTTTTTTGTTACGGTGTGATTTTGTATGAATTTGTACAACGTGAATTGAACAGAAAATCTGCTTTTGTTTCTTCATGCCACTCCTAAACCTAACCAGGAGTGGGGGCAGATTGTTTAAATTCATACAAGATTAGACACCAAAACATGAAATAGTTATGAATCGCCATGAGACTGTGTTGCAATTCCTGATGCCCAGCACCCAAATTGTAGTCATGTCAAGAAATGGTATAAAGAATAATGTACACAATCTCTTTGAAACTCAACTTTTGTCTATATGTCTAAGTAATTGTTCACATCCACATGGTGTGACAGGTGGTCTGACCTAAACCCTTCACATTTGAGACTACTGCCTCAGTGAATGACTTAGTGTGAATTTAAGCATTTGCATAGCTCTAATGTGAGGAGTGTATTGCTCTGCAGTTAAACTTACCTCATTACCACCCTGAAGCCATTAGGAACAGCCCAAAGCCCAAATGGTGCAAAGGATCCTGCATTAACACATGCATGGAACAAGAACCGAATGCCCAAATCCCCCACCTGCTTCAACCACACCTTATTTACTGAAGACATGAGTACTTAATTGATCTTTGGTATGAATAAAATAAAATAAAAAAACACATTTGAATACATTTAATCAGATGCAATTGGCAAATGAAAAGAGGACATTGGTGAACCATTTGTGTGAACTTTTTGTTCTGTTTAACACTGTTTGGTGCTTTTAAAAGTGTTTTAGATTGAGAAAGAGAGAATATAAAAAGTTGAATCTATTTCTGTTTGTGCAGCAGAAAAAGATGTATAGCATACTTTTTTATAATAAAAAAGGTAGTTATTACAGAAATAACATAAAATAATACACTTAAGTGTGCTCTCAATGTAATGTTTATGGACACTTAATTGCATGTTAACTGCAATTACATGAAAATATAAATTGTATATGTAATTTCATAATTCTATTTTCTTTGTACTGTGTCCTGCTGAAAGTACTGACATTTGTTTATGGTAAAGTAAAATATTCTTTTTGTAATTTTATTTAAATGTGTATGTCATGTATTTACATATGAAACAAAATTTTATACAGTTTTGGAACAAATTGAGGGAGACTAGATGATGGCAGACATTTAATTTGGAGCGGAACTATCCCTTTAAGTGCATTTCTTTATCATAAGGTATCTCAAACAGATACATTTCTCAGTCTTGTTTGTTATGTACATTATGACCCAATTTATTTCTATACACAATAATGTGACCACTGCTGACCACTGCTTTCAGGTCAGCATGAAAGAGAAAGAGGGAGACTGAAGCAGGCAAGAAGCACTGAGACAGAGAAGAGGGGGAGACTGAAGCAGGCAAGAACATCTGTCCTTAGAGTCTCCTGGGAACAGATGGGCCTGCGGGACAAAATAACTCAGCCTTAGGCCGCCATTCTGGAGGGAACATGAAAAAGAGCAGGGACAAAAGAGAGAAGGGGGAGGAGAGCGTTGAAAAAAAATGAGAGTAGGGGGTTTGTTTGGAGGGAGGCGTAGAGGCCAACGGGTTCCAACAGACCTGAGACGGAAAGGAGACAACAAGACTAGAAAGAGGAAGACAATGATGCAATAGACAGGCCTATACAGCTGATCAAAGACAGTGACAGCTGGAGATTAACAGAAAGAATGTGAGGAGGGTGCAAAGGTGACACAGCTGATGAATGGTAAACAAATGTTTATGGCAATATTGAATTCATCTGCTATTGATCTGATAACACACAGTTTTCACGGCATTTGGCAATTATCTGCACAATTTGAATGTGTTTAAAATGCAGAAAGGTTTTAGCATTCCTGTTGATCACTCCTGATTACCAAAATCTAAATTAAAAAAACATAATTTAAATACATTTCTTTAAATGAATAAACCGCATTATGAGAAACGGTTAATTTGTCAATTAAAGAATTTAATACTTCCTTATCAGACCTCCAGTCTGCCTGTGACTTCACTTTGTAAAGACTTCTGTGGGGGTCCCGTGACACATATTGATGGTCTATAAACACTGAGTGTCCTCATTTAAAATGCATTCAGTGGAACCCAAAATGAATTAAAATGGGATGTTTGCAAAAGCTCAGAACAGCCCAGTCGAAAGCCGCCATGTAATTGTGTGTGAATTGGACCATCAGCAATGCTGTGAGACAGCTCTGTGTTTGCACAGGAATGTTTAATGTGCCAAAAGTAAAGATTTGCAAGTGTGTTATCCTGAGCCCAGAAGTCATTAATAATCCATATCCCACCTGCTGATCAATATTTCATTATGCTTATCATTTCACCGCTTTAAACAGTTGTACTGTACATAATGTCAGTATTTAAAGGAATTTTAAAAGCTAGAAATGATTACCCTTGTGAAAAAGAAGTACACTATGGCATATATACTTAGTAGTGCAATCTGAATGTAATGTTTCCAAACACTTGATTGCATGTTAATTGCAAGTAAACAAAAGTGTATTATAATTTATTTTAAATGCAATTAGTTTAGCTTTAGAGTATTTTTGACCCAAAGTACATCTAATTTGAGAATTATTTCTATTGCCTTTGAAATATGGTTAAAGTGTACTGTCAAATGTACTGTCAAGCATTTATGGCAAACTAAAATATACTTTATTTCTATTGAAACTTAAATAATAATAATAATAATAATAATAATAATAATAATAATAATAATAATAATAATAATAATAATAATAATAATAATAATAATAATAATACAATTTATTTGTAATAAAACAATTTATTTGTAGGCTAATTATAAAGTTGCAATTTATGAAGTTGGCTTTACAATGCCAGAAATAACATACTGAAAGCTTTGTCTTCTTCTTCAGAGACTAAATTTTAGACAGTATCTAATCCTAGAGCTTTCAAACTACATCTATCTAGCAACATGCAGGAACATGCTATGTGTTAAATCATGGCTAGTAATGTGCTAAATCATGCTAGCAACGTGCTACCAATGTGTTAAATCAGGTTAGCAGCATGTTAACATGCTAACAATATGCTAAATCACACTAGCATGATACCACCATAAGAAAGCAACATGTTAAACATGTTATGCATCAGGTCATGCATAAAACAGGTTAATAGGGTTAAATCATGCTTTAAGCATGTTGAAACATGCTAACAATGTGCTAATTCACAATAGAAACATCCATGTAACATGCTAAATCATGTTAAAATGTGCTGACATTTTATTCACTTTACTTTATTCATTTTTTTTAAAGCTTTTTAAAGTTATTTCAAAACTTTCAGTCAAGGCTTTGTCACCCCAACATCAACATTTGTCATAAAACAATAGAACTTTGAATTTGGCATTATTACAAAGTGCAAAGTGTTAAGAAACACAGACATGAAAGTTTATTTTCTGTATGTATGCTTTAAAGCTCTCTTTTTTACATTAATATTGGATACACATGGTTAAACATTGTTAACATTTTCAAAATCTTTAAGTTTGTGATAAAGGGCTTAGGATTCCTGCCTAGAAATATGATAAATAAAAATATAAATTTATAGTACAGGGGTCTATTTGCAAATTAAATTTAAGATCTACACTAATCAAGGGACTGTTGAACAAAATGAACTTCATTGGTTTGTTGCAATCTTTAAACCCCCCCAGGAAGAGTAAAGGAGTGGCAGTTTTGGTGAGAGGGTTTCAGTAAACATCCTTGAACTTAAATCAAATTACAATGAACTTTCAGTTATCTAGTTTGTGCAGAAACAACAATAAAAACTTTCACAATTAACTACCACAAAGGCTATTAACACCTTGGTTGTTTTAAGGAGACAAAAGTGAACAGTTTCTCTGACAAATCAACTACAGTACTCATCTCGGGAGAAAAAACACAATCATCTGAACCAAACTCTGAACCAAACTGAACGTTTTGAATAGATTCAGCCAGAATAATTCAGAATCAGGGAGCTGTCTTGAACAACTTGTAATTGCTCATGGGACAGTAGTGGTTTAATAATGTTAATATATCTATTATAATTTGGATGTTGTCAGATATGTTTTGGTCATAACTGACAGAAAGAAAACGAACATCAACATGCTCCTGTGTTTGAACACACACACACACACACAGAGAGAGAGAGAGAGAGAGAGAGAGAGAGAGCAAGCTGTTGCCATTCTTATCAGTAAAACTGGTCTCAGTGTTTATTTTCATGTAGAATATAGAGAAGTGGAGCAGAGACTGGATGAAATTATATGTCAGTCACTTCAGGACATTTGACTCAGTTTTCTGTTAAACATTTTTGTCTTAATTCCTATGTAGGCCTATTAGCAGCTATTGGTAGCCAGTGTGAATGGAGCAGTATAAATTAAAAAAAAACATTTCAGAAAGTGGTAAATGTAAAACAGGCAAGATGAGGGATAGACAACAAATGAAATACTTTCAAGAACTGGGGATATTTCTCTAATGATATAAATCATTGGCTACTGACATGCTTGCAGGGAAGGTTGGGTGTGGAAAATGTGCTGAAGTTGTGGAACATCAGTAGAAATGGTGAAAACCAAGAATGTATATGTGTGTGTGTGGTCTGTGCTTGAGTGTGTGTCTTTGTGTGTGTGTGTGGGGGGGGAGTTCAGAAAGAGAAAGAGGTGTTTTCACCCATGCTTCTCCTGTAGTTTCCATTTTCACACAAAATATAGGGTACTTTCACTGACCTGTCGGTCATTATCGGTTAACAGTCAACACCATAACAAGACAGTTCTGGGAGGCAATTATACCAAACCACTTTGACAGAACAGTTACTCTAAGTTGGCTGCCTAAGTTACTCTAACAGACTTTGTCAGAGGCATTTCAGAATGAAAACAATATTTCAAACGTGGTCCACTGGTTAGCTTCACAGTATGATCCCCAACATATTTTACAATCATTAAATATTACTTTTGCAACTAGCCTATCATTATACCGGTGGGTCACAGGATTCAGCCCTTAGCTCTGGTTCTTAGCTGGTACCAGAAACCTATGGCCCTGCAGGCCAGCCAGTAAATAAGAGAGACACTTAGAGACACTCAGAGCTCGAGAGTGAATCCCACCGTTATATATACACAGTATTTATAATAAGAAGAATCCTTCAATAAGATGCTTGTCAATGTGTCATCACCGACTGAGTATCTCTTCACGAGCACTGGGTATCTGGAACCTCGTGAAACTGGAAGTAGAAGTAGGGCGATTCCTGCAAGGTTGATTGGAGGGTGCTCTAGATCGTAACCACAACTTTTTTATTACCGTGTTTCCAAAAATAGACTCACTTACACTCACTCACCAGCATTCATGGGATTTTAGAAATTATTATCATACATCTAAATCTAAATTACTGAGTACCACCAGTTTCTCTAGTAACATGTAAATAATGTATTTTACTTTCATAAGTAGCCAATGAAATTTCAGCATAATTTATGAATATAGGCAGTATTGCTGAATTAGGTGTTCATGACTATATGAACACAGACACACATGAGGTATCAATTACAGATATTACTGTAAGTTTAACCTTCAGTAATTAAAGCATAATTTGTACCTAACCTAATTAATTAATTAATTATTATTATTATTCTATGCCATAATTATTATTTTTATAAACCATAAATAGTATGCACTGCATTTTGCAAATATTTCCGATTTGACATTTAAGAGACAAAAACAATGGTCATTTATTGTCAAATGATTGTTTTTGTTTGTTGAGACAAGATTGCACTAATGCAGCGTTTTTCAACCACTGTGTATACACTAGTGTGCCGTGAGAGATTGTCAGGTGTGCCGTGAAAAGTTATCCAATTTCACCCAAGTGGTCTAAAAAATGTTTTTTGAAAATAATTAATCATAAAATACTTTTTTCTTTGAGTTTATTTGATTCCCATTCAAGACACGTTGAAAGGAATGACTTTATATTGTTAATATAGGCTACAGAGTTTAATTTTTTTTTTTTTACATTTTCGGTTGGTGGTGTGACTTGTGATTTATTTATTTTTTTCCAATGAAAAAATGTGCCTTGGCTCAAAAAAGGTTGAAAAACACTGCACTAATGAACCAGCTGCCAGACAGTGAAAGTAAGTTTTCCAGACGTGGGAACAGCGCCATCTACCAGATGTACATTGATACAACCCTAGGCCTAATATTGAGTTTGCAACTACCCGATCATCATGACAAATGCAATATGATTATAAAATATAGGACCATAATAAAGGAGGAGGAGAGCCCTGTCCCCTTGTATATCAGGGGGGAAATGATGAAGAGTGTGACTACCTTTACACATATATTTCCCAGGACCTTAACACACTATCTCTGGTGAAGAAGGCACAGCAGTAGCTGTACTTTCAAAGGTCTTTCTACCATTGTCAAAAGCGTTCTAGGCTTTCTTGTAGTGATTGGTGCTTGCAAAGCCAAGGTTGTGGGTTCATTCAGTTACTTTAGATAAAAGCATGTGCCAAATGCATAAACGTAATGAAAAGCTCTGCAGAGTCATCAACAGGGAATCATCAGCTTGCAGATGCCTTCACTTGAGGACTCAAATGTAATAAAATGTTCCTTTTCACTCTGCTGCCGTACAAAGGCCGTTGTTGGGATCTTAGAAAAAGCACCTCCAGACTCCTGAACAGTTTTTACCCATGTGCCATCAAGGAACTGAATTCTATTTCAAAAAACACATACATTATAAGCTACAGGGTTGTGCAATAATAATGTTTTATTTAATATATTATTTTACTATTTATAAGTTTCTACTTTTTATGTTCCGCTTGTCTATTTTTGTGTTTATACGTTTCTATGTGAATGTAGATTGCAGAATGACAATAAAAGTAAGCCAAACACTAAATGTTTTCACAAAATCACAAGTAAATAAATGTGAATGTCATGTGCGAATATGAAGCATACCGTCTAAATATATCAAGTTAACAAGCATTGACATCATTATTGGCAAATTACAGTGAACCATAACAACACATTGTGTTTGTAAGAGATATTAAAACAGGTTTCATAGTTTCATATTCTTTGCTCTCACAGTGTGGCAGCAGTTATTTTAACCAGGACTGTAAGGGCAAGCCAGTTTAGCTTAAATAGTTCCCAGCGTTACTTGTCGTAATTGGATTTTTACTAGTAAGAATTCAAATAGAGAGTTTTACAATTCAATTCTTACTAGCAAAAATTATGATTAGAGAGCTGTCTGATGCAATTACAGAGCTCTGCAGTTATATCTTTAATTTGTTTTGTTTTTTTACTAGTAAACATTCAATTAGAGAGCACTCTATTTGGAATTGTTACTAATAAGAATTGAATTAGAGAGCTCTGTAATTGTAATTCTTTCTAGTAACAGAAGAATTGTATAGCTCTCTAATTCGAATTCTCACTAGTAAAAATTACAAGTAACTGTATTTTTTGGTAGTTTTACTGTAGTTAAAACAGTAGAGTGTGGCACTTGCAATGCCAGAGGTCATGGGTTCAATTCCCAGGGAAAGCAAGAACTGATTAGAATTTGAATGTGTAACTTGAATGCAATGTAAGTCGCTTTGGATAAAAGCGTCTGCCAAATTGTAATTGCGTAATTGTAAATGTAATTTGGGGAACATTTTAAGCTAAAGTGGCTTATCATTGTGAAAATGGCTTATCATTATGAAATTCTTTGTCCATTTACTGAAACTGTAGTTCCAATGAACACAGCATTGCAAATTTACATGATTGGAATTACAGCTCTCTAGCTGTGGTTAGAAGCATTTCTTGTGAAATGATACGTGGAGCTGAATATCATGCAACAATAAGCAGGTTCACAATCAGTACATTTTTTTTGAACACTTTTTTTATTGAGAAATAACACATTATATCAACATATTACAACATTAATAAATTAAAAAAGTTAAATCTCTTTTATATAATAGTGAAAAGAAAAAAAAAGGAAGAAAAAAAACAAACAATATATATACACATATACATAACAATAAATACAATACAAAACAAATAAATAAATAAAAATAGAAGGAACAAATAGAAAATTAAAAGAAAAGGGTACAGGTAAATTCAGATAGCTGCACATTAAGAAGAGCACAACACAATCATACATGAGATGAGCATGGTGTAGAAGATGGATCATAAGAGGAAGGGACAGTTTAGTGGAAAAAACAAGCAAACAAATAAAACAGTTGGTTTAATAGTAGTGACGGTATGGTGAAAATAGTCAACCCACTTAGTCTTTTCCTAACCCATTCACTATATTGCTAAAATCAGAGTTAGAGATAAAGGATATAAAGGGATTCCAAATATTCTTAAAAAAAGACAGTTTACCTTTCAGTATATATGTGATCTTTTCCATTGACAAACAAAAGGACATATTATTGATCCACTGTGCAATAGATGGCATTTCCACTTTCTTCCAATATATAGATATTAGACGTTTTGCTTGAAGTATACACATGGTAATGAGTTTACAAATGTTACTACATTGTGCAATATTCTCAGGAAAGATTCCCAGAATAAAAATTTCTGGTTTCAATGGGAGATCAATAGATACCATCTGAAAAATAAGTAAGACTACCTCTTTCCAAAACTCCTGCACCGTAGGACAACTCCACATGCAGTGCAGAAGTGTGCCTTTATCTGCTGAGCATTTGATGCAAGTGTCTGGAATGCTCTGATTAATTTTATTTAACCGAACTGGAGTGAAATATGTTCTCATAATCCAATTGTACTGTATTAATTTGAGATTGCTGTTAATAGTTTGCGATTGTGCTTTCTTACATACGTTTTCCCAGACATCTGTCGGAATGGTAATTTTTAAATCTTCTTGCCAGGAGATCAATTTGGATTTTGAGGATTCTTTAGAGTGTGACTCTAACAATTTATAAAACATCGATATTAAGCCTTTAGATTGGGACGACTTTGATAGTAACATTTCTAAAGGAGTTTTAGTGGGTTTTGTAAGGTTTGTACCTTGGTAAGAAGAAACATAGCTTCTAAATTGAAGGTATTTAAAGAAATGTGTTTTGGGAATGTCAAACTGTGCAACAATATCCGCAAAGGACATTAAGTCATTTCTTTTATAAAGATCCTCGATTTTTTTTAGTCCTTTATCGTACCATAGCTTAAATCCTGAGTCCGATCTAGCTGGTTTGAAACTCTCATTTCCCCATATCGGTGTGAAACATGATAAAGTGTTTGGCTGACCTAGATAATTATGCACATCACACCAGACTTTAATTGTGTTGGTAAGAATAGGGTTACGAGACACAACATCATTGTCTTTTCTGAGAGTTTTAATGTTTGTTGAGTAAAGATAAAGACTGAGGGGTAGTTTTGACTTTATAAAGGAAGACTCGATGTCCAGCCAAGATGGGTGGGTTTCAGAAGAGAAATAGTACAGAGTAGATCGCAGTTGCGCTGCCCAATAATACCACTGTAAGTTAGGAAAATGAAGACCGCCCCTGTCGTATGGCAAGTATAATAATGGCATTCGAACCCGAGTTCGTTTATTATTCCAAATGAAATCAGTAAATAGTTTCCGAAGTGATGTAAAAATGGAGGGTGGAGGGCATAGGGGAATATTTTGAAAGAGATATAATATTTTAGGTAGTATGCTCATTTTAATTGTGTTTATACGTCCAATTAACGATATGGGTAAACTTTTCCATCTGTCAGTGAATTTGGATATGTGATTTAGCAGGGGTTGATAGTTTGCAGAGGATATATTATCTACATTAGCTATAATTTGGATTCCTAAATAAGTGAAAGAGTCTACTACATTAAAATGAGTAACAGCTGATAATTGACTATCCTTCTTATTCAGTAAAAGAATACACGATTTAGATTGATTGACTTTATAACCAGAGAAGTTACCAAACGTTGAAAGGAGTTTTATTAGCGATGGAATAGAGTGAACCAAATCCGTTAAATATAAAATGACATCGTCTGCATACAGAGAAATACGTATATCTGTGGTGTTTAGTCTGATGCCTAATAAGTCGCTATGCGATCTGACTGCTATGGCAAGAGGCTCAATTGCTAAAACAAAAAGAAGAGGTGATAGGGGGCAACCTTGACGGGTGCCTCTCTGAATATTAAACGCACTGGAAACTATACTATTAGTAAGTACCTCAGCCATAGGACGCGTGTAAAGTATTTTAACCCATTTGCAAAAGATGTCTCCAAACCCAAATCTTTTAAGGACCTCGAATAGATATGGCCATTCCACCCTGTCGAAGGCTTTTTCAGCATCTAGGGATAGGATGGCTGTATCAGAAGCTCCCTTTTTAAGATATAAGATGTTAAGCAAAGTTCTAACATTATGAAGTCCTTGCCTACCCTTAATAAATCCGTTTTGGTCTCGACATATAATGTCTGGTAGTAGTGACTCCAACCTCTTTGCCAGGATCTTACTCAATATCTTTACATCTGTATTAAGTAATGAAATTGGTCGGAACGACTCACATTTGGTCTTTACTTTATTAGGCTTAGGAAGTAACGTAATGAGAGCATTCCTTAGAGATTCTGGAAGCACACCGTTTTCAAAAGATTCTTTAAACATATCTAAAATTGGTAAGACAAGTTTTCTTTTAAATTTCTTGTAGAAGTCTATGTTAAGGCCATCAGGCCCTGGTGTTCGACCCGCTGTTAAACTATCAATGGACTCTATTATTTCTTCTTCCGTTAAATCTATGTCCAGGGACAGTTTTGCCTCTTCAGAAAGAATAGGTATTGGTAAGCTATTAAGAAAGGTTGTTTGTGCACCATTGTTTACGTATTCAGAGGTATATAAAGTCCCAAAAAAGTTTTTAAAAGTATCATTTATTTTAACTGGGTCGTTTGTTATATTGCCCCTATTATCTTCAATAGCATTTATTGTTCTTTCAGATTGATTTTGCTTAATTCTCCAAGCTAACAATTTCCCTGCTTTTTCACCTTGGTCATAATAATTTTGCTTTAACATCATTAGACTCGCGGCAGCTTTTTTAGATGATAGTTCATTATATTTAGTTCTAAGAGTTAACAACTCTTGGTGAATATTGGAATCGCCAACAGAGAATAGGTTATTTTCAAGAAGTTTAATTTTTGTATCAAGCACCGACATCTCTCTTTTGTAACCTTTTGATTTGCTGCTTGTTACACTTATAAGGACCCCTCTAATGAAAACTTTAAAAGCTTCCCATCTAATACAAGCTGAGGTTTGTGTTGTATTTATATCAAAGTACATTTCTATCTGTTGTGCGACATATTCACAGAGTTTTTCGTCAAGGAGCCATTTAGGGTGAAATCTCCATTTTGGAGGATTACTTAATAGCCTAGGATCGGTGTAAGTGAATAATATAGGGGCATGATCAGAAATTACTATTGTATCGTAAAAGCAATCACTAATATATGACATAAGTGTTGCTGAGATAAGGAAATAATCAATTCTGGAATACGACTGGTGTGTTCTAGAGAAACAAGAGTACTGAATATCCTTAGGATGTAATTGTCTCCATATTTCTGATAGGTTTAGGTCCTTTACAAAATAATGAAGGGTCTTTCTGGTCTGCTTGTGAGACTGGTCAGGGCCAGAAGAACGATCTCTAATTGGATCGAGTGTACAATTAAAATCCCCACCAATTACATAGAACCCAGAGAGATTGGATAGCGTTAGAAAGAGATTACTATAGAATTTTGGAATGTCTTCATTCGGGCCATAAATATTAACAAGAATCAGTGATTTGGACAGTAATGTCCCTTGAACAATTAAATATCTACCTGAGGGATCCTGTATTGTCTTAGTTATTTGAAATGGGACTGATTTATGGATCATTGTAATAACCCCTCTTGCTTGAGAACTAAATGAAGCTGAACGTATTTGACCAGGCCATCTATTGCGTATTCTACCGATATCTTTTGGCATTAAATGTGTTTCTTGGAGAAAGACAATTTTTGACTGTAGCTGCTTTATCCTAGTCATCACTTGTTTTATTTTAGTAAGAGTCTGCAGACCCCTACAGTTCCAGGAAATAAACTTAACCCCACTAACCTCTGTCATAACTTCTAACATGAGATACTCTCCCCACAATTGAAACAAAAAGTCACCTGTACCTTGTAATAATAAATAATAAAATAAAAAAGCAACACAATTAGAAAAATCAACCAATAGAAACAAATCAACACCAGAACTGTGACTTGCCGAGAACCACCAGCAAGTTCACCCACTACTTTACTTCTAACTTCCCCCATCTAAATGAGAACACCGAAACGATGAATCTCCCACCTGAGCTCCGCTGCTTTTACCTTGTCCCCTTGTCAGGAATAATCTGTTGATTAATCGACCGTTATTTACATATTCCAAAGTGTAAAGAAACCGTTGATATAATGTCACCAGATTACATGTTCGTCAGAAAGCCGTCAGCTTGGGATGGAGTTTCAAAGACGCGAGTCTGGCCGTTAACAGTCACCCGGAGGCGCGCTGGAAAGATGAATCCGTACATTAGGCCTTTGGCTCGCAGCTTTCTCTTGACTTCGTCGAATTGTCTCCGTTGCTTGTTGACTTCAGCAGAAAGATCTGGAAATAACATGACTCGATTGTTTTGGAACAGCACGTCCTTCTTCACTCTGGCCGCATGCATTACACGCTCCTTGTCCCTGTAATCCAAGAACTTCATGATCATCACTCTCGGTGTTGAATTCGCATCCGAATCAGCCCGTCGCACACTGCCAATCCTGTGCGCCCTCTCTATGGCCAGGGGTTTTCGCAGTGGCTCCATGTCCAGCGCCTCGGGTAGCCAGCTTTCCAAAAATGCACACGCGTCACTGCCCTCGGACTTTTCTGGTAACCCGATGAGTCTGAGATTGGAGCGTCGGCTTCGATTTTCAAGATCATCCATTTTCCAGGTAAGAGCAGCAACTTTCTTTTCAAGAGTGCTGTTCATCGATTGAAGCGTAGTGATCGAGTCTTCGGCCTGTGAAATGCGTTCCTCCGCCTGCGTCAGTCTTCCGAAACACTCGGTAACTTGATTTTTAACATCTCGTACAGCTGAAAGCACCGATTCAAATTGAGAAGCCATATCCACTTTCACTGAGTTAATAGCTTGGAGGATATCACTTGTGTCAGCGTGAAAGTCGCAAGCTTGATCTCCTTGACTCGATGGTGAATTTACCTCGCCACGAGGAACACGCGACAGTTCGTCCAGGCCCTCAGAATCCGATGCAATATCCATGACTTTTTTCAGCTTCTGCTTTGCTGGTTTAGGCGACATCTCAAACAGATTTCACTAAGAAATCAAATTGTGGTCGAATTTTGAAGGAAAAGGGGGTATAACTTATAAATACTATTAAAACTCACAGCGGAGCCAACTCGTGCGTCTCGTTAACAAGTCGCCATAACCGGAAGTCTCACAATCAGTACATTTAATATCTTATATATACACGTTTGTGTAATATGTGCTGCCAGCAAGTGAGAAAATTAATGGTGGAATACATCAACAAATAGTCCTAGCAGCATCTAGAGATTTCAATGAAATATTGAGTATGAATGTTTATTACCATGAATTTTCAAATAGGCTATTTAAATCAACAAAAAATATTGTAACACAATAATCAAATTAAAAATAGGTTTCAGCATGTATTGGTCACAAGCATTAATGCAACATTTTTTATATTAAAATTCACTATGTGGTATTTTTCAGGGACTCTTTCTGCAGGTTACATCATTACGCCAGTAGGTGGAGGCAAGTGACAGTCTTTCTGAATGATTTTTTTAAAGACCCACTTTAAACCCAAATGTGTTGATGTCATTTCCACTGAAACCAGAAGACAGGGTGGGACATATCCAACAGCCTACACATTATTATTTTTTTAGCTGTTTTTAGAATTGTGATCTTTGGGATAAAGATTAAAAATAAAAACATGATATTGGGTTCACAATATTTAAACACAATTTTTAAGAAATCTTCAATTACCAAATATTTGACTGAAAAAAATATTTTTTTTATTCGACTGACAGCAGGTGCAAATGTTGGAAGCATTTTGAACTAATAATAAATGTCACTTCAGTTCTACTTTCTGAGTATGAATTATCATATCCAAACGTAATCATACATTTTCAGTATATTTGATTTACAGTAAACCCTTGTAAGTGCCAAAGGACATTTTTCCTTTTTCTTTTTTTAAAATAATTTTGCCTGTGTTAATGTCAACTGCACAAATGTGTATATATATATTTTTTTACATTTCATCCTAATTTACTTTCATAAATCTATTTTACATTAGATACACAAACTTGTAAGGACCTTAAGGACAAAAATTCCCTCATTGAAACCCATTAAAACTGCCATTTAAATATAAAATTATGCCGTCTTTGTCAATAAACTTTCATTCTGTTGGCAAGGCTTAAAAAATGGCATGTAAAATACTTTTTTCTTGTTTTCTGCTTTTGCTGTATTATAGAGCCAATTGAATAAATCATGCATCTATAATTGTGCTTGTGTATTGGTGCGTATGTCAGAGATTTGTGTGGTTTGTGTGTAATAAAAAATATTGTGTGTCAGTGTCATTTTTGAGAGAGAAAATATAAAAAAGAAAAGAAAATGAAATGAAATCATTCTCAAATTTAGAACACGAATTTTAGCAGTTTTTTGTTTTGAAAAATATATTTTATATATAAAAAAGTTTCGAAATCATTTTCATAAACTTCAAACTTAATTAAAAAAAAAACCTGTTCAATTCAACAATATTCTGTACTAATAATCTGAGTCCATTTTTTTTATGAAACCAAATTTAAGTCTGGCTCTAAACCTTTACATTTGTATAACACTTTTTTGACAAGGATATTTTGTCCTCTAAGGTTTTTAAAATTAACACAAGGGTTAAACTTGCAAGGTATATTACAGGCATGTTAAAAATGTCCCCCATCTTCTTACATAATAATCTGTGCCACTTGGACATTTTTTGATAGGACATACTGCTGTATTCTAATATAATTATTACGTGTATTAGTTTAAACGCAATAAGGACAACTAAAAAGGAAAATGGCATATCATAAATACTCTTCCCTGCTCATCAGCACCACTAGAGGACAGTATAGAAGCGTGGGTTCTTTTATTTTGCCTGAAGTCCATCACACAGCTCGAGGAACAGTCAACTATTATACAAAAAGCTGTAAGACAGAAAACTACTCCACTGTCCCAGGACCACATGTGTGTCTTTGTGTGCGTGATCTCCATGGTTACAGTCCTTTGATCTTGTCCTCTTATGAGGGACACTAGTAAAAAACAAAACAGCATTCACATACAGTGGCTTTGTTCTCTATACATGCTTGCATCAAAAACAGGTTGGCTGTAAATATAGGATAAACAAGATTTAATCTGTGTGTTGAAGTGTGTTTGATAGCAACCAGACTGTACTATACTGACTGTTTTTATGGAAACATTTTCACCTTAGATGACCTGGTGGACATTCCACCCCATTCAATTCATTCTAGAATGAAACAGTCAAAAACATACTTTACTTCAATACAAAAAATAAACATTGGCTACATTGGGCTATATTATAACTGCCAATTTTTTAAGTTAAAACTGAAATACATGTACTATTAAATATATAACACATACTATATATATATATATATATATATATATATATATATATATATATATATATATATATATATATATATATATATATGTTAAGAATATATACAAGTTAACCCAGGTTACTATGTCTGAGGGACCATTTTTGATTGATTTATTTTGAAAGAAATTAACACCTTTATTCAAGAATGCATTAAGGTGATAAAAGGTTGTTACAAAATATTTCTATTTCAAATAAAGCCTGTTTATTAATCAAAGAATCGTAAAAAAAGTATAATATATAAGCAGCACAACTGTTTTCAACTTTGATATTGTAAAAAATGTTTCTTGAGTAACAAATAAGCATATTTGAATGGTTTCTGAAGAATCATGCAGAAAATATAGCTTTGCCATCACAGGAAATATTTAAATAGAAAATAACTTTTTCACAATATGACTGTATTTCGGATCAAATAAGCCTTGGTGAGACTGTAAAAGCCTTGGTGAGATTGTAAATATAATTAAAAAAAAACATTTTTTGTTTCTCCTAATTTCTCCAAATTAACTGGGTTTTATTCAATTCAAACATGACTAATCAACCTGCCTAATTATTTTACACCCCCCAAAAATATATTACTACTGCACATACATAAAAGGTTTTCACTTACTAAAAAGTAAATTATTTGTGGTGGTTTGTGAAATAGGGCATTTATTTAAGCATGAGGTTGAGATATATAGTCTGTTGTCTGAGTCTCTCTAGCAGCAAAATACATCCATAACCTTCCCCAGTCCAGAGATGATCACAGTACTATTCTGATAGACACTCTTTAACTCTCTGTGACAGGAAGTGTAAACACTGATCAAGTGTTAAAGTCCAACCCACCAATTGTCACCTCCATTAAAGAGCGTCACCATGCATAACTTTCCCAAATACCCCCCTAAAATGCCCCATATAATTCCTCTACCCCCTCTAAAACCACCATAAACCAGCCGCTGCTCCTCAAGACCACCTGTGTGCTCCTTGCAGAAAGGCTATCGATAGATCACACATTCCATTATTGATTTATTGAGATTACTCCAAACATCACATTCTGTTGCCACAATGTTCACCTTAAGTGAAAATTTCACACCGTCTTACACCACTGTGTAAAAAGGCATGTAGCCAGGTGTGACAGAGGCTGTAACATATGACAACATTCACTCTTGTATTGAAGGCTAATGGCAATAAACCAACAAACATTATCAGATCAGAATAACATAAGGAAGAAATTATTTCAGCTGGGAAAAGGAAGAGAAATTAAACCAATTCACCATTTAGAAATAAGAGAAACTAAAAACCATTCACATTTAGTATAAACTGTTTTAGTCTTCATTCTAGAGTACAGGTTGTTTTGATTATGAAATGAAACACTGGTATTGATTATAATGATGCTACAAGTGGAATTTTTTGTGGTTGATTGTGAATAGAGGATAATAATGTCTCTCCATAAAGACAATTAATCATGGTCTCATGTCAATGTAATAATTCTGTTGAACTTAAAATGTATTTAAGTAATCAGTATTGTCCAAAAGTGGACATCTTTATTTAAACATTATTAAATATTTGTTTTGTAAGCAGATTACCTGGGTGTTCTAACACGATTTTTGTCCTGGTTCTTGCACAAATAAATCATAAAGACATGCAAAAACAAAGGAGACACATTGAAATATTATCCGAGTCAATGTAATTTTGAATAATCTTGGAAGCTTTTAGTTTTTCTTTTCACATAAAACCTGTAGTTGTAGTTTGACTTATTTGCTAAATAATTTTGTCAGATAAATAAAATTAGTGTTTTGTGCTTGTCTAAAATATTTAATATTTTTGATGACTTGTAGGGTCATTAAAAAAACAAATATTCCCTCCAGACATCATTGGCAACTACTGATTATTATTAATATATTTAAGACAATTTCTACCGAGATATTTAAAATACATTATAAAAATTCTTCTGAGCACTGAACAATTAAAAAGACACGAAAATTCATATGTATACCAAGTGTTTCGCCTAATATAATTTTGGTTTCTAAGCAATCGCTGTTCCCAAAAAAAAGCAATCTAGTAACCTCATTAGCTTTCAGTTCCATCCATGTTCGATTGTTGCTCCTGATGAGCAGACGAGAATGAGACAAAGAGCTGGAAGGATAATGGGACATTAGTTGCATGGCCAGAACGATTGTGACAACGGCCCACTGTTTTTAAACAACCCGCAACCCTAGAGAGAAATCAAGCTTCTGAAATGGCAATTGGTCCCATTGAAAACCATCAAATCAAGGTGGGGTCAAACAGTGCCAGACAGCCTGAATACACACACACACACACAATATATCACTCTCTCCAGGGACAAGACCTTTGCCCCATGTCATGCTTTTTTTCACTGGGAAATATTAAAAAATGTGGTCTCAGTCTTGTTGATGCTATATTATCTATAAAACGTAGAGAAATGGTCATAAACTATCATGACTTTGGTGTCAATCTCAACTGAAATTGCATAACAATACATGTTGTCAAAAGTTATAAATTCTCGAAGTGTGTCTATTAAAAGAGGAACGGTACAAGCAAAAGAGCAAAGGTTAGAAATATACTAAAATGAATCATCTAAAATGAGAGTAAGTTCAGTTTTAAGATTCAATCTGCAACTGTTATCTTAAGCTGCCATTTCTAGATACAAATGTATCAATTATTTTTGCTGGTGTAACCTAAAGTATTTGTGTTGATTCAGTGATGTTAAATAATATGTTTGAGTACTTGGATTCGAAAACATGAAATCATTCATCAATTTAAATGAAGCACATTTTAAGGTTGACAGGGATGAAATGTGTATTGAAGCTAGACGTAGGTTACCTGGTCATCCAGTCAAACTGCTCAAAACAGCAAAGGTGAGATAGATTGTCCAATTTGCCTTGTTTCTCCTTAATGACCCTGATGGTCCCTATACCAGAGGAAAAGAAAGGAAACTGGATGGTCCATTCAGCAGCATTATGCAACTCCTGTGTATAGAAGTAATCTTGATGACTGAGGTGAGATAATTGGGCCATTTACACATCTGATGCAATAATCTTAATGTCACTTGCCCCTGTTATAAAACTAAATAAAACACTAAGCATTATATACCAGCAATAAACCCTATAGGCCTTTTAGAAATAGGACAAACACAGTAATGGTAACATGTTGAACCCATAATGCTGTATAAACCTTTGATATGTCAAATGTTGAAATAAGAGAAGACTCTAAAATAGGATGTTTGGTCTTAACTATTTAAATGAGATGTTTTTTTGCCAGTATCATTCACATTTTATATTACATTTATTCTTTCCTGTAGCTCAACCAATAGAGCATTGGTGCTTGCAAACGCCAAGGGGTTTGAAAGCAAGAGCTGATTCAATGTGTTCCTTGAATGCAATGTAAGTCGCTTTGGATAAAAGCGTCTGCCAAATGCATAAATAAAAAAAATGAAATATCAATTCCAAATAATAAAACAGAAAATTGCCTTATTGTGCACATCAGTGCTTTTTTATGTCATTTAATGGTAATTAAATGTGTGTCATTGATATGCATTTAAAGGTTGAGTCGACAGCTTGGAGTTTCAGTTGCACAGAGAGAGAAAGTGTGTTGTTGAAGGAGGGGCAGCCCCTGTACTTCACTATGACTATGAAAAGGAGCTCCAACACAAAAAAGCCCATCAGCGTATTCTCTGTCTGGCTCCAATACACAAACCAAAACTCAGCCTTGATTTTGGTTGGTGTCTGAGCATATGTATCCTGTCCCATTTGGATTTATTATAAATGATGCATTAAAAAAACATGTTCCTCACAATTAAGAAGGGGGCCTGACTCACGGTTGAGAAAACAAGGTTCAACCCTTTAAAAAAGGCCCCAAAAGGGAGTTTGCCATAGAAGAACCATTTTTGGTTGTCCAAAGAACAGTTCTTAAAAGACGTATATTTTGTCTGTGTGAATAACTTATTCTTTTTAAATTGTACATAATGTTTTACTAGAAAGTGCAACAGAAAGGTTGTCTAAAAGTTTTAAATATCTCAAAAACAGTTATAAAAGCTGAAAGGTATGAAAAGGAAGCAAATGGAAGAAATATACAATCTAAAATTACAGCATCAATAAAGTAATTTCAGTTCCATTTCAGGCAAACAAAGATTCATTAAAGTGGGAACCTGAAATCTTTAGGAGCTAATTCTAAATGTTACAATGATTGTTGCTGGTGTAACTTAAAATATTTAGCTTGATTCAGTGAGGTTGAATGAAAATGTTGAATTAATGGGGAAATCCCCCTTTTGAAACCTATATTTTTAAGTGTGTTTGAAACTAGTTTTTAAAGTTTACTCTGAAATATTTTCCTTTCTTTACCGGGAAGAAAATGGTTTTATAATGCATAATTTTCAATAAAAGAATGTGACGGAATGCTCTGCTATATGCTCAGACATTAACCAAAATCAAGGAAGAGTTTTGGTTTGTGTATTATCAAAGGTTCTTCATGAAAAAATAATGACCCTTTAGTTTTAATACTGCATGCCCCATTACTTTGATAGCCACCATCTCCAAAGATAGTATGCAGGCCAGAATTTTGTTCAAACGTTAAATGGAGATCCAAAAATAATAAATAATATATAATTATAATACAAAGAAAGCTTCGCAATTGTACATTAACACATTTGGCACACGCTTTTATCCAAAGCGACTTTCATTGCATTCCGTGCACACATCAGCATTCTAATCATTTCTTGCTCTCCCTGGGAGTCAAACCCATGACCTTGGCGTTGCAAGCACCACGCTCTACTGTTTGAGCTACAGGAATGCAATGGATCCCTCACATACATAATGCGCAGGCGCTCAAACACCGTTTTCCAGATGTGCTGAGGACTAAACGGGAATGTGTAAAGCTACTCGCACGGCGTGATTCCTTTCTTTCAAGGCTGTTCAGACAAACATGTTAATAAACAAGGGGAACTTGGTGTCGGTGGGCCGAGGCAGAGCGTTCATTAGACGCGGTGGTGTCAGGTGCGCTTCTGTAATTAGAAAACGCGCGGGTCAAAGGAAGAACTGTTTAACTGAGCTTTAGCAAGTCCTCTACAGTGGACTCGTCTTTCAGCAATGAGCTCGTAGAGTTTGCAGAGCTGACCATAATCCTCTCTTGAAAGAGCGCGTCTTTGTTCTAAAGCAGCGTTAGAAAGCAAATCACTTCCTTTAGTGAAGCCGCTGCTTTTCATCTGTGGCGTTTCATGTCCTAATTGAGAGCCAGTAATGGGGACTCCCTCTTTAAATAAGATATTTCCTCCCATCGCTGGTGCTCAACATCAGTCTTTTTTGAGGTCTGAATTCTGTTCCAGGCACACAAATATGACAATGTTCTATCTCTATATGGCCATACAACCATAAGTGATCTTTTTTTGGTTCTGAAAATAGTTCTGAACAGCAGCAATATATATATATATATATATATATATATATATATATATATATATATATATATATATATATATATATATATATATATATATAATGCAAAATCACTGAAGCATTGTTACATAAACACATACACACTCACACACATATAGATACATATACCGGTCATAACTTTGCTAACATTATTATTTTATTTTTTTGTTTTTCAAAAAAGTTTCCTGCTCATCAAGCCAGAATTTATTCGATAAAAAAATAATTGATAAAAACGACTATTATTATATTAAATAAAATATTTATAAAAAATATACTAAATTAAATATTATTATAATTTAAAATAATGGTTTTCCATTTTAACATGGGCTACTTTAAAATGTATATATATTTTTTCTGCTGACTTCAGTGTAACGCAATCCTTCAGAAATCCTTCTAATACAGCATTTTATATAGTTTATAAAAGTAACAACAACATAAAAATACACAGGTGTGGTATTTAAATTTTTTACTCATTATTATCTTTGTTAATATTTTAATTTTTTCTACTTCCAAAAGTCAACATTGTATATTTATATACAGCAGAAACTAGCATGTTACAAAAAAAATACATATGTATATATTATTATTATTATTATTATTATTATTATTATTATTATTATTTGCATTTCTTTTCATGCTAGTTTCTGCTGTGTGTGACAGGCTGTCAACACAAAGCATTTAGTGATTATTTTTCATGTCCAGTGATTGTTCTTTATCCGATATCAAAAAATAAAAAGGATTGAAGGACTTAAACCATTAAGAGAAGCTCAGGGGTCGGACTTCTATAGCGGAAATGTACAATAGATTATCTGCTCATCGGAGTTACTCGCCCGACAGAAAATAAAATCAGCGGGCGTCGCACTCACAGTGAGAAAACTCAAGCCCAGGTGCGGCAAATCTCCTCTCCAATTTTCGGCCAACACCAAAACCGAGAAAAACACAATTGGCGCAAGGTGCAATACACGCCAGCTCCAGATCGAGGGAGGAGAACTAATCAATATGTTTACACGAACCACAGTGGAAGAGATTTCACTATGATACCCACTTTCATTTGACACCTCCGGGCTGAAACTGGAAGTGAATTCGAACATTATCCTCAACACATAGGTGCGAGGCTACTGTGGTCTGGAAAACCTCTTTTCATCATTATGCCATAACATCTTAGTTTCAATCCAATTAACTTATCACAATCCTTTCTGACAGTTCTATCTGATTGAAAGAGTTTCAACTAGTCTGGTTTCAGCCTGGAGTTCACTAAACTCGTGCCAGCAGGTTTGCGCCACTTTTAGGCAATTAAACTTAATTTAAGTTTTCAATGCAGCATTGCCTAAATTATGAAATAGTCTTTTAACCACGAATCAAATATTTGGGTGACAATCTGGAGTCTTAAAGACTGGCAACGGGCTTTCATAGAGATGTACGGGCTGTGCGTAATGTGATTAGTAGTTTTTCTTTTCTTCTTTTTTTCCCTTTTCTTTGACTTCTGAATGTGAGAGTATTTGTTCCGCTGCGTGTCGCATTCGGCGGTACCCTTTGAATACATGAAATAAGATGATTTGGGTAACATCAATGCGCTCTCACACAGGACGTTTCTGTGGCGCGCAGCCATGTAGGAATTTGTAGTAAATCTGGACCTCCTGGCTCTCGGCTCTTGACCCCCTCTCTGTGTTTCTGGGCTACCTCCGGGGGCATGTAGTGCAGAGGGCCATTAGGATATTTGACAATCTCAGCTTGTTACAACTCCATCAGTTAATTGGATCCCTTGTAGAGCCGCTCGTTTGACTCATCTGCCACTTAAAAAGACAAAAGCGCATTGGGGGTCGTTCACACCTCGCGCCCCAGAGCAGGTATAAAAGAGCCGGCGGCTCTCCAAGCTTCATTCCACTCCTCTCCAGAACAAGGTCGAGAACTTCTCCACGGCGGATAACTTTTAAGCAGGTTTTTGGACTTTTTATCTACCTAAACAGAAGCTATGCAGATGCCTGGAAGAGCTTACGGACAATCAATGCGCCCTTTCAATCCGGACTATGCCTCTCCATCAAAACCGAGCACAGATAAATCCTTCACGATCGACGCTCTGCTCGCGAGACCCGATCATCCAGAGAGAGACAGGACGAGTGTGTATCGGAACATAACCAATCAAGTGCCGGTCTCGAGCTCCGCGGTCCCATTTGCGGCGCACATGTACTCGCAAATGCCACACTTTGCGCACAACCAGAGTATTATGCACACGCAGACTGGGTATCCCATATTCTGCTACCCGCCTTGCAGTTACCAAACAACGTGTCGTGGAGCTATGTACTCAAAAGGTGTGTATGTTTGACAAATGTTCTGTTAGAAATCACTTTTACAAAGATATGGAACATGTTATTGATGGCCTAACCAATGCAACCTTTCTTCTTTCCGCGCACAGATGCTCTACTGGCCAAAGCAGCAGTCCACTCTCACTATAAACACAAAGCTGGCAAGTCAAAGCGAATGCGCACAAGCTTTACCAACGAGCAGCTGTCCAGACTGGAGAAAGAGTTCGCACGGCAGCAGTATATGGTGGGATCAGAGCGCTTCCTCCTGGCATCTGCTCTACAACTCACTGAAGCACAGGTAAATAAGCATCAGTTATGAAATTTAAACATCTAATCCAATGATTCCCAACCCTGTTCCTGGAGGCACACCAACAATACAGATTTCCCGACTCTTTATAATCTAATCAAACACACCTGATTCTACTCATCAGGTTGTTAGAGACTGCAAGATCAGAAATATTTTGATTGGATAAGGGAGATATCCAACTTTTTTTTACTGTTGGTGTGACTCCAGGGAAACACTGATCTAGTCCACATAGATCACAAGCTTAACATTCTTTCTTCTCGTAACTTCAGGTTAAAGTCTGGTTCCAGAACAGACGCATCAAGTGGAGAAAACAGAGTCTTGAGCAACAACAAGCCAAACTTGCCAAACTGGGGCTCGCCGTGCAGCCAAAGAGCCCTGGTTCTCAGGGCCGAGAGGATGAGGAGAGAGACTTCACAGAAGAGTCTGATGTAGACATTGACATCGACGATTCACTTCAAGACTGAGAAAATCACACCTGCTGTTACTTTTACACAGGACGGTTTTGTACATATTCGATTTTCTCTAGATAACGGTACTCTTATTTGTACAAATATTTAATTAATAGATATATATTTAAGGTGTTTCTATTACACACCATTGCTCTTATAAGGGTGTTTTTGTTTTTGATAATACATGTGTATATGGAAGAAATAAAGGAAATATATTTTAAAATTGAATACATGTTCTTTGATGTCTCTAATTTAAATATTTAGTGTCTATCACAAAACAAACTCCAGATTTTATCTCAAATGTGAAAATAGTTATTTGTATTTTACTGAAGAAATAGATTGCATACGAATAGTATGTATTGCCTATGTGTCTATCAATATATGATCAGTCACGATACAGTAATCAAACGGAGTAACTAATTGTGGAAGGCTGAACTCCATTAGATTCATCTTAAATTAATTTTATTGGTAATTTGAGTGGATTGTTTTACATATAGGAACTTATATTGCTATACTTGCATAACATTCAAAATACCTTGAAACTCAGCAGTATTAATTATATATATATATATATATATATATATATATATATATATATATATATATAATTATTTGTCGTGTTTTCATTTATTTTATCAGTAATATATGTAATATGAATGAAATATATAAAATTTATATATATAAATATTCATAAAATATGATTTCTACATATAGTATATATACACACACTATGTATGTATGTATATATAATGAAAACATGACAGAGCATATTGTACAGACAAGATATCCAACTATGTATAGTTAACTTTATTACAAAATGTTATCATATTTTTATCATCTCCATATCTTTTTATCAGGAGGATTATTAACATGGCAATAAGATAATGACATTCACAATCACAATGAAACTAATAAGCAAATAAGCATTTATAACACAAAATAAACTCTTTCAAATTTTAAACGCTGTAAGGAGAGCTCTAAAGGTTGAATAATGAACACAGTTTGACTCATTTGGAACTGTTGAACTTTGCTGATGTGACAAAGTTGGATGAGAAGGCAAAAAAGAGCTTATCTGAGTTCCATGGGCAGCAGTTGGAGCCAGGTAGTGTGTCTCTCCATTGTAGACAGAGCTTTTTAGACATGGTTGTGTCTTCTTGTTGTCTCTGCTCTGCAGCAGACTAAGACATGCTAAAGCCCGTTAGCATGCCGGCTTTGTGCAGTGACTGGCCTAATAGTCTTAATAAGGATGGATTAGTAATCCTGCTCTAAGAACACACTGATTACTAGTTAACAAACTCGTAACAATGTTTCTGTTCCACTCTCTTAATCCAGTTAAGCCCTAAAGGTAAGAATGGAGGAATCAGTTCAATGAATAATGATTCATCATTAAAATAACACTGACTCAAATGATCAAAGGTAAGGAAAGGGCAAGTGAGAGAAATGTATCTGATATGACCTTTCTGGCTGTTTCACCCTGTAGGTGAATGGAAATTCGGTCTGAAACAGGAATCGGTCGACTGCTATGGATCTTATTTGCTGCATGCCTAAAAATCTCTCTCAGTAAATAAAGTTCAGTGGGGTTTTATATAGAACCCTATAGGGGTTCAATTTTAAAGTTTTCTTTAAGCCAAAAGGGTTCTACATGAGTCTTAATCCTCTGGTACAGAATGTTTTTTTCTTCATATTTTGCAACTTTAGGGGATTTAATGGTCCTAAATTATATTTATGTGGTAGTTAAAATCCCATTATTCAATCTATATTCCATTGCTTCATCCATTTATACCTAAAAATGGAATTTACGACTTAAACTGTCATAAATCTTGGCCATTTAACCTTTCTGAATCATGTACATTATTATACACAGCAAGTGCCAAAACCTTTATAATTTTGTACCATTTCAATGAAGTTAGAAAAACTGCACCTTTTGTAAGGAGAAATGTACATACTTCATAATTTCATGTACAATGTTTTCTTGATATACAGTATGTTTATGACCTGTTTAATTCCTGAAATGCAATTAAAATGGAAAATAAATTCAAACTAATTAATGAATTAAAAACTAAATCCACAAAACAATCCCATAGAAACCCCTATATATGAAGCACCTGACATTAACCCTTTAAATTGCGATATAGAACCTAGAGTACAGTTAATTATCATAACATATGATTAAATATAAAACTCTCTAAAACTAAACAATGCATACATTTCTGAACAATAAAAGTAAAGAAAAATGTGTTTATTCATGAGAGTTTAAAGGAAGATTTCTGTACTGCAGCACTCATCATTGGCCCATGGGTTCCATTTCACATGATTACTGGCTTTATAGAAGAATAAAGCCTATTATGAGAGCACTGTCATGGAGACCTCCTTTCCTTAATCCTAAATCCTCTTCAAACAGGTACTTCTGGCAGCCCCTCTATGTCATTCAGTACATAAAGATAAAGAAGGAGAGAAGAAAAGAGATAGCGGTGAAGACAACGAGACGGCAACATAAAGAACCTATCTCACTTCCTCATCAATTTGACAGATTCCAAGGATATATGTGAGTGCATGTGTTTGTTTATGTACAGATAGACTTTCAGTGATGTGATCTGATGTAATCTCGAAGTAGGCCAAGATGTCCAACAGGGAGGGGGACCCTGGGAAAAGCCACAGGACAGAAGCAGCAGGAAAAGGGGAGGAGAGCTCACCGTTCCAATTAGTCATCTCTCACCCCCACAAACCACCTCACGGTCGCCGTGTGTCCCCCCCACTGCTAGTATTAGCACAGTGTCTCACTGTTTCAGGGATGCATCATCCTCTTATCTAATACCCCTTAGCTTACAGCAGCTCCCTTCATCCTCACAACACAAATTTAAACCAAGGGATACAACTGTTTAATAATCATGCACAAACAAACAACTCCTGGACAGACAATAATGTGTCTACACAAGCCTGTTTATTAGTAATTATACTGATTAAGTGAAAAAAATGTGCTACAGATTCTCCAAAGGTTCTTTAATAGCAATGATGGATCCATACATCCATGCACAAAATGTTCTTTATAGTGGAAAAGGTTTTTTTAGGTTATTAAAATGTTCTTCATACTAGGAAAGAATGGTTCTTTAAGGAAATAATGTTTTTCATCTACTCTTAAAGTTCTTTAAGAGACAACAAATCGCTCAGATCAATTTACAACTTATTCACAACTCAAAGTGGAGCCATATGCCTCGTATTTCTGCTGGCCATCGGTCTTTCTACTCTGAATGCAGAGTTCGAGGCAGACTTCAAGAATATGGTGGAAAAAGTGGATGACGGTAGAACACTTTTGGTAAGTAATACAATTCATGCTATTACGCGATTCTCACCTTCCATATAGAGAAAACACCTTCTCTTGCCACTAAACAGCTTGGAAAGGAACATAAGATTGGAGTATTTTAGCGAGGAAACGGTAAAACGTTCGATTTTGCATTTTATTTGCAGCGAAATGCGCGTCCACTCCATCTAATGGTCATTAACATTAATCACGAGCGTTTGAAGTACACGCTCGCCATTGTGTCTTTGTGAAAGGTTTAGTATGTGAACACAATGACTTCTAACGCGTTGACTGAAAGGAGCACAAGGCGAGGCCCTACTTAAAACGAGCACTTTATGCTAATGCTGCGCTCTGTGCAACATTTCAATGAGGCTTTTCACTCAGGAAATTGAGCCATTCCTGTTTTCCCAAGCTTTCGACGACAACAGCGACCATTAAGACCGACGCAAGTGGCATTTCCAATCAAAGATGGTGTCGTGCGCAGCGGGAGACTCCCAGAGTAAACACTCAGAAAGGAGATACATTTAAATTATTTTGGTTGAACTGTTTATATCAGTGCTTAATAGTCATAGATTGGAGTAAATGAGTGCAGGTGGCGAACTTCTTGACTTGACACGCAGGTGGCAGTAGCGCATATGTTTGTGACTTTCACCAGCTCGTTGAGATTGAGTGAAAATCTGCAGCTGCTTAATGAGAACAGATTAGCTAAACACACGACGGTCATATGAGACGAAATGGGCAATTAGGTTTTTTTTTTAATTGGAGGAAGTGTGAGCCTGACTGAACATAGTTTGACAAGACAGATTCCTTAGTGTTAGATTCGTTTCCCGGCGTGCCTCATTCCAGTCTTCTTTTTTTAACGGTATAATGAACAATACTCACCTGAGGGAGAAAGTTAGTCTCTCAACTTTATTCTCTGGCATGCCTAGGGGAGTAAAACAAGAATAGCCAATGAGATAATATAGATGAAATCATATAGAAATCCTATAATACAATAACAAGCCTATATATGGTCAGTGGTCACAAGTTTTACCACAGAAACATTGAGCGCCTTGTTGGCCCTTCTGTTTCCTTTACCATAGAAGTGGAGATTCTCTTTATGTTCACCTAGCAGTCCATGTTCACGATGAGGATCAGATGTGGCCCTCTTAATGTCTTGGAACTTTCAGAGACCACCGAAAACCTCTACATACATTTACATCTATTCATTTGGCAGACGCTTTTATCCAAAGCGACTTACATTGCATTTAAGGAACTCATTTGAATCAGTTCTTGCTTTCCCTGGGACTAAATCCATGACCATGGCGTTGTAAGCACCAATGCTCTACTGATTGAGCTACAGGCTCATACATTTTCAGTTCTGATATTAATACATTTTCATTCTAATACTAATACTTAATCTCTCAAATCTTACACTTAAATAGTTAGATATCAAAGTTAAATGCATTACGTCCCTTACTGTTCTTAAATCATCATACTTTTTTACACCATTATTTTACCTGTTAATTCAGCCATTTTCAAAGTATTTTGGGGATTATAAACGTTTAGCATTCAAAACCTAGCAAGCTTGTATCTATGAATACTTACCTATGGGCTGTAACTTTTAAGAGAATGCGATTTATTAAGCACACAATGACCACATTATAATTAAGTTACAAGCGTTAATATTTCTAATAACTGTGTGTTATACATGTTATACTTCCTGTAGCTCAAACAGTAGAGTGTGGTGCATGTAACACCAAGGTCAGGGGTTCGATTCCCAGGGACAGCAAGAACTGATTAGAATGTCAAAGTGTTTCTTGAATGCAATGTAAGTCGCTTTGTATAAAAGCGTCTGCCAAATGTATAAATGTAAATAGGCTATAGCTGATGAGGCATATTGTCATAATGGAACATGCAGTGAAATTGCCTATTATAGATTTTCAGAGAAGTAAAACAATTGTATTAGAATTTTAAATATGAAACAACAAAAAGAAAAAAACTATTTCAGTTCAAACTGTGGTTTTATTGAGTGTTTCCTAATTGCTATATGAAAAATATGATGATGTTGCAATTATAGTTTATATATGAGCCTATTATTCTAATTCCGTATATTCAGAGAATTGGTGTTTACAATGCCAAGGTCATGGGTTTGATCCCAGGGAGAGCAAGAGCTGATTCAATGTGTTCCTTGAATGCAATGTACTTTGGATAAAAGCGTCTGCCAAATGCATGAATGTAAAATGTTGCAGTTGTGACCGGTCCTACTTGACCTTCGGCGTCTACAGCGGGGGAGGTGGGTGCACTAACAAGGACGCTAAAGACCAGAGCCGCTGACATGACTTTTGAGGGCACGAGAGTGAGGTTTACATGCACAGCTCTTACTGGCCTACATCCATTAGACTGAAACCCCTAAATCTCACTCCCATTCAGGTCACATCACCAAATGGAACCGGTCCTGCTCGCTCCGCTCCGAGTAGAATTCGAACCAGCGTGGGCGTCACTAACATTGACGCTAAAAACTGCAGCTGCTAGCGCCTGTAAAGTAATCACACACAGTACAGTTACTGAGATATAGTCAAGTGTGACCAGTGTTGGGTATAGTAACTGATACATTACGTTTTAAAAATGCTAATAATCAGACTAGAGTTACTTATTGATTACATATTATTCACTCAATGGTAGTAAATCATTCATCTCCCTTAAGTCTGTTTTTCATATTTTAAAAATAACTTATACAGTCAGAAAGTCTGTTTTGTGAAATAACACACACACATCAGACACTAGTCTGATATAATTACATAGAAAATTGAGAGGCCACAAAGCATTTGACCACTGGATTTAAATAAATTAAACTTTTAAGGAGTTTTCGCATATATCATATAATATTATCCTGTTCAATTCAATGTGATAAACAAATGAGGACAAAAGTAATCAAAAGTAGTTCTATTATATTACCTAAAATGTGTAATGTAACAGATTTCGTCACTAAATATTGACGGTTATTTTCTGGTAAACCAGGCACAGATTATCCAACACACCAAAAGACCAAATGCACAGAAGCCTCCAACCACCTGAGGGCCCCATACAGCAGCATGTATTATGCAAGTAATAATTTAATTTACTTCTTAAGTTCCTTTGTAAACAAAACAAAAAAGAAAGAAAGGAAAGGAAAGGAAAAAAAGAAGACAACATATTTAAGAAAATCCAGGACATTTTCATAAGTCAAATCCATGGTTATAAGAAGCACAAACAACATGTTTCTCTGTCATCACAAAAGCAGTTTCAGTTTTTTCTCATTCACTGTGCCCTGACTGAATATTGTGACTTGAAAGGACCTCTGCAATCTAGTTTACAATATTATTTTCTTATCAGTTTCTTATACTTTTTTTCAAGATTATTAACTTCAGTGTGTCCCAGTGCGTTAAAATGTCACGATAGAGACAGAAATTCCAAGAGAATATGCAGGTATAGGTTCATAAATGCCAGCATTGGGTTTCCCCTGATTTCAGAGAAAAAAATCTAATCAGATTCTCTTGCAGAAAAAGGAAACCCTGTTATCTTGAAACCAGCCAACTCATGATTCATTCACTTTGCCATTATTCAAACAAAATGTTTATCTGTTTTCAGAAATAACGAGCAATGAGTAGTCATTACCAGACTGTATCTCACATGAGACTGTGAATAATTATGGGAAGAAAGAGAAAACCCATTTTCTGACACATGAGCTGACTTTGTGGAATATTCCTTTTTCTCATCATTATTATCGGTCAGTAAACCTAAAATAGCTCTTACATGAGATTTAGGATAAATTCTGTTTATTTAAACAAATGTAAGGTCACAAAATATTTTTCCACTTAATTTACTATTACTATATTTATGACAGAAACAAAAAGTGACTGTTTCAAATGAAATGTACTCTAAATATAAATAATACTCAGGGTTTTAAGGTTATGTCCGAAGTTAAATTTGACATCTTGGATCCAGAAATTGCTGATGAGCTCTTCGCAAGAGATGTTTCTTTATGCATCTTCTTCAGCGACTCCATCTTTAGAATCTGTTTTGCATTTTTGGCAGACACTTTTATCCAAAAGTGACTTACATTGCATTTAAGATACACATTAACATTCTAATCCGTTCTTGCTTTCCCTCTGAATCGAACCCATGACCTTGCCGTTGTAAACACCAAATCTCTACTGGTTGAGCTGGAGGAAAGCACAATACTCAGTCCAAATATTGACTCTTCAGGCTTCCTTCACTGTCAGAGACATTCAGCAGTTCCACCACTTCATCTCCATCAGTGTCCTCCTCTTCTTCTGCTTCCCTGGATGTCTGCAGCTCCTCTTCACCCTTCCCTCCCAGCCCCAGGTAGCTTTTGGCGAGCGGGTCGGCGGCCCTGCTCCACGCCACATGGTCGGTCCTCTTCTTTACAGCCTGGGCCGTGAAGGTTTGATCGTCCCAAATCGAGGTGTGCATGGTGCTGTCAGCTTGGTCTCCCAATTCAGTGCTTTGAATCCCCGCATTGGGAGCCACTGCAACTGTAGATTTACTGGAGCAGAACCCCATGTGTTCCTGCTTGGTGTCGCTTTCTATACGAAAATACTCCTTCACATCAGTACACCTCTTCGGATAGGAAAGCAGCTAATTATGTACTCACTTCTCATAGTAATCCAGAAAAAGTGTCATTGGGAACCTATTTTAGTATTTCCCTTTCTCAGCTGGTTTGAACAGAAACTTTTGTCTTACCACTTCAACAAGATCTGGAGAGCTCTTAACTTCACTTGTTCCGACAGCCTGCCACATCTCTCTGGCAGACACATATGAAGAATGGCTAAAAACAGTCAACGACAATCACTATATTAGGCGCACAAACACTCAGAGCATAGCTAGGCTTATTAATAGTATCTTTAATTGGATATTAGTCAATATTAATCACTGGATATTAGTGTTACTGAACATTACTGTTGTTGAGTAACTGCTCTGATTTCTACGTGTTAAGTTCATGTTAAGTTCAATGTGTCACTTATTCATTTCTGAGTGATTTTGTTTTTAAAAGTAAACTTAACATCCTTTCTTTAGCATATGTAGTGTGAGTTTTCTGCAGGGTTCTGTGTTTCTCCAACCAATGGGAGGAAACCTGTTTGAAAACAGTCATTATTTGTCATTATTTATAACCATGATCATCAAACAACAATCACCACACAATTCCCACCTTAAAATTAATATTTAGCATTTTTTTGTATTGTGTGATTGTGTATTTATTAATAAAACTGACATCCCCACTGTCTGGTGTAGGGACTTTTGTGTTACTTCCTGTTACTTTTCTGTTGATTATTTATACTGTGTATATATAAAAAAAAATTACTGCTCAATCTGTATTTTATACCTTTATTAGCTTTCACTTAGTCACTCATGCTGGCCATGTGAGGACCAGTATTATTGTGATGCATTAACATTAACCTACCACAATAATGTAATGCGTGTTATAGATATATTCATAAAATTGTAATTCATAGAGCTTTAGTACGCAGCCAATCTTTTCAAATAATTTCCTATTTTCATCTTTTCATAATTTATGGTAGGACCGTTTGAAATTGTATGTTCCTAACATGGAAAGAAAGTGGAAAGTGGTAAAAAATATTATTATTTCAAAAGTCCCTTTTTAGAGATAACCACTGGATGGACATTCTCAAAATGATGCTGATACATTTACAAAGAGATTCAGAAGATAAAGTGTTATTGAACCGGCAGGTACGGTAACTTTAGCCTTTTCATTTGGATGACAAGTAGTACCCACCATGAGAGGGATTTCCCTCTTCCATGGAAATTTTACTCAGTTGTATTAAAAGCTGAAGCACCGACAACAAATCGATCAGATCAATTTACAACTTATTCACAACAACATTCGAGCCATGAATACTAATGTATGCCTCGTATTTCTGCTGGCCATCGGTCTTTCTACTTTGAATGCAGAGTTCGAGGTAGACTTCAAGAATATGGTGGAAAAAGTCAAACTGGATAACGGTACAACACTTTTGGTAAGTAATACAATTCATGCTGCAAACTTGACTCTTTTGAAAACGTTTATAACTGATATTGATATCGCACATTTCTAAATGTTCAAACATCTGACATTCTTAATTTAATTTACAGGACTGTAAAGAAAAATGTGATGAGGAAAAGGTAAGTACTCACAAATTGTTTTTGATTTCATACTTGATTCAGAGCTCTTGGAACGAGTGCTGGGCTCCAGAATGAGCACAACTTGAAACATGTAGACGCTAAGATGCTGGTGCTCATACATGCTGTTGAACCACAGACTAAAGCTTATCAGAACAACGTGAGATTGTATCACATATGTGCATTGTTCTGACTTCCTCCCCATTTGCATGATTGTTCCATCTGTATACACTCAAATCCTTCTGCCACCAAAGATAAAGTTTTGTTTTGACATAGCAGGTCTTCTCATGTTACATCTTCTCATAATCCTGCTGCTGCTAGACTTAGAATGATTTTGCTTTAGACAGCAATACTTTAGACAACATGTCTGCTTTAATGAATCAATAACAGGGGATTATTTTTCTCATCCAGAGAACAGCATGCCAATGTGTCCACTTCGACCCTAGTATGGTAAGCGATGTTTATTTTACATATATCGGTTCAGTGTTAATTAATTTATCAATGAATAGATTTATTTGTGCTTTATTTAGTCTGCCTCATTACTAATTTGTACCATTTCATAGATCACAAAAGTTAGGATCTTCATTACATCTGGCCTTCACAAGCTCAACATTAACTCTTCACGTGAAAGGACACTAGTCCTCATGAGACTGCCGGTATGTTTGCCTCACATTACATAGCTGGTATGGAAATTATTATGGCATGGTCATTAGGATTTACATCAGAACACAGAATCAGTTCACAGCCATGTTTACTGAAGTGAATAAAAATGCAACTAATATATTTAAAACCAGCATGCTTTGCAAAGGACTGCATTATAAGAGTGAATTTGGGGATTTTTTATCAAAGGGGAAAATATTTGCATTTTTGTTTATTTTTTGCAGTTGTGGGTTTAGTTATTGTGGGTTTAGTTGCTAAATTCACTGAGTAATAATTCTGTGTCAGTACCAGTCTTCATCTTAATTAAAGGTACACTATGTAACTTTTGGCCCTCTAGCGGTAAAAAAACATTGTGCAGATGAATAAGGTTCTTTCTGAGAGAGATAGATTTTGCCAACTCAATTTTAACTAAATTGTGTTAACTAAATAAACCCCAATAATTTAAATAAAATACTTTAAATTGTGTGTAAAATCCTTCTTCAGTTAAATTAAGTAGGTATGGGGAAGGAATTGTATTTATTTGAATTTGCTTTCCATTTTTGAAAGACAATGAAGAAAATTGTGCTTTATTAATTTGACAGATTTAATTTCCTTTTCCTACAACAGAATCGGGACTTAACAGCTGAAGACAGAACCCAGTGGCACAAACCGGTGTCTCCTAAACGCTTCCTCAACTACATCCAAGAACTATATCAACAATCAAATGCACAAGGATGATATTTATGTTACAAATCTGTTTGTTTGATTTGTAACAATTTATAATTGTTTAATTTATTACATATTTATTCATTTATTTATTCTTGTCAGTAGGAATGTTTATAACTGTCAAATATAGAGATTACACAATAAAAAATGTGTTAAGATTCAGCAAATAATGATGTCTTATTACAAAGTCATAATATAATTAATATTAGACCAGGGTGTTACATAATCTTAGTAGTAGTATTACTGCAAGTGTTTGAAGTGAAATCAGTCAGTGGCAGTGTATATTGTCATCACATAGAATACATGACCAATCCTTTGTATTCTGATGCTCCACAAAGATAGAATGGAAATTTACTATTGAATCTAATGTGTCCGAATATGACTATTGTCCACTGGCTTCACCTTAGTTGTTAGATTAAGCAAGCAGCATGACATAGGCCTACTAAGAAAACTGTTACTTGATGTTTATACAGCAAGTATAGCCCATATATATTATATTTATATATATATATATATATATATATATAGCCCATTTAGCAATATGTACAAACTGTTGTTGGAATTAAACAATATAATATGCATTAATGTTTGCTCTTCTAAGCAAAGACAAAATCTTTTTTTATATTCCTGCAATAATTCAATGATCATAATTTCTCCTACAAAACGATTTCCAAATTCATATTTTCCACCACTAGAGGACAGCAGCGGACAGGAGGACCGACAGGGAATCAGAAACTCCAACTGTTTGGCCGTAATGTGTTTTTAGAAAATAACAGTCACTAAGATTTTTTATATATAGAAGACAATAAGGAATGTGAGAGTTTGGAAATTGTAACATAGCTACATGTTTAAATTATAAAACGCTTATATAATTATAAAAATAGAATTAATATTTTTTATATATATATATATATATATATATATATATATATATATATATATATATATAAAATTATAGTAAAATACATATTTAAATATGACTTATAAAATATACACAATATTATATATTAAATATAACTACATAGGCCTATACATGTAATATATTTTATATTTTAATAGAAATGAAATGTATATATATTTAAATATATATTTGAATAATGTATTATATATAAAAATATATATAATATTGTTTTGTGGCATGAAATAAATATTTTAAATTTGGATGATAAGCTTTTAAGGGTTGCATGTTAAGTTCTTTTGGATTAAGTTCTCTCTCTCTCTCTCTCTCTCTCTCTCTCTCTCTCTCTCTCTCTCTCTCTCTCTCTCCCTCTCTCAGCATGGTAGTTTTTAATTCTGTGTTTGTGCAGATGGCTGGTTGCCCCATTAGCATTCATTACAGATTCCTTGAGCACTTAATTATGGAACAAGAGAGAAGAGTGGCAGACGGAAACATTGAGGAGTCTCTCTCTCTCTCTCTCTCTCTCTCTCTCTCTCTCTCTCTCTCTCTCTCTCTCTCTTTCCCTGTCACTTCATTGCACCTTTAGGTCCGTGTATGGCACAGAGAAGATCCATGAAAATGTTTTTCAAAATGCCAGAATACCATATTCTTAATGTGCATGGGGAATTACATAGGGTAGATAAGAAATATGAAATAATAATTTGTGTGACTTGCAAATCATGATCCGTTGCTCATTTTACGCAACGCCATGGACACAGAACGGCTGAACTGATGATGGTGCATTAAAAAAATCGACATACACATCTCAAGGATAACAATCACTTGTTGAGTGATTTTGGGACAACAACTAATCATAAGGTTTGAATAATAAGCAAAATTCCTTTGCTAGTGCAAAGAGGGAAAGCATGACTGTGCGCATTCACGGGTTTTTGCTTTCTAAATAGGCGCTCAAACATGTTCTTCCAACTGTAATGATTTTCTAATGCGCACTGGAGTTAACGAGCCAGTCAAACATTTAGCCTAATCATTACCTTTAAAACACAACATGAAACGGTCGCTGAACAGCCCCTCAAGCCCCTGAATATACATGGCCCTGTAAATTAATAGCGAGGCAGAAGTTTGTGAGCTATGTCGCTCGAAGCCTTCCTCGCAATGCTTGCACATGCAACTCTTGTCAAAGCCTGAGACGGAATATTTTCAATAATTTACCCATTCAGTCGCACAAGCCTCATAACGCCGTGTTGCAGGCCAGTCCGCTGACCGCGGGTGAGTGATCGGAAACAGGTGCGGGCGCTCGGCCTGCCCTGAGATCTTATCGATGTCTGGTTCTGGAGTTAATACGTTACTGCGAGAACGGGTCAACGATTTCTCATTTTAATCGACAGGCACTGGTTAAAGACTAAAAATCACGAGTGTAATACCGTTTATGTTTAGACAAAACTGGCTAGTTAGTTATATCCGTGTCTTTATGTACAGCAGATTTTTTTGTGAATAAGGGGCTCTATAGCTTTAATAAAACAGAAAGAAAAAAAGACCATTAAAAATGACAATACTACTGCTACTAATAATAATAATAATAGTAATAATAATTAGTATACCATGTGGTTGAAAGATATTATTATTTATACTATGTGGCTTTCCTGTAGCTCAAACAGTAGAGCGTGTCGCTTGCAACGTCAATGTTAGGGTTCGATTCCCAGGGAAAGCAAGAACTGATTAGAATGTTAATGTGTAACTTGAAAGCAATGTAAGTCACTTTGGATAAAAGCGTCTGCCAAATGAATAAATGTAAATTATTATCATCATTTAATAATAGCGAAAATAATTAGTCTACCATGCGGTTGGAAGATTATTATTATTAATATTATATCAAAAATGTTTATTTACTGGGCTGAAAATCATAATAATAATCTTTCAAACACATGTTAGACTAATTATTATCATTATTCTTAGCCTAGTAAATAAAATAATAATATATATTGTTATGCCGAAATGTTCTGGATAATCATCTAGATAATTATGCAAGTTATGCCTATTAAATATGAATGAAAATAAATAGAAATCACATGCTGGCATATTTATCAGAGAGATACACAAACGCGTTTGGTCCACTCTTACTCAACTCAGAAGCCAAAATGATTAAGGTTTCAAATTTCGAACAGCAAAGATGTGGATGGGCTCACTCAATTAAAAAAAAAAAAACTTTCTATGAAACAAAAATAAATCAAAGCAACAACACATCCTCATTTTGTACGATTATGTAGCGTATTATTTTGGATTACTACGAATCAGCATCGTCATATGAATAATCGAAGAAAAACATGATATAAAGTTAAATGAAGAAAAGTTCAAAAGCAAACCTTTTGCTACTTTTACAACTTAAGGCTGAGATTGTAGCCTAGTACACCCCTAAGGCTTGCGTAGCCCATAGTTGGAAGTGTGACAAGGAAATAGTTTTTGATGATCTGCTTGCGTATGAACCGACCTGTTGGAGGCAGCCCCATTGAAGTGAATGATCAAACTAATAGAGTTCATTATCTGACCCAAATGAACGTAGGACCCGCCCACCGCCGGAGCTCAATGCGCCAAGGGCTTCCATCCAATGAGTGCCAGTCTCACACGACACTGTGTGGCGTCCCTCAAATCCAAATCGATGGGTCTCGAGCTTCTATTCTCACTTTTTCTTTCATGATTTATGGGCACTCGTGGATCGATGGATTACACAGTAATTGTCAAAAAGTAGGGAACATTAAAGTGTTTTCCATTTCGTTTATGTCTGGCTCAACCACAATGTCTTTCTAAGAGGTCACTAAAGGAGTTCTGAAAGGTGAACCTCATCTGCTGGACCGGACTGACTGGTACCGTCACGGACAATGTTCTCGGCAACTGGGAAGCGGTGTTTTACCATTGAGTCTTTGGTGGCGAAGGAAAACCCCTTAACACCAGAAGACCCTATTCGCCCTACCGCACTCAGCTACTCTGCGCCCGCCGACAGTTTTCTTAACGGGTACCAAAGCCCCGCCGGCCGCGCACTCTATCCGAACCCCGAACTGGTGTTTTCGGAGACTGTGAGCCACGCACCTCTGAGCATGCACCCGCACCCGCACCCGCTCGGCAGCGCACACCTCCAGCACCCGCACTTCTTTGGCACGCAGCACCGCGAGCCTCTCAATTTCTACCCGTGGGTCTTAAGGAACAGGTTTTTTGGCCATCGGTTTCAAGGTAAGCGTCAAACTCGGTATTTGTGTCAAGCGCGCATTGAGAGATATTAAACAACTCTTGCCTCAAACAAAAATAATAGCATATGCATAATTTATAAACGTGCATGTGGGATAAGTGTTCAATAAAAGTGGGGTAAATGCAACGTTGTGCGTTATGGCACGGCGTGCATCTATGAACTTATCTGAAATATTGTCATAAATGCTCACCCGCGGCTACAGGCTATCACCGAGTTTGTATCGGAAGGTAATTCCGGTTAAGCTGCAAATGAAAATCACAAATGATATGTTTACAGCTTCGGCCGTGCCCTGAGGCGATACTTAAAGAGGGACACACAGATTTAGACGAAGCGCACAAAAGCACAATGTCATATCTCCCAAAACGAATGCATTACGTTCGTATAAGCTTATAATAGCAGAACAGTTCTGATAAGAGTAATTGCTTGATCTCGAATTCACAATTTACACCAGTTTCGTGTCGTTTATTGCCTATGGCCAAATGACAAAGTTTAAACGTAGTTAAAGTCGTTTGTGAGTTAAGCTATTTTTCATAACATCATATTATACCTCTATTTTAGTGTATTGCATTTAATTGTTTTATACTTTATTAGTTAGCAGTTACTTAATATTTTACTTAATAATTATTATTTGTAATATTAGCCTACTATCTCCAGGCTTGTAGTCCTTCTAATCACTGTCTCAGAGATAATGACAGATATCGCTTCTGCTGATGAACTCGTTACACCTCATCATTATCATAATTTGATCTTTTCATATGTGATACATTTGATAAATTGTCCTGTTCAGGTGTTCAAGCTGCTGTCAAAAGACTATGAAAGTAAATTAATTGAATTAATACAAAACGTTTTATTTAAAGGTCAAATATTTATCAATTAGCTAACAGTGGTGACCTTTAAAGACGTATCGAAGTGCATAAAATCTGAATTATAGGCTATTTTTAAAATGAATTCCTGTAAAGCAACACTTGTTCGTGAAACCTTTGATAGAGAATATTTAAAATCGAAAGAGTCTGTGTGTTTTTATACTTCATCACGAGGCTAAAGTTAATGCGTAATGACTGTTAAACTCATTACATGGAGATGAATAATAAAAACTGCAGGTTAATGTGTTGCATAGCTATGGATTTAGTTTATGCTCACGTTAGTTGGAATTAGACAAATAGACAAACACGCATTTGTCTATTTTATTATGTCCACCCATTATCAAATGAAAATGGGGGCTCATGTTAAAATATTGTTCCTTTTTTTCCTCAATACTTTTTCGGTCAGTTATAAAATAATACATCGTTAAAATATTATTCAGCCACGTAGCCAATAATTTAAACTTTTACAGAATTACTTCCAGAAATTAAGGTCGGACGGGGAGTATTTTTATTTTTATTTTTTATTTTATTCATTTAGCAGACACTTTTATCCAAAGCGACTTACAATTTGAAAAAAAGGTGTAAGTCGCTTTGGAATAAGTAAGAAAAAGAAAGGAATAGCTAAAACTCCAAAAGCGTAGAAACAAGTTGGAACAGTTTTCAAATATTCTAAAATTATAATCTGTGTAGTTATATAGTTCATATTATTTTATGAATTATATAGATTCAAATAGGTATTAAAGCAGTATAGCTTACTTTATTGACACTTTTTTGTGGAAAATTAGAATATGGGCCAAAGCTTTCGGTCTCTTTTTTTCTTCTTGGGTTTAATTAACATGAGCTACATGAGTTTAATTTCACAGACACTACTATAATCAAGCTGGCTTTTATTGATTATTGTTCTTATTATTTCAGGGAACGACGTCTCGCAGGACACGCTGTTACTTCACGGCCCTTTCGCGCGGAAGCCCAAGCGGATCCGCACCGCGTTCTCGCCCTCCCAGCTCCTGCGCCTGGAGCGAGCCTTCGAGAAGAACCACTATGTCGTCGGAGCCGAACGGAAACAGCTCGCCAACAGCCTCAGTCTGTCTGAGACTCAGGTAAACACGTGCTATAACACAACGACGACGACGAATGATGTTCCCATGCTCAAATAAAATCTTTTAAAACACCTCATGTAAAAAATACATGTTGTAGCCGTCGATTATAACAGAGATATTGTCCTGAGGAAATGACTATTTCACAAAAAGTAGGCTGTTGCTAATTAAAACGAGTGGAGCAGAACTAGCACCGTTTAAAAACAAAAAAATATATAATACATACCTTTTAGAAGTTATGAGGAAATGTTTGAGGTGAAATTGTGCAACGAGTAGGAAACTGGGGGCTATGAGAGGCATTTCTTTATTTTGAATGATTAATGTTGTACTGACAAGCTGTTGCTGTTGGCCTGCGTGATAATGTAAACAACACTTCCAGAAATCCAGAAACGGGCCAATAGCTGAATTTGCGAGTCTGAAAGGACGCTGGCTGGCCATGTGTCAGTTGTTTTCGGCGCTCTGTGATAGAATTTTATCTTAGGCCAAGACTTCAAAGGAATTAGTAGCTATTAGTTGCTTTGCTCCGATGCCACTAAGTAGGAATAAACCCACTCACCCCGAACCGTTAACATAATTTAAATGTCATGTAGAAGAAATATATTTGAATATTGTTAGGTTTTAAATTTACATAGATACAAAGGGATTTTTTTCTTCTTTTCATTGTTTGTCTACATTCGCCACCTTAATTCGTCAGATCTACGACGCTGTGAAAGATCGTTTTTACTTTTTAGCGATGGCGCAAAAACTATCCAAAAAAGCCCATTCACACGTCTCAGGAGTGAGGCACTTTTGGTAAAATATCGACCAATAATTAGCGAATTTCTATTTATTTATTTATAGCCCTATGTTTTATGGAAAGCGATTCGGGAAGGATTCAGTCAGCATCTTTGCGAACTTATTCAACATAGCGCTAAATAAATAAAAAATAAAAAACGTATATCTCACTTCTGCGCGGTTTATCTTCATTGCATTCATTTTTCATTACATTTTTGGCAGACGCTTTTAACCAAAGGCACTCACATTGCCTTCAAGATACACATTATAATTTTGACCAGTACGTGCTTTCCCTGGGAGTCGAACCCATGACCTTGGCGTTACAAGCGCTACGCTCTACTGTTTAAACTACAGGAAAGTTTATTCCGGCTATCCTTATATTTCCCTAAATCCGACAGTAGGAACATTTATTTCTTCAAATGTGTAAATGTGAACCGTATGCTTTGTATTAAGAAAATCTGTTAATGGATATAGCTGTTTGAATCCAGTCCAAATGTAAACTTTATAGGTCTATTTGTTTAGCTAAAGAAAAATATTCGTCTCTTTGTTTGGATTTCTTCTGATACAACAAAGTTCTGAAACAAGCGTAAAAAAAATGACATACTATCGTGAAAACATGAATTCGAACGTCGTGCTAAAATGGTTCGATTAGAACAAAAGCGTTTTTAACTCTGTAGCGTCACTCACATCACACACACGTATCGGTTTACCATTATGACGGGTCAACTGTGTTATGCACAGCCTACCAACTTTAATGGCACTGATGTCCCGGTCTTCTGCTCCCCTCAGGTGAAGGTGTGGTTTCAGAACCGCAGGACCAAGTATAAGCGACAGAAGCTGGAGGAAGAGGGCCCGGAGTGCACACAGAAGAAGAAGGGAAGCCACCACATTAACCGCTGGAGGATTGCCACCAAACAGACCGGATCTGAGGACATAGATGTCATGTCTGATGCCTAAGACCAACCTAAACACTGCCCAAATGAACACACAAGACCAAGAAAAGCACTATTTATTTAATGTAATTAGCCATGATATTTCAGATTCTAAACCTAACTGCAGAGGACCTGACCACTTGAGTGTGGTAAATGTGAGTTAAGGATGAATTAAACCAGTCAAAAAGTAATCTTAACACTGGACTGAATCCTATAGTTGTTTAACACGCCTCTGCCAGAATTATCCAATGTTTGAGACATTTGAAGAAATCATTTTATATATGAGTGTCTCTTGCTCTCTTTTTTTTTGGTATTTAAAACTAACAATTAAGTTAATTTTCACAAGTTAATATTTTTAATTCTGATTATTTTGTCTTTTCTGCGCATAGCCAATTGGTTTTAATGAATTTTTTTATTAATTTGAAAATGATGTTGCTTGACATCCAAAATGTTTTAAATGCTTTAAGACATGCTGATGTTGAAATCGGTGGCAGTTTATAATATTTATTTGAAATGACTGTAACTAGCCTGAAATAAGTTAAAGTGATGTGAGGAATCAGTTTACCAGCCAGTTTTAACATGAGCCATCCTGTACCCACAGCATAGAGGCAAGGGTGTATGTGTCTGTGTAAATAATGGTCTCTGTATCTAAAGAAGTGTAGGAATTGGTGTTTGAGTGAGTATGTGTGTGTGTGTGCATGTGTGAGTGAGTGATTTGTGTGCTGTCATTCAGTAGGCCTACTGGTAAATACAGGCTGATGTATGCAGGTTTCTCTATAGCAGCTCCTTGATCATTCTACTGGAGTCATAAACTAAAATGAATGTTTGCCAATTTACACATTAGCTTCTTTATAGTGTTCATTCACCCAATTTTCAAGAAAAAAAGATGATCAAAAATGTCCATAATTAATAAAGATGTTTCAGAGACAAATCTCATTTGTAGCTCAAACCTTATTGTTCTAAAAAAGTATTTTTGTAAAAAGAAATGTAAAAGTAAACAAAAAAAATGTACTCTTTTAAAGTGCTTGCATACACACACACACACAAAGGGATAACGCCTGCCGGCAATTTTCCTCTCATCTTGCCCTGCTAACTTCCTGTCAAAAGATGGTGTTAAACGATCCCGCAGGTGACCTTTCACCTCAACATTTGACCCTGAGACTGCAGAGTGAGCAAGGGTTGTGAGAGTGAAACACACAGACTGATGACACCCGAGTATCACTGTCAAGTACGACAAGAGCGAATTGAGATGGGGTAAAAAGATTGTTTTGATAGGTTTGTTTTGAGGCCATCAGATATCCAATCCTGTGTGCAGGTGCACACACAACATCCTCTGCAGCTTTACATCACACATTCCATGCATTCCCTAAGAGCACCATTTCCTCTTTGAGAAAGGGAAAAAAAATTGAGAAAAAGATGGATGTTTGTTTGTGCGCACTTGAAACACACAGTAAAAACGTGCATTTAATTTTGTATCCACGCAACTAAATAGTCTTTGTAAAAATGATCATAATTTTACATTGTAATGGTGAAAGACTGCAAAATGCTACCGAAAAAACTGTTAATTGGTTAACGATAAGTCATCAAGGAGTCAGAATTGACATTTTTTTAATGGAATTTTGCAGTTGTTACAAATTACCTAACAGGATCTTTTTTTTTAATTTACATGATCTCGTAATCTTTAATGAAAATAGCTTCCCCTCCCTCTATCAACAATATCTCTCCTCTCCTCCAATGACTTGTTTACTGGCAAACTGTCACTCACACAAGATCACTGCAATTGCAAACCACAACCATCTAACAATCCAATCGATTCCTGATGGACAAGATGAAGTCTCACCCTACTTTTTTTTTTCTTGTTTAAGCAGCAATTTATAGGATATACGTCTCTCTCACACACACACACACACACACACACACACACACACACACACACACACACACACACACACACACACACACACACACACACACACACACACACACACAAAAGATTATCGTAACTCCTTTTTTACAATGAAAACCTGTAATGGATCTACTGAGATTTTAATTTAATTTAACATTAACATATTAAAATAATCTTTAAAATGTACAGTTTTTGAATGAAAGAAAAGCATTGAAAAGCAAGAATTGTGTGAAAGACAAGCTCACATTTAATGTTTTTTCGCTGAAATAACGATGTATTTGATTTTTTTAACATTAGAATTTTGTTACATCTTATGTTATTAAATTTGTCCATTGCATTTTTTTCTATATTAGTATTTACTTCAACTTGTGGAAAGCAATTTGTGATTAACTTTGAAAAAGCGGATTCGATTTTTGTATTAATTTTAACGAACTATGAGTGGAATTCATAAACCTCTATTATTAGCGACACCGGTGGCCGTAAAGTGAATTACAGTTCATGCTCACATGTGCACACACTCCATAGAGACAGGAGCTAGGCTTGGACGACAAATCTGTCACATAACATACAAGAGACTTAAGATGATTGAAAGCCCTGATTTATTCACAATGAAGATCTTGTTCGCTCTTCACTTCGATTTTGAAGTAAAAAGAAGAAGAAACTACCTTTGCAGTAATATTCTGTTAAAAAACATTGTGATGCGGTCCACTGCCAATACATACACAGACATGCTCCTGCTGTACAATATAGTACAATATAGTAGCAAATCTATGCATGTGGAGCTGGGGAAGGTGGAGGGTTTCTGAAAGCACATTCCAACTGCTACAGCAAATGCTGACCAAGTATTTGAAGGTTGTGCAATGAGCTCATTGGCAACTGATACAGCAGGAACAATCAGCTGGGCTTTATAGAGTATGTCTGTTAGCGGACTGAGTTAAGGACCCATCGCCATCTAGACTTTCATGACAGAACTTTGTATTTGAGAATGCATCCGATCATAGAGATGGGTGGATATTTTTGCACAAGCTCTGCAATTCAACTGCATCATGTCGACAGATGAGGTCATTCAAATTACACTGTTACGATAGTTTGATTACAAAATATATTTGGGACTACAGTTTAAATGAATCACTTTTATTTGCATTGGCATTACAGTAAATAATGCTTATTTTTAAAATGATCCTGAACCTTGTATAAGCATTCATCTCATGTGTCACTGAACAGAGGCTTTTAAAAGTGAACGTTAATGTCACATGCATACTTTTTCTAATAAAAACGTCCCGGGTCATTACATGCAAAATCTTGCATATAGCCCCTTTAAGTTCAATCTACTAACCTTAAATTGTCGTTATCATATTTTTTTCTGTAAAATTCTGACAACCACAACTGCATTTTCCTTTTTTAGGTACATTTCACAAAAAATTTTAATAAAAAAAAAACAATTTTTTTAAGCGTGAACTGCTTTAAGCGCAATGGTGTAATGGAGAACCTATGGTAGGCAAACAAAAGCTTGTTGATGTAGATTGGCACTCTAGTGGAACATGCTTGGCTGCTTGCTGCAAGAACTCTTCTGGGTTAACAAACTTATTTTAACCATTTTTTGTTGTTACAAATTGAAAAGCTGCAACGGAAACATTTCTTTGTTACTAAATTACTGAATATATATGTCATTGCAAGTGTGATATTACAAAGTGGGCAGTGTATGTATTACAAGTAACTACACCAATACTGGAACAAAGAAAATGTATTTTTGGAAAATATTTTTTGAAACTTTAAAATAAAATGTCACTGTTTTCTCTGAAGAGGAGAATAGTTAAGCCAGACCCTGTCTGTCATAGGACAGATTGTATTCTCATAGACTTGATTTTGGTCATAACTCGATTTTGACAAATTGTTTTGTCTTTGTAGGGCAATGTTTTGTTAACAAGAAGTCCCATTCTAATTAGGCAAAATCACATTAAAACATTGTTCATCTTGGTTTTTAAATTAAATCAAAAGCTGACAAAAAGGAAAGAATAAGCACCAATGTTACCTCATTAATCCGGTCACGTGAATGTTGTGCAACTGTTTCTGTGTATCACAGTCTTGCACGGTTAATGATTCTACATGCGGCTTCATGTCATGTCTCTCCTCACTACTGCCCACTGTGATCTGTTCCCGTGACAACCAGGTAGAAAAACACACAGGTCCACTCCCTCACTCTAGCGATGGATCTAACGATAAAATAGAAGTTTACATGAATCATTTTACAGCCTAGCTAAAGGAACTCAAACACATCCAAATAAAAGAAGATATAATCATCTAAAAACAACAGAACAAATGGATGGAAGCAAGAATTGTATACGGTACTTGTTTGCAGTGTTTCCATTCATTAACCATGATAATAATGTTTTAAAGGATTTCCATGTATTTTCTTGAACAAAGCAAAAAGGTAAAGAATGTGATTTTAATCGCACACATGAAAGCTAGTACTTACTGTGTTGAAAAAAAGAGGAAAATTTTAACTACAATTCTAGATAAAATCAGAGTCAGTTTGATACATTTTCATGTTAGCACTAACTTGTATTAAACAGTTAAAGAATAATCTTTAGTGATAGAAGGTATATAAATAAATATATATATTTATATATATACATATACACACATACATATACACACTTTTTACAGCACTATACATGTGTATGTATATGTTTATATATATATACACATGCTTACACGTATACATACACATATAAACACACAGAAATTGTTAGATGTTAATCAATATTACAGCACTATATATATATATATATATATATATATATATACACACACACACACACACACATACATACATACATACACACAAATACAAAATTTTTACAAATAAGGTTTATTAAGTACAAATCATTACTTCTATAAGTTTTTTCAAATCTTTTTCATATGGGAATTACTGACAATGAATGATTTAATTATCTGTTTATATTCCTATTCATTGCGAGCATAATTTGCTGTTTGTAAAGGCATTCTAAGAAAATAACACAAAGGCAGCTGAATTCTGTGTAAACAAAATTTTCTCCTAATTACAATACAGTTGAAAATACCAAAACTGGTTATTTATTGTTTTAAGACAATTACTTTGCAAACATCATAATTACAAGCGACTAATACAGAACTGTTAGAGTGAGAAGGCTGATAATTATGTAAATTTGTAAATAAATTGCAGGGAAATTCAAAAATCCTCTATTTGCCAACGCAATGTTCAAGTACAAGGAAAGAGGATGATTAGCATTGGTGTGAGTCTGTCGCTGTGTGTGGCTGGGAGAGGATTCACACACAGCAGGAACAATCCAGTGAGATGCAATCAAAATTCGTAATAACGCTTTGCATTTTTTCTGTTCGCATTAGAGTTTTACCGTGAAGGACAAAGACATTAGTTGCTAGGTGTCAAGCGTTTACTGGTTAAAGACCCTTGTTGTAGGTCAGGATCTTGCACTCTGTCGCAGCAGAGATCTCCGGCTCTAGCTCTGACACATGGATCTGAGAGACAGAAAAATATGCAATTAACCATATAATGTGGAGCTCTTCGGGTCAGCATTTACAGCTTTATTAGTACTTTATTATATCCATTTAATTTAACTTTAACAGAAACAGACAACAACACAGATATTAAAAATCAGGAGGATAAGGTTGTAACATAAAATTGCCTTGTATATGAATCTGCTATTTTGATTACGGAGTGTTTTTATTTTTATACTGACATTAAGATTCAGATCTTTTGGCTACAGTGAGATAACCATTCACAGCAATCGTTAAGTCATTAAGATGTTTAAAATGTTTCATCAAATGAGAATTAAAAGCGTGCCATGTCTTTCCAGCCTCAAGCATTTTTCACAGTCAAAACTGACACTTCTGCCATCATAAAACGCTAAAATGAAGCAGCGAGCACTGGTAAATATCCAAACCAGGGCCAAAACTTGCAATATTTTGCTCAGAAACAGATGGCAATGAGTGTGTGAGTGTGTGAGGCAGAATCTGAAACAGACATCCTGTGGGGTGTGAAAAGGTGGGGGGGTGGGGGGGGACAGGAGTGGAGTTTTTTGGGTGCGTTCGTCTGGAACCCTCAGAAAAGTGTAAAGAGGGAGCGAGAGAGTGAGAGGAGAGGCGGAGGGGAGGGGTGGGAGAGGAATAGAAGTAGTTGGCAGCACATATGTCTGCAGTTCAGTAACCATATGGATGAACAGCTTAATAAACACCATTTTAAACCATAACGTCTTCATGGCAGACAAAGAGAGGGGACAGAGAGAGAAAGTGAGAGCGAGCGCGAGAGCGGATGGAGGGAGGGAGGGAGGCATGTGTGAGTGCTCACCTGACTGTTTTGGGGGAACAGGCTGATGGCAACAGGCAGCGCCAGGCCGAATGCAGAGAGACACACCATGCTATGAACCGGGAGCACAAGACGAGGGTGCCTCTGCAGCAGAGGGAGCCTAATGCACAAACACCCATATGTTATTAGCAGAACACACCAAAATCACGAGCATTCCCACCATTATCGTTATTAAACTCGATTGCTGATACGTTCAAACTGCTGCACGTGATTGGTCTCTGACACCTCTTTCCCCCTCCCTCCCTCTCTCTCTGGCCGCAGTGCGTGTGGGGGGTTGTGGGATAGCGTGCTCTGCAGGAGTCCTCCAGAGCAGTCCTGTTTTAATGAAGCCGCAGCGACTGCTTAATGATGACTTCATCAACACATACGCATGATGAGCTTTAATTGGCCACCAGACACACTCTCTCCGTGCGCATGCTTGTGTGTATGTTTAGGAGAGAAAAGCTACGGAGGAAAGGATCAAAGTACGTTAAAGACCTTTTATTGTATCCATCAACTGCTCTAAATAAATCACTCATCTGTCACTCTTATGTGAAGAGGTCAAAGCCAAACTGAAGTGAAGCAAACAGCAATGCTGCCTGTACAGGAAATATACATCCAGTGTACTAACATGAATTCAATTGGGCTGATGTATTATTTTCATTTTTTGACCAAAATGGCAGTAAAAAGTCAATAAATTGAAAAAAATGCTTTAAATGCTACAAGTGAACCTAGTGTAATGTATAAAAACTAAAGATTACATTTAACAATGTTATTGAGTAGCTTTATAAAAGAACTCTGCATCTTTGATAATTTTCTCTGTTTATAACTGTAAAGCTGCTTTAATACAATCTGTATTGTATTAAGTGCTATATAAACAATGGTGATTTGACTATATTAGTATTTTTTAATATTAACTTAAAAAATGTACATTACCCAATGTATTAGATAGCAAATGTGATCTCAAATAACTATATTATATTTTGGTAATTTAATCCCTATTAATATAAGAAACTGAAAGTAGAAAATTAATTAATATACTTTTTCTCAACGTAAAAAAATTCTACTAATAAATTAGCATTGTAGTCATTAAATATTTGCTTGGTTATGACTAAAACTTGATGTGAACCCATTTTCCTTATGTTGCATTCAAGTACTCCTGGGAAGTTTGTATTTCTAAGTTGGGAAGTCGTAATTATGACGTCAGGTGCGTTTAAGTCACTTTCATTGAAGATCTCTTAATTAACTACACAAAAATACAGCAACGTTTTTAACTCTACATCTAGAAAACGAAGAACAAAGAATGCACATCCGGTTTTGCTTTTTAAGTTTTTAAATAATTTATGAATATGTACTATCAACTTCAGATGTTGAATCCACTGATTCCATGTTTCTCACGCACCACCAATTCGAAAACATGGAGCTCAAAGAAAATCCTCAGTTTCTCACTCATAATTCCGACTTTGTGGTGGTATTCATGTGCGCTCAACTCCGACATGACTGCACCATTAGGCGCTACCTTCCCGCAAAAAGATACTGACTGTTTTGAAAAGCAGCTGTCTTTCTGACAAAGCAAGAGAGATAGGTGAGAGGTTCAAACACCACACATATATCCCACAGACTCCTCTCAGCGCTCTAATTAATCAAGGATACCCCTGCCGCTCAGTCTCACCCTGAAAGCAGTGACCCTCCTGCATCCCTGTTCTTGCTCCATTGAGAGCCAGTGAGGGTAAGCTGACAGTCAGCATAGCAGAGAACAACTCACCATTTACAGCCACTCACACACACACAGACACACACACACACACACACACACACAGACACATAGCCGTACACACCTGCGAATCAGAGCAGCAGGAGTTTGAGTAGGTTGCAACAGTCTAATAGTCATAAAACCCAACAAATTCTGTTGAAGAGTCAATCTCATACATAAAACGAAGTTCAGAAGTCACAAAGCAAGTGAAAATGTGCCTATAAATAAATAAATATATATATATATATATATATATATATATATATATAGAGAGAGAGAGAGAGAGAGAGAGAGATTGATCATGTGTATATACACACACACACACAAATGTATACACACACATTATATAATATAGCTCAACCTAAAATTTAACATTTTGTCATTTACTCACTCTCATCTCATTCCAAAATGTGTATGATTTTTGATCCTTCTGAAATCATTCTAATATGCTGATTTCAGAAATAGATTTTTTTTGGTAACATTATGAATATTTTACAGTTAATTTTTTATCAATTTAATGCATCCTTTCAGAATAAAAGTATTCATTTCTTTGCACAAAACAAAAATGTGTAGAATGCTGACAGTAGTCCATGTGACCTGTGACTTTATTTTAACTGAAGTCATACGATAGCTTTTGTTTTATAACCAATCATATAAGAATATTGAAGTTTTACAAATTATATTTAAGAGCTATGGTAAAGGGGACGATTTTTTGTGACTATGGCTTCAGAAGACTTTAAATACAGCACTGTTATGTACCACTGTTAAGGAACATTTATAGTTCTTATTTTCAGCTTGACAGCTAAACATCTCCCTTTGTTTTTGTTTTTGTGTGTGCCATTTTGCATTCAATTTTGCAATACAAAAATGTGTTCACATCAAACTGAAATAAAAATATACCAGGACATATGGTTCATATGAGTTTCCTGAGGTGATGGTGTTGTAATCATAACTCAAATTCACAAGATTTCTCTGACCTCTCCAGCATGGCCATTATTAAAGGCGGCAGCAGTAGAACAGGCATGGGCAGAACGACACGTGTCAGGGATGTCTCCATCAAAGCCTGAACAAAAAGAGATTTATCAGAGCAAAACTCAGTTCTGTCATTTGCTAACTGTAACCTTTCACCTTACACATGCAAAAGGTTCCATACTCACATGCCTGGCAGCCAGCTTTGAGGTGCCCACCACATTGCCTTTGTCATCTAGTACACTGATGCCCTCTGACAGCTCGGTGTGGCGCATCAGCAAAACATTACACACGTTGGCACTTGCTAAATGAAGGTAGAACTGCAGTTAGAAAACAAAGGGACTTCCATTTGGTGCCCAACGTTTCCCCAACACAAACCAATGATTATGATTGTACAGAGAATCATGTGACCTTGACAGTTGTCACTATACTGAAACGTTTTGAAACAAAACACACACAAAATGTAAGAAGCAGACAATGCATGAATGTCTTAGTGTATTTTAACTTAAAAGAGCAGGGAGAATATATGCAATGTGCAATTTTATTTTTAAATGGTCCTAGGCCAGGAGAAATGAGGCAGAGATGAAACCTAATATATTTAATTATATTTTAGAACATATCCCCTTCAATTAGAAGAAAGCTCTTATAAAATAGCACCATAGCAAATAAAAGATAGGGATAACTGTGTCACGTCAAGAGAAAGGTAATTCACTGGGGTAGACATTAACAATTTCCATTTTAAATAAAAAATATGAACAAAGTCAAATTTAGCAGGGGACAACTTACAATTTAATGCCTCTTATACATCAGTTAACATGAACAATGAAAAATATTTCTAAAGCATTTATTAATCTCAGTAAATGTTAATCTTAACATTTACATGACTGAAATCAAAAGTTGTATCAGATAACATTAATAAACCAGAACACGAACCAACAACGAACAATTGCTATTTTATTAATTCAAATTAAGAAATATGAATACGTAGTGAAACAAATTTTGCTCATTGTTAAAGAGTATAAAGGTGCTCATTTATTAAACATATTTGAAAAACGCTATTTAAAGTCGATTGGAACAAGCGCCACAAAAAAACTTGTAGTTCACGGTTTGCTGTAACAGCGTGCTATCAGAGTTCTTCTGAAACTCTCTACCCCACCCAGCTCCACCTGCCTAGATCTGCTTCAAGATTTATGAATGTCTGTTTATGCAGCAGCATATTTTGCATGCTCACAGCAATGTGTCTGTGTATCTATAAATAGTAACAAATCCATACTTGCTTTAAAGCAGCAGCAGCAGCAATAATCAGAAACAGCATAGCAGATCTAGTCTGACAATGTATATATACATATATAATCATGGCGTATATTAAAATCATGACAACTCTCAGAATATTTTTAGCATGTTATTTGTTATGTATTTGCTCTTGATGGACTAGATCTGCTATGCTGTTACTGATTATTGCTGCTGTTGCTTCAGAGCAAGTATGGATTTGTTACTATATATAGCTGATTGTGTTTTTGATATGAAAAGAGTTTTTAGCAATGCATTTGCTAGATTGGAGGTGACACATCTTACCCCATTGCTATATACACATAAAATACTACAGAACTAACAGAAACAAATTGAATACTAATAATCTATTAAGAGAGTCACCGCCAGTGAAAATTGAAATAAAAGCAATCAAAACTGGGAAAAAAAAACTAAAACACATTCTTGATCTGGAATGTCTGCGTTAAGAGGGGTTAACTGGATATAAAACAAATAGTTTCATATGGTCATGTCAAAGTGCACACATGAATTACAAGCGTAAAAATTATTAGAATAATGATGTGCTTCCTGGCATTATCATCTGTGGCATGTGGTGAGATTGGTGTGGGTGTGTGTGTGTGTGAACAGACAAATAAAGAGAGCCTGAAGCATTTTTAATTTACAGGCCTTGTGTTGTGAGTTATCAGTGTTCAGTGCTGCAGTGTTGTGGGGCTGAGTTAATTGGCTGAGTAAATAGCTATTCACCTCTGAGGGGTTCAGACCCAGGCCAATTAACCATACGCACACACAATGCACAGAGAATCAAAAATGGAGAACAAAGAAAAACATATACAAAGAAGGAAGTCTTGCTTTAGGTTATCCTATAGAGGCACAACACATATAATAAAATGCTTTTATAAAGGTACCGATTCCAAGAAGATGTCATTTTGAGGTTAATAAAAATGATAAACGAATGCTGATTTACTTAAAGTATACCAATGTGAATGCAAAAAACTAAAGCAAAATAAAATCCAAGGTAAATTTGTTTCCACTCACTTCATTAGCTGTGTTTAATTGCCCTTTATAACTAAACACTGAAAAACAACAACAACAACATGGCGACTTGGAGTCAGGGAACCCAGCGCGAACACAGAGAGCACTTTAGGCCTAATTAACCAATTAGAGAGCGGCAGCCGAGAGCTAACAAGGTCCCGTTACTCCAGTCCAGAGAGGTGAGGGGGAACCTGCTGATTTAATTAAAGGGGTGGGGTGGGGGACGAAAACAATTTAATTACAGCCAAGGATCCCCAAGGCATTGTGGGACAGTCTCCCTCAGCCCCTCTGGACCTGTTTGAGCCTCAGCACGCTAATGGAACACTGAGATAACATTTCAGCAGCATCCCCCTCTGACAACAGGATCAGTCAAAACACAACATGAGAACAAACAACAAACAACAAACGCTTTTGGTTTAATGAAAGCCTGAACCAATGCTCATTTAGAAATTGAGTGTCATTACAAATGCAAAGCAAGAGCTTTCAGACAGTAAGAGCTGATAGAAAACGGCATGCATTAATTAATATTGTACATTACTGAATCAATCATTTTGTGCTTTACTAATCAGCAGTTTAGCAAGACCGCATGACAGGAAGCTGTGGCTTGAATTCTGTTGTAAACACAACAGGACAGATTTAGTGGTGCAGGAAATCAAGCTCATGTTCAATCGCCAACACATATACGTAAACACACATACACATACCAACAGCAGGGAATGGGATGAACCTCTGAACCAGAATTCTCGTAGCTGGATTGAAATGCTCCGCTCTCTTAATAAGAGTATTCAGCCCCACCTGTGCACACAATTACATTTCATTTACTACTTTAATTGACAAAAATATTTTTTAAATTTGAACTTTTACTTTGCTAAATAAACACTTTTAACATTATAAATGTTTGCATATACAGTAATCCCTCGTTTATCGCAGTTAACGAGGACCGGAACCCCCCGCGAAAGGTGAAAATCCGCGAAATAGGATCAGCTCACGGGATACATCCACTCGTGCTCTCATTCGTCGATCTCGCGCAAGGATCCATGCCAGTGGGTTTGTACAAAGCGTCTGAGAGAGTTTCTCTCTTTGTCTGGCATCCTGGGAACAGGATAAACAACGCTGCTTTCCGCAATACGCTTGCCGATATGGCGATATTTTTGAATTTTTATTTTTCAATGAAAATTTTTTAAAAATCTGTGATGCACTGAGGCTGCGAAACTTGAACCGCGAAGTGGCGAGGGATTAATTATAATTTTACAGTAACACTTTTAACGCAAAGATTCGTATATACATCAAAAGTGAGAATAAAGTGTTTTATAGTGTTTTTATTACTATATTATTACAACCATTTTTCATTGACAGCAAATTAAGCAGCAAATTTGAAAATTGCATATTTGAATGATTTCTGAAGGATCATATGACACTGAAGACTGGAGTAACAATGCTGAAAGTTCAGCTTTGCCATCATATGAATAAATATTATTTTTAAATATATTAAAATAGAAATGTTATCAAACAGATGAAATTTGAACCTGAGTGCCAATGAGCAACACATGTGATGAGCATCCGCATTAACCGCTGTGCCACAACTTCTTCAAATTCAAACTCAAATGAAAAACAAAAAACACGTGCCTAGTGAAACAATGAAATCTTAAATTAATCTAATATGACAAATAAAACACAGGAAGTCAGGAAGAAGTTATCTGTTTTCATTGTGACTTTAAAATCTCCCAGTGGGCTTAATGACAGGTCGTGACAGGCTATGCTAAGTTGTTTCTGGTCTCGCCTTGTGAGTTTCTGGTCATCTCTGTGAGCCCGTCTAACAAACATCTGAGAACATAACCCATTCACATCCCTTCCCTTCTCAGCAGGGGTGTACAGAGGGATTGTAGTTTTAATTAGTGCCCCCCCTCTCCCGTAACTCTCACAGGCATGGGACCATTTGTAGTTGTCGTCACCATGGTTCTGCTTGTCATGCCCCTGGGCATCAAACTGCCGCCCAGCAGGGCAGCTAATTGGCTCTAGAGGACACAGGGGGCGTGACTAGAAGGATAGGCAGTTCACCCATGCGAAATATAGCACAGGGCTCTGTCTGTCTATGTGATGCGTACAACATTTGCTTATTAAAATTAAATTCATATAATACTAGAAAAGTCTTGGCTAATTTTCTTCTCTGTTGGCATGACATGGCAATTCAAAATGTAAGGATTAAAAGAGAATTCGTTCTGCACAAGAAATGACATAATATCATTTTGTGTAGGCATGTGAACTCACTGCAATAGTAACTGCACTGCTGACTGCACCAAGATAACCCTGGAAAAACGTAGACATTGGTGTGGGCTGAAAACAAACAAACAAATATAATTAATATAGCATTTTTGGTAACACTTTCACTTGTATCTATATGCATTATAAGTGTACCGGTACTCTTTCTGCATGCAAAGTGCCAAAATTATTTTAAGAGAATGATTTATTAAGCACACAATGGCCACATTATATCCTCTTAAGTTACAACCGATAATATTTCTAATAACCATGTTATACGTCTCATTGACATTGTTTAAGATTGCACAGAATCTTAATATATCATGTCATTATCTGCTTTAAGTAACAGAAGTGCCTTGCTTTAGCTAAAATAGTGTGGCGCTTGCAACGCCAAGGTCATGGGTTCAATTCCCAGGGAAAGCAAGAACTGATTAGAATGTCAATGTGTACTTTGAATGCAATGTAAGTCTGCCAATGCATAAATTTAAATGTAAATGCAAATGCAAATAACTCTTCTATAAAACAGCCTTAGGATAAAATTAACTTTAGCATCTCAGGAAACACTCAAATAACCACTCCTCACATATGATGCATCTGCTAAATGCATAAATGTAAATGTAAATGATGTAGCAGAAAACTGTGCAGATCTTGAACAATATCAAGATGTGAGACTTGCAATACATTATAACTATGGTAGCTATAATCCATTATAAATTAAGTGGATTTAACATGGTGTTCATTAAGTGTTTACTTCACAAATACGCAAGTATTATAATATATCATAACTATTTTTCAATTATTTATGAGATGATGCAACATATTATAAAGCTTTTCTAAGTCACTTTGCATGCATTATAATTATTCAATAAAAACATAAATACAGGCTTTATTAAAAAGTATTACCACATTCTTTCACTAGAGAGTGTTGCAGGGATGACGTATTTTTGTAGGCCAAAACCTAGATATTAGTTATCATTTTAGCACTTTCATTTCCAACTATCTGAAGTCAATGGGTTATTGGTTAAATACCTGAAATAAAGTATGTGGTGTTCACAATCTCAAGGCATTTTCCAGTTTTATTATATGACATAAAATACATCAGTACCGTATTTTCCCTCATATAACCCGCGGGTAATACCAGATTTTACAAACCCTTCAATAATCCAACAAATATTTCAATATATTTGTTACGTCCGCAAGGACGTACGTTTTTTTTGCTATATTTTCTTTCAGTTTTTCTTTCTTGCGAGGGTTGTTGTCTCTGGCGCTTGTATCACTCTGACAGCTGCCGCTGATATTCAAGAAGATGTGATTGGCTGTGCTGCCATGAGGGCGGGCTCTTCTCATCTCATCCGATGATCCACACCTGTAGAATACACTTCTTAAGGGACGAGCTGCTGCACAGCGGGAGAGACTGCTCTTTCTTTTTGTTCTGATTCTGACTTGTGTTTGTTTTCTTATTGTTTGAATTTCGCGCACAAGCACTGTGTACCGAGCCTGAACAGTTATGGATAATTGAAGTCATGCGAGCAACATTCGAAATGTGAACTTACACAAAAAAAGTTCATAAATCTATGGGTGCGGGTTATGCCAACGATTTTTTTTAACACAAACCCCGCGGGCTATATAAGGGTGCGGATTATCTGCGTCTGTGGGCTATATGCGGGAAGGTACGGTAATTCCACCTTGTGATCTTTTCAAAGTTTCTACTTGTCTTGAAAAAGGCAATTGCTCACAAGTGGTTAAATGTGACATAGGCCTTTCAGATCTTAGGTCGAACAGCCGTGTGTTAATAACTATGCTCTTGCAAAATATTCCAACTAACTTTAAGGGGAAGATTAGAGTTCCTTTACAGCCTTTGTTTAGCTTTTTACTTGTATTCAGGGTTCAAAAAGTATTCATACTCTATGTGAAGAATATCATGATGATTGTATAAGAATCATACATTTGTGCTAGTCACCGAGCTTGTTTTCTGCACTAATCTAAAAACCAATGTAAAAACCCTATTGGGTTTTGTTGAGGAAACCAGGGTTATCCTAACTTACGGGATGGCCTACAAAAACCCATTATCTCTTCAGTACTTTAGTTTACATGTGAGCATATACATCTAACCAGTACATATGGTTATGACAGTTACACAGTACCTTAGTTGCATTACGGTTGCAGTAGTTGACACAGGCGTTGTGACTCTGGTTCAGCCACTGGGAGAAAGACAGTGAGAACTGAGTTCATATTAAACAGGGCTTGGAATGACTTGTCAAGCATAAAGACCAAAAAACACACATATACCGTATACCTGCCAGAAGATGGTGGAAGCAAATGTCTGATTGGGTAAAAGAAGGCCCACAACCTACAAGAGGAAGAGTTTAAAGTTTACATATGGTGACTAAGACAAAAAGGAAATGTTGACTACCGTTTCACATTGACTTACCACTGGAGTACCAAAGGGCACAAAACCTGAAAAAAATGAAAAAAACGTGCCAAAACAAGGAATACGAATGGGATGATATCAGGGGGAATAACGGAAAACACTAAGAATGTAATTGTGACACCTGAATATGCTGGATCAGCCCACAGAAATAGATTTCATATCATGTTTGGTTTAATAATCAGAATTATAGTCTCTCATATGACATTATGACTTTATTACTGACCTTTAACGGATTAATAAAATCCTCATTACAGATAAAAGATAGCATTGTTCAGAGGTAGCCATCATAATTGTCAGGCAGGTCTCTCCTTATCCTTATCTGTTCTCTCTTTAAATAGTAGTGCTAACAGAAGACTAAAATACTCCTATTTCTGAGTGGCCCAACAACACTTCCAGACAGCGGGAGGGAGAGGGTTTAATCAGAGCCCAGCTGAGTGTGACCTTTGCCAACAGATCGGTCCAGAGAGACCCCCTACCACCTAGCTCTAGTCTCCAGAGCTGGTAACAAGCAGAAAACTGCCTATCACCCATGACACACACACGCACACACACGGAAAACACACTCACACCCTTACCTGACATGCGAAAGGGCATGGGGATCTTCTCTCCAGTGTCTGGATGGATGATGGCCTGAGGACATAATGAATCCAGACAGGATGAAGAGGAGAAAACGAGAGAGAATACAAGGTGAGAGCAGACTGATGGGAGAATTACCACGGTGAGGTTCTCCACAATTCGCCTCTCATTACACCACTATTCAAAACCACAGCTTGTGAGTGTCACACTGCGCACAAAGATGTTGAGTGATTTGAGCAGGTTCTTTCATCATAGGAACCTATAAAAGGCTTTCACACTCACCTGTTTAATCTTCTGTGCTTCCCAAAGCTATTGCGAAAAACAGAGAGAAACATGCAAAAGAGGGAAATGTTTACCATTATTTCATCCTCACCTTGATTTCGAAAAGAAAACAGAAATTCACATGAATTGAATCGCCAAATTGCGCTTGATGTCTTCTATTCTGCTCTTATTCCCATAAACTCTTTAAATACACTCTTTTATCGGTATCTATGGTTCCACAAAGAACCTTTAACATCCATGGAACCTTTTAATTCTTTATAGTGGAGAAAGATTCTTTAGATTAGATTTAGATTTCATACTAAGAAAAATATTATTTTAAGATCTTTTTGCTGAAAGGTTCTTTGAGGACTATAAAACAGTTCTTCTATCTTTCATTTTAAGAATGAACCAAAAACTAATTTTTAATGGCCACCAAACGTACCTGTACATTAGTCACACCTGGAGGCAGAGTTCCATTTTTGAACTGACCCAGGAGTTTCATACATTCATTTAAATGTTTCTAAAAATTAAAAAAAGAAATAACAGCATTCACAAATAAAACTATCAAATCATTTGAGGCTTACATTTCAGGAGACTCTCGCTTACCTCTGAGACAAAGAGCGTTCGAGGGTCGATCACATCCAAGAAGTGTCTTAATCTGCCATAAAATGAACCCTGAAATAACAGGGAAACATTAAAAAACAAAACAATAAAATGCATTCTGTTAGAATGCTGGTAACATCTCACACTCTCATGGAAATTTTTAACTATGGTACATTTTGGTGAATATACCATCCGTTTACACCCCTCTAAATGTTAGGTTTAGGGGTGGACCTTCATGCTTTTTCTCCCAAACAATAGTGGGTTTTCATATTAATCATATGGAATGCTTTATCCCAAATTGCCATTTTATAAAATAGTTATGTTTTCTCATAAAAATCAGTTGAAATTAAATGTTTATAGGCTCTAAAGATCTTAAAATTGCAATAAATAAGTGAAATCATCAGAAAACACCATTTTATTATTAATTGCCTATTAATTATGTATTGTATTTCATCCATGTATATATTATGAGTTAAACATCTAAAGCAGTGCATAACTGTTTGTGAAGAGGGTCCATCGGTTTTAGTTTAAAAAAGCAATTAATAAAAGCAGATTAAGTGGGACAGCATAGAACAATAACAATTTTGTATTGATATATACATCAATATATATATAAATAATGTGTATTGTGTAGTGGAGCAGTGGAGCTATCTAACTGATTAAAGTGGCATTGTGTGATAATCTAAGCCGTTTGGCATCATATTTTAAAACTACCTTTTGGTTAATGTTATACTTGTGATTGATTGATTGATTTGTTTATTTATTTATTGTGTGCCAAACAACTGATTTCCCCCAAAAGAACCCAATGAATTCTAAAAATACTAAGTTACAGGCTACTCATCTCGAAGGGAAGGTTTGTGTGAAACAAGAACAGTTCTCCCGTAAATAATAATTATGATTATTAATCATATGTTCACAATTTCTTTAAATTACTCAACAGATTATTATTATGGTATCATTAGGTCTCAGAAACTTTTTCCAGACGTAGGAGTCAGCTGCTGATGCAGACTCTGACACCAGGGCCGAACCAGTTGTTTTTGCACGCCAGGTGTGTCCGCCTCATTATGCGTGCGCACCAACTGCTGCTGGCTGATCTGTACACCTAAAAACTTCTTCCAACGCAATTAAAATCTTCAAATGTGTGTGAGAGAGAAGGATTTCAAGATTTCAAAGCAGCACACAACATATTCTCTGTGTTTCACGTCTAACAGGCGGCCCCTTTGCACATATGAAGGACGGCACCGCTGGAGCAATAACAGCAGATGTGAATCATCTGTATTAAATAAATAAATGGATGAATGAATAAATAAATTGCCTCTCAATTCCTCTTCTTCTGAGGTTAAAGTTATTGAGTCACTAATACATATAAAATGGATTAAATTGTTTTTTGGTGCAGTGAATGTTCCGGCTTCCACATGTTTTAATAGAGCGGTTGCTAATTAACTTTCTTTGGCACAAAACAGTTAGCAACGCTTTATCTCTTCATATTTAAAATAATTAATTGGGCTGGGGCGTGAATTTTAAGGGTCTGGGGCCTGACCTTAAGTGAAATTTAAAGACCATCAAGAAAACAAATTGTAATTTAGAGTAATTTATGTTTGTAAATTTGAAAAAAATAATCTGATTGCGCAACTCTCGTTATTTCAAATGTGTTACCCACAACATTGAGTGTGTGTATATGCGTGTGCCTGTGTGTGCCACACACACATATACATACACACACTCAGTGTTGTGGGTAACACATTTGAAATAACGTGAGTTACGTAATCGGATTACTTTTTTCAAGTAACACATTACTTTACAATTTACAACAAAATTTCAGAGTAACTTTTTAAAATAAGAAACGGAAGTTACTTGGTTTTCCCGTTTATTGACTGCTAGCTCTCCTGTTATCGTGTTGAGAGAAATTGGGTATGTATTTTCTTATCTCACTTGGAATTTTCTTATCTCACAAAAAAAAAGAAAACTGCAAACTCAGAATATCACAGAGAACCACAATAATTAAATATGTTAAATAACACATTTTTTTTATTTATTTACTGTATTTAATATCACTTTATTAACCAATGTCTGGCCAGTGACCTTCAATGATCCAATTCAACCATACTAAAATGACTTTAGATAAACATCACATTTGTCTTTCTTTCTTTTTCCTCATCAAGTAAGAGCTTTGTTTGAGATGCGCCCTCTACTGTACAGCTGTGAATTTGAATTTGATTTGGCTTATTCATTTTCTTTCAATAATCTAAAAATGTGTTTGACTTGTTCTAGTTGTGTCACCAACAGAGGTCACTGTTAATGCGACTGAACCGGTGTGAGGGCGGAAAAAGCAAACCCTACACTGCACTGTTTGGTTTTAGCGAGTGAAGTAAACTGAGCTTCAGAATGCGATTCCTCGCTAACAATTCTCGTGAAACATTCTGCCTGCAAACTCGTCCGCAGTGAGCCTGAAGAAAGCAGCCAGATACACAATCACAAAGGTCTCGCATTCGTATTTGGACGAGGTCCGGTTGTTTTTTACCTGGTCAAACCGAGACTCGCCGAGTCTGAACGGAGGGCTCTCAGTCGACTCAGGCATGGCAGGTTTAGCGTTCAATAAAGCGGTTTTCCTGAGCTCTGAAACTAGAGTAGACTTCCCTCAGAGTGGTCGAGTCATCCGTATCGATGCATTTTGGGTAATGTCGTTTTCAGGTCAGAGGATAAACTCATCCCGTGATAAATGACGTTTGAAGAGCATTTTAAAGATTTGTTATGAACATTTCTTTCATTAAATTAGTTCATTCCAGTCGTTTTAACTACATCACGTGGCACAGTAAATTAATTTACTATGACCTTGTTACTTCACAAGGTTTTGAATTCATATAGCTACATAAATTATCCACGATAGCCATTCCCCAAAATGCTTGCCTACAAGAGGTGTAATATTACATACACACACAATATATATATATATATATATATATATGGAAAAAGAACTTATTCAGTGTGAGCACATCAAAATAGTGTAATATCGGTTTCACTTATGATTGATTGAAAGCTAAATATATCTAATCATTGAGGCAAATATCATTTGGGATATAGAACTAGAGTAGTGGGATTGAAAGTGTAGTAGTGATAAAATTATGGTTTAAAAATCAAAATAACTATGTACACAAGACATATGAGAGCTTTGTCGTTGTTCTTCTTGTTTGTCAAATAAGGACAGTCAGAAATGCATCCCAAAGTGAAAAGTTTATTTCATCAACAGAGACCTTTTCCTTGCAGAGATGCATAAGAGCTCACCAAAAGTCAATTGAACATCTCTCAGATGAGGCATTGGATAAAAAAAAAGAAAGAAAAGAAAAAGAATACATCACAACCTCCAGTGGACACACATGTAACTACAACCTCAACATCCAATCAAACAACATCCCAGGGAAGCACTTGAGATATTTTGCACCTAAAACAAAACTGTTCATCTGAACTTTCTCATAATGTTTGGTGCTTATACGCTACTTAATATGCGAGGTGAATTGAAGCCATTCTTATCCACTGAAATCTACAACCAAGGAAGAATTGAGCCTACAATCGAGAAGGAGGATTCAGGCATCCAACTTCTTTCTGATGCATACTTACAACTTTAAAATAAACCCTTTTTAATTCCTTAAAAATATCTAGGTTTTAAATGACCCTGAAAAAAAAGACATTCCAGACGTCTAAAAATAAAATGAAATGTAGTCTAGTAAACACATGTTTTTATTTGCAAGTTCCAGAGTTTGTACTACATAAAATGTAGCTTTGATTATCAACTTCACCATTAAAACATACAAATCTTCTACACACACATCTCATGATATCATTCAGCCAAGGGCACTTGAACACACTTTCTTTATTAGGCTGCAGGCTGTGTGTGTGTGTGTTTGTGAATATTTATATAAACTGTTGTTCAACACAGTGGCAACCTAAGCAAATATTTAATATTACATTCCATCTGTTTAGAGCTAGAAAAGTATGAATCTCTTAAATTCTGCAAAAGCCTGGCCTTCACATCTATTGCTTTCTGTTACTACTGACCTTTAGAAATGGAATCCTAGGCTTAGTAATCATGATGGACACAAACAACATTGAGCAAAAAAAATAAAATAAATGAACGGACTGTACAAACCTTAATACCTCTCAAACAATAAAGGTGGACAAAAGACCCGCCCACAAAACCAAATACAAAAAAAACCCCAAACATAAATAGGTATTTGCGTGATTAAAATGTAACATATTCTTGAAAACTTGTAAACTTTGAAGTATAATCCTTATTAAATTAACATTCATTAATCCACCTTCAATAGTCCGAGACAAACCTTCAGAGCACACAAGTCCTTAACTAATCACAGAAATATGTAATTGATAAAACACGAGTTTTCTAGCAGGGACTAGCACTGAAACACCATTAATATCCTGTGTTTAGAGGATTAGTCTGTGCAATGAACGTGTGCGTTTGACTATGTGCACCTCCTAAGCTGTTGAGAAAGAACTGTTGCGAATGCCTCAGTGTGAGGTTAAAAAGTGCTGCGGCCTACGCCTCTATCACATATCTACATATAAGTGCTACATTGTACACAGACAGTGGCAACATCATAAAAACACCAGAATAACATTACAGTCACATTAACAAAGCCGTTGCGGTATTGAGAATACTGTAACGTTAGAGCAGACAGTTTCTGGCATTTGCATTTTCATGGCTTTCATTCTCACTTCAGATCCATTTGATAATTTTGATACACTCCTCCACCTTTTAGTTTGTCATATAATGTGCAATCTAATTAAAAGTGATCAGTTCAGCGACAACAGAATGGAGAAAATACTGTATTATAAGGCAGCATTTGGCATTTTGTCCGAGTGGCATATATGCAATGAATACAGTATATATCCTATTCATTACACCTGAAAGCACTGGCAGCGATGTACGTGCATTGGCTCAAGCAAAGGAAGAAAGAGGAAGGACACCGACCTACAAAATAAAGCTAGAAGGTCAGTTGGTGTGAGCCTCTGCCCTTAAGCTCTTAAGTAAAGTGCAGAAGACATGTAGGGAGGCACAAGCAGATTCAAAACTGGCTTATTTGTCTCACGCTCCCTCTTGCACATTTTCAAGCCGCCTCGAATTCTCAAACTCGTTCTTTTGTTCCCTGTTCAAAGCAGCTGAGCGTTGCATGTCAAAACGTGATAGGAAAAAAAGAAGGATAAAGCAATGCTTTTTTTCGTGCAGTAAAAACCATTCACACTAGCACTAGAAGACCTTTCGACTGACAGGTGGTTTTGGTACTTAGCTGGACTATCATGTGTGTTAGTGACATGTCTGGTGAGTGAACATGTATACTACCAGCTTTGAAGTTTAGCAGCAGAGTGCCGACCTTTAACCATCAATGCAAACCTGCAGCGCATACAGACCCCAGTAGAAGCCCAGGTATTTTTGAACACAGTTAAACAGCAAATCTATACCCTCTCACCATGTCCATCACCTAGTGCCAGATAGCTTTCTACATTTATATGGTTGCTGTAGCAGTGCAAAGTTGTGACGTCCACCCGGGATTAATGGAAGGATAGTGAAGGCGTTTGTTGCATCATTTCATCTTGGCGCGGACCTGCAGCAGCGTGGGAGTCTGCTCCATGATGCGTACGAGAAGCGTGTCGATGTAATCCTCTAGATCTCGGATCAGAAGCTTCATCTTCTTTAGCTCAGTCTCACGCTTCTCTAGCAGCGCCCCTCGTTTCTCATACTCCTCCCGCTCCTGCCTGAGCTCAATATCTCGCTGAATCAGCAAATTAACCAGCTCACTGTGGTTCAGGTGATAGTACGAGCCTCCTCCCTCCACCAGTGGCTAAAACAAGAAACACAAGCAAAGATTTACACCATAAGACTATTTTGAAGTTGAGAAAAATAGTCACTTCTGAATTATATTTTGAATTGTGATCATGGTAATGGATTTAAAATGACAAAAGTATTATTGTAGTAGACTGCAAAACCTAATAGTCAAATTTATCAAACAAAATGAGTTCATTTCACTCAAACATTACTGAAATATTCATTGCCCTTAATAGAAAACTCAATAACACACATTACAGGCTCAAGGCAGATTAATAGTTCCCAGCATGCTTTGCTTCAGACAGAGTAAATGTTATTTTATGTTTTTTTTGCACAAGATTAATGCAGTTGAAGATCTGTGAGTGTTTATTGTTGTTACATTGGGATTTCTGGCGTTTCTGTTATGTCTGAGATTTTGGAGGCTCCCATTGTGCTGAAAAGCAGAGTCTGTGGTTAGGTTGAGAATGGGCCAAAACATGTTAAGACTACACTGCTTTGTTTAAAAGTAGTACCTGCACTTGATGAAGTGATACGGTATATTCGAAATTGCATACTGTCTGAGTAGGTGCAACATTTGAAGTTGAATTTACTTCGCAAAAGTTAAAAAAGTATGTTCTACATAGAATGAATGCATGTTTTATGAATGTAATTCGGACGTACTACATCCGCCATGTTGTCATTATCATGTGACCTACCAGCGTCAGTTGCGTCGCTTCACCAGCGTTCATAAATCCCCTCCCGTGGCCTCATGGACGCACTTCAGAATCTCGCCAGAAGTAGTAGGTCATCCGGGAATTACTTTGTCTACTGTTTTTTTGAATACTATGTATAAGGACATACTACTCTGTTGGAGTACTGTTTTTCGAATGCTACATAGAGAAGTATTCAGTTTCAGACACAGCAAGTCTCTTGTGGTATTAGCACGCTAAGTAGCTAGCTAACTATAAGGGAATAGACTTAATGTTTTTAAACTTGTTTCAAATCAATACAGTTGGGTTTCAGCAACATAAAATGTTGTTTTATTGACGTTTAATTGCATCTTAGGGAATATTCTTTTAGTGAACTCAAATTAAGTTCACAATACTCAAAACTACTTTGTTTGTACGGACGCAAGTTTAAAATATTCTAGCTGAGCACCCCAGGGTGAGTTTAAGGCAACCCGTTATTTTAAATGCATCGCATTATTATGTCATCAAACTGGTCACGTGACACAACAGTGCTGTATTTGACTTTGATTAGCTGTATCGCTTGTTTAGTTTTTCCTTTTATATTCAAAATATTCACAAATGTGCTCACTTTATCATATCAACTATATCTGGCATTCTGTTTTGCCAATATTTACAAGTGAACGTGATTCGTCATTTAAAACCTTTGTAATAATCATCTTAGTTGATCTATAAGATGCAATGGGCGCGGTCATGTTTGCGCCACAATTCGGAGAATCGGATGCGTGTATTTAAACTTTAAATGTATTTTTTTTTGCAAGTACTTGTGTATTTAAACCTCTGAAACCCAAAATAAGCATAACGTGATTGAAAACACTGAATAGTTGTGATATGTGACAAGCTCTGAGCGTGTACATCTCTGACTCACAGACTGCGAAAGCACATTTGAATGTAGCAGACGATCACGTGATGCACTGAACGTTCTAATGACACGGGTGTGATCGTACGCTTCAGGGACCAGCCAAGACTGATAACAGCGGTGTAACTTTATGCGTCAAAGAGTTAAATGAATTGAAGCAATCAGTTTGTTCTATTGAAGTTGTAACTACTAGTAGTAGTGGTGCTTGTTTAACATTTAATTTTATTACTTTTAGCAAATTAATATTTACAGAATATTATCTATAATTTAAAAAAAAAAATGTTTTCTACAAAAATGTACTATGGTTTTTACAATTGTTTTCAACGTTGATTAGAAACACTAATTCCTGAAGGATCATGTGACACTGAAGACTGGAGTAATGATGCTGAAAATTCAGTTTTGACATTACAGGAATAAATAGAAAATAGAAAATTGTTATTTTAAACCGTAATATTTCACATTTGTATTGTTTTCACTGTATTTTTGATCAAATAAATGCATAAGTGGAAGAACGTGGAGAAATGATATCTAACACTTTTGAGATAATTAGTGCAAAAATATTACTACAGTATTAATAATAATGTATGTATTAATAGTAAATAATTATCAGAGTAGGAAGATGTTGGCATTGTATTGAACTGTATTTACATGCAAAGGAGACATGATAAGTGAAAGCTGAAATGTTTTTTAGTTCAGTGTCAATGAATTAAATGTGATTCATTTACACAAATAGCTAATTTACCATCAAAAAACAGTCTGCTTTATACTCATGCAGTACCTTCTTGTCAGCATCCTGGTCCGAGTGGTGAGTTCGTCCTGAGTGGATAGTGGATTTAAGCTTCTCTAGTACAGAGCGACCCTCTGACCTTTTCTCATCAGGGGGTGTCAATGGCTTCACTGGGTGTGGACTAAAAGACATCGACACAACAAGATTAGACAGGTTAAAAGGCAAAAAGGAATGGTGACAGCTTAATATTATAACTAACCCTAAGTCAATCAATTTATTCACTACAACATACCATTTAAGATTATTAAGAGTACTTTCAGAACATTTTTTTCTGATCATTTAAAGCAGAAGACAAATTAACTGATATTGTCTGCTGGTGTGGACACCAATATAGTTATCATTATAATATGCCCCTAAAATTTTCTCAAGCAAACGTCCTGTGGACTGAACCACACATCTCACTTGGTTTGGACCAAACCACGAATCTCACTCGCAGCTCACTTGGTTAACACCTGCTAATTGAAGGGAGGCTCTCCCACCGCAACTGTAGGATCCACAAGAGAGTGAGAGAGTATGTGTGATTGTCCATGGAGAAATCAGGAGACATGCTGCTACCACAAACAAATTAACACAAGAGAGAAGATGTGGATGAAGAGAAAGAGTCACCCTACAACCAGAGAAAGTGAAGAGCATTGATCATGAGACAACTCCCAAAACACACCTTGCCCAACCCCATTTTCACAAGAAACATACTGTGTTGCACCACTTATCTTCAAAAACAGGAAATCTGTAGTTATTGAAACTGGCAAATCCAAAGAAATAGTAGATGTATGTATAACATCACATTTTTTCTGTGTATAGTCCAACACCAAAATAATCTCTAGTATGGATGGACTAAATTATTTATATTTGGCCTACCTATAAATAATTATCAGTTATTAGCATAAGTCCATAATACAGCTTCATTAATTACTAGGAGTAGACATGACCAGTTTCATTAATTACCGATTTTACCTTTTTTAAAAACATTGAAGACAATATCCTTTAAAACCCAGTGAAAGTGACTGGAAAGCCCAATGAAATTCCAAAAGATCTCCAGATGTGCCTATTAGTCCAAGAACTGAACCTTGAGAACTTAACTTTGATCTCCCAAAACAACCACAGCTAAACCAATTGATATCTCACCTGCTCTGATGATCAAATGTCTGTGTTTTATCCTGAGGAAAAGGATTGCATGATGTAGAATTCGCAGGCTGAAAAGTAGGAAAAAGAGCAGCAACCTCTGGATATGGCAATGCCTCTGCTGAGGTTGGGGGATTTAGGGGAAAGGGGAATAGCTGGGGCAGTGTATTAGTGTCTACTGCTTCATGTGGTGTTGAGGAAGCTACTGGTGAAAGTTCAAAAAAAGAAGTTGCAAATTTAAGCTGTTCAAAGAGTGAAGGAGCTGAGGGGTGGGGTAAAGGGGGCCAGTTCACAGGAAATAAGTCAGGTGGAACAGAATTTTGATCAGCTGGAGTTGTCCACAATTCAGTCTTTCGGTCTAGCCTCTCTGCAGACTCAGGGTTTGCGACTGGACTTCTGCTATTACAAATAAGGTGCGCTTCAGTTGGCTGCGGTAGAAATATGTTTTTCAAGCTAGAATCAGTTATGACCAAGTCCTGAGTGACACTGGAGGTTTGTTCTAATGCACAATCAGATACAAACAAATTAGGTTCAGTCCCCTGGGCTAAATGCAGGTTGTTCTCTGATACAATCCCAAAAGATTCAAAATTATGGAATTCATCTTTTTGCACTTTTGGGGAATCGTTTTGTTTGGTTGGGCAGGATTTACATTCATTTACCAGACATGTTTCTGTATCTAACGGTGCAAGCTGAGCCTCAAGTTCAGCTATCATATCCGAGGTAACAACAATTGGCATCACATCTTTGGAAAAGTCATATTTCTCAAAAATGTCCCCTGAAGGGTTGCACTGTAGCACTGCTTTATCAAAATCTGACTTTATCATGTCAGACACTTTGTTCTCAGATGATGCATTGTGTGAGGGGGCTGATTTTGGAGTAAAGGTATGCGTTTCTGGCAGGAGATCCAATGAGTTATTTCTCGGTACAACATCCTGAGGGGATTCTGGCTTTGGCAAGACTTCTTGAGATAGTTTTAGGTTTTCTTCTATGACCTGATTTTGCTTATATGCCATTTCTGGTATGGCCTTTACAGATGTGTCATCTTTTGGCATGGCATTAGAGATATGGTTTGGAAAGGACTCGAATTTGGAAGTGTCCCCTACAGACCAATCATATGTGGGTTTCACATCCTGTGCAAGCTCCAAGCTAGGGGAAATTGAATCCTGCTGAGATACACAAGTAAGGTACTGGTCTGAATCTGCACTCTTGTACAGACTGTGGAAATTAGATGAAAGCTCAAAGTTTGGATCTGATGCATACTCATCTGTCCCTGTTCTAATTCCAGTGGTGGGAAGGAGAGGTCTTACAGGAGGTGTTGGCCCATTAGAATTCGTAATTTCTTGCTCTTCTTTGATGCTGCTGAGTAGATTACCCGTAAAGTCATTCTTGCATGAACTTGTTGGCAATACACTGACTTTCTGTTTGTCCTCCTGCATGTTATTAGGCATGGTTTTTAAGTGCCTTGGAAAGGAAGGGTCATCAAATAGATTCTCAGGAAAAGAGTCTTCGATTTCAGAATCGACAGCTTTATTACCGACACCCTCAAAGAGACCATTTTCTGATTCATTCTGAAACATGCTGTCCATAACTGTATTTGTCTTCCCTCCATTCTTCACTGGCAAAGCAGTTGACACTAGGGAACTCTGTGCTGATTGAACATGGATTCTTAAAGGTTCAGTGGTTTCAACTAGGGACTTTCCACTTACTGGCACAGTTTGAATAAGTGAAGCATTTGGTTTCCAAAGCTCTTCATCAGATTGTATTAGATTACCTGGAATTATGTCATTCTGTGGAGAAGGACAGGGCTCAGTAGACTGGTGGTCTAGGTCTCCACCTAGGGAATCAAATATCATAGTGGACTGCTCAAGGGTGTCACCTGAGCTGTTGTCTCTAAAGAATGGCATAGGATCGTCATTGACTATCACAGACTCAATATCTGTAGCAGATTCAAGTGCTTCGAGCCTCTGTGTTGTTTCAGGATTCACAGAAACCCCATCTAAGAACTCAATGGAGATACTATGAAGAAGGTCAACAGTTTCTACTACTGATAATGACGAATGTGGGGCATCTGATTTGGCATTTTGTGAGTTTAGGGACATCTCTGGGTGATCTTCGAGAGTTGTGGCATCGGAATGGTCTTCATTCATGGAGTGGGGTGACAGTGCAGGATAAGGGCATGCCAGTGTATTCAGTTCAGAAAACTCTAAACTGGAATTTGCAGGTAATGAGTTTTCAGATATATTCATATCAAATTCTGGGAAAGCATGCGTCCCGTGATCTGGAAGGTCAGGTTTGTCAGAACTAGAGCAAATATCATTAACATCACTTCCTGAAAGTTGAGGTTTGTCAGCAGCATTTTCCTTAGATGTCTCTGTAGTACTTGCTGAAGCAGTTTGTCCTAAATCAGTTAGGTCATTTGTATCAGATTCCATTAAGCCACCCAAATCACCTGAGGGCTTCGGAAGAAGAGTAGGGCGTGCAACCAAGTTCTTCGCTTCATTCTCCTCATCTGAAGACTTCAGTGTGTCCTTAGCAACATGTTCAAATTCATCCTTTTCTGTCTGTCCTTTGAAGTGATAAATTAAAGGATCAACTGTGATATCCATTTGGGAAGGTTCTTTTTTGTTTCCAATCCTTAGCAAATCTGGGGTGGCATTACCACCAGACTGGGAGCTAAAGAAAGAGGGTACATCAGAAGTTAAAGGTGCAGCTGAATGAAGCTCCTGAAAAAAAGGATTCTGCTGTGCAAGTGGGAGGAAGGGATTGGCTTCGGAAAAGGGTGTGAGAGAAGTGAAGGGATTAGAGTGTTTGTCAGCCATACTCTGTGAAGGGTCATTAAAGGTCATGGGTACAATTGGACAGATTGTACTGGCAGTTGAGTGTGACCGAGGAGACACCAGTGGGCTGTGAAAGGAAGGTATATACAGTGCACTTCATTAGTAACCGTGACCTCCATTAAACCCTTAATAATGGCGAGAAACAATGATGATCAAGTGCAATGACCAGTGACCTTCACCATCTAAAATGCAAAATCCCTCAAACAACAATTTTGCAGCATACAGTCTAAAAAAAGAAGACATTTGCTATAGTAAACCTCTAAATAAAGGGCACTAAATAATTGTAAAATTGAGTTTGTAACATTTCTCAAAAACTCCTCAAAGAAGCAATTTCTAGTGTGTACATAACGTGGATAGTATGTTTGTTTTTGTATATATGTGATATCTAAATGACATTTATGAAGGAATGTGCAATATAAAATCAGAGCGAAAAAGGTCAGGTAGTTTCCCACAAAAGCAATGCCAAAGATCCGGAAATACAAATAATAACAACTCCTCAATATATTCTAGCTTTAGAAATTTACTATTGTGTACTCAAAGTTTAAAGAATTACCATGCAGTGATGCCTTATGATTTGGCAAGCAGTATGACATAGGATAGTATTTCGAAAACAGTGTCTGGTTGCAATACTCCAAGACACTGATTTTGAAAAGGCCAAAACAAAATCACCCAACCGTTTTAGAGGGGGAAGTGAAATACAAAGAAAAAAATAAAAGAGAAAGACTGAGCAAACAGCAGACTTTTACAGACTGACGTCTATGCCATATAGTTGAGTTCATACATAAACTAAAAATAACTTTTTGCTTCAAGCAAGTAAACATAAGAAAACATGTGATTGGTTGGGTTATTTGACATGTTCCAGTAGCTAAACTTCAAAGAACTTTCTATGAAATAATTTGAACTAGATGTCACAGTTAATAAAAACATGCTAGAGGCCAGTAGCTTAGGAAAAGATTAACAACAGTCGTGAGCTAAACTGCATTGTAAAGGGTGATTTTCAAAAGAAAACTGTTTTTATGTTAGGTCAAGGCTTAATCTATTTCCATTTAATAGGTTATTAGCTATCAAGATTTAGTCTGTCATGGGACATTTCATGGGTGAATAATAACTTTATCAGCATATATTATATTCTCTTTGAGGTCTGTGTGTAAATCAGTTTATCTCACTCCCATCAGGATTTCAAGGAACTTTTTCCAAATTATTGCAGCCCAGTAATGGCACAGCTATTTGTGGAATTTTTGTGTTGTTTTGCAGTGAAATCCCACTATAAATTGTTTCAGTTTAACAGTAGAAATGCAATTACCTGTATATATGTTTGTGCATAAATAACTGAATATACATTAATAAGCGCGCACTCACTGGGCTCAACAATGATTATGTAGCAAAACATTTGTTTCATCTTTACATGATCAAGTAGCAAATTCCAAAAGGCATTTTTGCGTCTTTGACTCAAGGCCAGTTGTGAAGTGTACAGATAACTGTCATTTCAATGAAGAATTTTGCAGTTTATCATAAGACAATCCAAATACGATCATTTTAAAGGCTAAGGTTTTACTTGGAATTTCAAAACCAAACACAAAAGAACAACGTTGGAAGAAAAAGTATTTGCCTGTTTTTTTGTGTTTTTTTTACTAATAGGATTTAAAATAAAGTGGCAATGACGTCTTTGCACATGCACTAAATGTGAAGATATGAGACGAAATGCTGCTCTCTCCTGGGTAATCTCACTTCAAGTGCCCTACAGAGCGACTACAACACAACGACAATCACTGCTCCAATACATCAGCAGGAAACTTCAACATGATATTAATTTGATAAGCTTGGAATTCACAGATCTTAATTAGCTAATAATATTGAATTTCCTTTTTCCCCCTTAAGTTTACATTTTTACCAATAATTGACGATGTGACATAATTGCAAGTTTGAGCAGTTAATGCAGCAATTTATTTAATTTGCATTCATTTTTACAACTGCAAAATCGTGAAGGGATGCGTCATGAGCATGTGTGTGTGTGTGTGCATTTTTGTTGAAGCATGAAGAGGCATTTTCCTGTTGTACAAAAACCCAAATCAAAGCTCAGGAAAATAGAACAGAGTGTGATTTAACAGAGTGTAAAGTTCACCACCACTGAAAAAAAGAAAATATTTACCAAACAATGGACAGCATACACACCTACACCAGAAACAAGAATGTAGTCATACTGGTTTAGGTCAGCGACAGATTTAAACTGACTGACTCCTCCCATTCATAGCCAACACAAACACTCCCACACACATTCAGATCCATCTGTCTGCAATACAAAAATAGCACTTTCCGATTAAAATTGAGAAATCAAAGCTTGGTATTGAGGGAGGACAAGTGTGAAAGAGAGAGAGAGTTAAAGGAAATAATTAAAGAGTTCAGGTTTCCAGGCAACACAACCATCTGCAATGCAGATGCTGAAAGTAAATCTATAGCTGTATACCATGGAATTCACGCTCACAGAATCACAAATATACACACACACACACACACTTACAGTTAGCATCTGTAACATAAATATGACACAAATAAGTTTACCTGGGTTTACTGTGCGAGTCCTTGGAGCTGAACCATCCTTTGTGTTTGACTTCCACAGGTGGTTGAGCATGTTCTGCTTCCTCTTTACTCATGATTGGTCCTTTCCCAGACGAATCACCTCTCCCATGTGAAAACAGGCCCCTCCTTTTCTTGTTCTGAGTCTCTGTCTCTCCAGCAGGTATCACTGTTTCCATCCCTGCCTCTTCTGTAACTCTTCCAGCATGCTCTAATGCTGCTACGATGGCAGCTTTTTCTTCCTCTCCGGGTTTATCGAAGGACCAGCGACGGCCATCTACAGGGCCACCGTTTGGCCTTTCTTCACAACGACGAGAGAGGTTCTGAAGCGACAGGGAATGAGAGGCGCCCTTCTGAAGCACCCCGAGGGCTGGAAGCTGGGGCTCGGGCCTTGGCTTTGACTCGGACTTGGATATCCAGGTCTCTTGGGATTTCTGTTCAATTGATTGGGTTTTCTGAGACTTAATAGGCAGCTTGGTTGCCTGTGGTTGACCTGAATGAGTTACTGGTTTGGTTGACTCTCGTTGAGGTTGCTGTAGTACGAGTGACGGTGGGTGGTGAGTAAGAGGAGACGTTTCCACCGGATTCCCATTCACACACACTGAAGGAAGCAGAATAGGGGTTTCGTTCTCTGACGTCCAAGAATTAGGCACTGGTAAGCTGATGTCGTACATCACATGTCTGACAGGAGAAACCTGTGGTGAGGGAGCCACTGTGTGGTCTGAAAGAGAAAGAGTTTTATTGTTTTCTTAAAGTCAATTTAATAGACTAACAAAATATTTTCTCCATGTGACACATTCGAGTCAAAGATGATTAAAAAAATGTGGCATGGGGACTTGATTAGATGGAGGCAGATCAGAATGAAAGGGGTGGAGTTTCCAGCATAAGACACCAGAGATAACCTGTCAATTTACCGAAAGGTTGAGTTATGACATTAAAAAATTTAAAGAGAACAAAACTAAAATGGAGCATTTCAGGCAGAGGGTTAAGAGATGCTACATCAATAGTATAAGAAAATATATAGTATAGTAAGGGGAGATGTATGTAGTTTTTAAAAAGTTTTTCAGAGAGGCTAGCAATAGTAATAATAGCATGATAAATCAGATTTTTCTTTTCTTTCTAAAGACAAATTGAGATAATTTTTTAACCAGAATATTCCTTAAAAAAAAAAAAACACATATTCTGTTGTGCATACCTGGACTGTCTGCAGTCAGGTTGCTGCTGTTACTCGGAGAGTTTGACAGATCTGAGACCACCACGCTGATTCCTGCCGTCGGGCTGAGGCTGCCGCCCCGCGATGAAGACTCGCTGCTCTCGGAGCCAAGTGACGTGCTTGAACGTGTGTCTGAAGACTTCCTCAACCTCCCACGCAGGAAAAAACTTCTCATCTTACTCCTGCGGACCTCCCCGCCTTCATCATCCTCGTAGTCTTCCTCGCCGCCCCCATCACTTGGCAGCCGCCCCCGCATGCGTACCAGTGATCCGTATCCCCCAGCCACAATGGCGGAAGAGGAATCTTCTTCACTAGAGCGCTTCTTCGCTCGCATGCGTTCTCTGAGCTTGTCGAAAGCAGAGCGAGGTTTGTCTTTCAAGGAAAGGTCATACATGCTGGCCGTCAGGTTGTGTCGAGTGAACTGCACGGTTAACTGAAGCTCCCCTCTTTCCTTCTCCTTTTTGCCGGTTTTAGAATGCAGCCGGTGCCACCTATGAACAATAATGAAAACTGTTAAATGGAAGCACAAATTATATAATGGTTAAAAGTGATGTTCAAAGGGTATTTTAATGACCCTTCAGGTTTGAATAAACCATCAAAATATGAGGCATATACATACATACATACATACACACACACACACAGTGGAACCTGGTTATGTCGATGGCCTAGGTTGCAAAAAAGCATTGTGGTAACCGATGATCAAGATAACCAAAAGCCAATATGGTGATTTATTTGATGAAGCAATCGGCATGCTATAAAAATATACATGCACTGTATATGTTTGCTAACAACAAAAAGCAGAGATTTATCAGTATACAATAAAAAACGCCTTCGATTCTCGATACAAGCCTTTAATTATATTCTCCAGCATTGCAAACACAATTTCGCTCACAGCGTAAACACAGTCACAACACACAAACACATTCGCTCAGAACACAGTCATTTCGCTCTGACACAGTTCTGAAAAATATTGCACACGCGGTTACTATGGTTTCTTTACAAAGTCTAAAATGCTTTGTTGCTTTTTGCCTTTCACGGTCTGCTTGAAAACAAATGCTTCTAAGTTTCTATCAGTAACGACGTCTTTGTCGATGTCAATGTAATCTGGGAATTCCTGGACAGTGGAGGCGAACTCCTGTTCCTTCTCTTCCAAGATAGCATCTGTAAGGCTTGATTTTTGCGCCCCTTCCGCAAGTTTTCTGCGGATGTACGGCACTGTGCCGCAAGAGAGAGTGAAGCGTCATTGGAGTGAGCGACCATACGGACCAAACGTGAACTCAGCGCATGCTCAGTGAACTCAGTACAATCATTAGTCACAGGGATCCAGATAACCGATGTGAAGTGGTGAATTTGTCCCTCTTTTGTGCTCGAGATATTAGGGTTCGGCTACATAAAAGAATAAACAAAACCGATAAGTAAATGCTAAGACAATGAGGGAATTTGGCTGTTCACCTTCAAAAACGTCCACTTAATATGGTTGGAGAGTTAACATATATATATATACACACACATATACATGTATACATTTCAGAAATCAAAACAATGTTCACACAGATTCCCAAAAACGATTCAGAATTATGCATACCAGGACAGTAGTTGGTGATGCCACTTGTTTGAACTTAAATCAAATGGCTTCCCTGCTAAATTAACTGAGGATTTCCTGATACTAGTTTTTTTCCTGTAAACACACTGAGAAAGGCAGAGCTGGGACAAGGTCAGCTTTCTTCCATCAGCATTATTGCTTTTCTAGACACTCGACAAGACAGCACACACGCACACACACACACACTAACAACACAGTTTTCTTATTGTTAGAAAATTGGCTGATACGTTAAAAGTAAACAGTTAACCAATTAACAGATGAACAGATAGACGTATCCACCCACACACAAATGGCCATTAATTATTCACATTTACTAATAAATACATTTGGCATTAGTCCAGTGCACTTACAGTATGTTGCTACAGTAGCATCACATTGAAGTGACGCTGGGATATGCTGTTTAAATTGCAGCTAGTACAGGTGATGCATACATTATCGTTTTTAACTATGCACATTACAATTTCAATTCCATTCAAAACACAAGTATATTTCACTTAAAAATCATTATGTTCATTGTTGAACATGTAGACACATCCACACCGTTTCAACGGACTATGGATTGAAATGAGGGTAGTTCGATGTACTGATTCCAAAACAGATTAAAAAGACATCAGTGCATCAGGGGAAAATATATCAGCCTTGTGATGTCATGGCAAAGTATCAAAGACCAGCACAATAACAGGATTAACAGGAAATCAACAGTCTCCTTCTAGGTCGTACATTTATAGCATTTCCTTTTTTTAAACAGAGCAAAGTCACTTCACACAAATGAACACACAATTTATGTCTCATAGATGTGCAAACTTGAGTACTCATAGATGTGCGAACTTGTTCTTCCAGACTTTAAAGTCCACATATTTCTATATACTTTCCTTTAATTTATGCATAGTTCCTTTGACAAACCACAAATTTATTAGTAACTAATGAACATTATTACAACCTATACTCAAAAAAAGCATGCACAACCTTCTCAAAGCACAAAAATCTCAGCTGATGAGACAGTGTTCATCACCATTACGGCTCATTTCTGTTTGTGCAAAGGACTTTAAAAGACACTTGTTGAAAAAGAGGTGTGATATTATTTAAGTGATCAGACTGAAGACTTGATAAAACTAGTGAATTCCATATTCCATAGAGTAAAAAGACAGTCGACAATATTGTCAAAATTGTTCACACAGATACACAAAAACGATACATTATGCATACCAGGCCAGTAGTTGTTGATGTCACTTTGTAAAAAATAGAAATACATACCTATAGACTGAACATGCAATACTCATGCACATGATGTCACAGTTTTCACAAATCCACATTTTTGTAGTTTTCCACGCAGACAATAACATCATAATTTTCAAAAATTTGAATTCGCAAGCTCCCAAAACCACATTGTCATGTAAATGAAAAGCCAAAACGCATTTTAGAAAAAAAGTTTTCCATCAGTTGTTAATGTTAATTCCAGCATTTAATAATAGCAAATTTTGATCTTAAAGATGTATGTTGTATGGTTAATGCACTGTGAAAAAAAAAATTAACAACTGGTTATTAAATGCTGTAAAAATATATATTTTTCATTGTTAGTTAGTTTGCAAATGAGACCTTATATTAAGTGTTAAGAGTGAAGTTTTATTAGGTGAAAACGTACAAAATATGAACGAATTTTTTTTTATTTTTTGAACTAAACTGAAGCAAAACCTTAAGCAAAATAACTCCTGCAAATTTTATTACAAGAGGTACAGTATTGTGCACAATGGTGTGCTCAAACAGTGCCTGCCCAGCTAAGCGAAAGAAAAGCAACATGAACCTATAAACTAGAAATTATTAACTGAATATTTTGTCTCCTTTTTTGAGAAGAGTGTCTTTGAAGAGTGTCTTTGAAGAGCTTAAAAAAGCGACTAGTCAGCAAGTCAAATCAGCCCTTTGTTTTCTTAGTAGCATCTTTTATGGTAACAACCTAAACCAATGAGCTCAGAACACCCACTAGTTCCAGTATCACTGTGAATAACCCAGATTCATGCTCTACAATCATTTCACCTCTGAGGTGAGCAGCAGACTCCTGCCCGGTGCGGTTAGATGTGGGCTTTGTTACTCAGCATCCAGCAAAACTGGCTCTTTCAAAAATATTATATAAATGGATGGAAACACTTTATATACTTATATCAGTGCCAAGTATGGGAAAACTCACATCTGATGGATTTAAAACTGAATAAATATTTTAACCATAAAGTGCAGAGTCAAGATTGATCTAATCGTCATGTCTTACAATGGTAATTTGCCAACCCACTCACTAACTACATGATTCATCTATCTACCCGACTCGCCCCACCTACACAAACAAGGGGAGATACCAACACGAAATCTGGAAATCACCAGGAACCAAGAAGTGAGCAGCATCTTCAGGAAATATTAAACCCTCAGTGTCAACATTTAGTGCACTTTGTAAAGTGAGAGTAGAGGTCTGCTACCCCACCCAAGCCTGATGGTTTTGGGCCAGACTCAATGTTCTTTCATGTATAACTTTGGGTGTGTGTCAACTGTGAAGTTGTATTTTACTTAATTTACACACACACTTAATCTTTGAGTTAGAGCCTGTGGGAATCTGTCCATCTGGTGTACTCAAAAAAGAAATAAAAAGAGAGCGAGCGATTTTGAGTTATCTTAAAGTTTGATTGTACCAGTCGACTTAAGTTACAGAGTCTAAATTAAAGTAATAGTTCACCCAAAAAGAAAATTCTGCCATTATTTAGTCATCCCCAAATCTGTTTGAATTTCTTTCTTCTGCTTAAAGATATTTTGAAAAATATGGGTAAATCAAAACAGTTAATGGGCCTCATTGACTTCCATAATATGGAGAAAATAAAATATTATGGAAGTCAATGGAGCCCATCAACTATTTGATGCTTTAAAATATCTTATTTTGTGCTCAGCGGAAGAAAGAAAGCAAGTTTGGAGAAAATTGAGAGAAGCATTAAAATGATGACAATTTTCGTTTTTTGGGTGAACTATCACTTTAAGACTACAATTTAATGCCTGTGCATACCTTTAATTGGGAGCATTATGTAGGCCTTGCAGCTTTTCACTTACAAAAAAAAAAAAAAATGTGTAATTGTGTCACATACGTTCTTGGCACAAACATTATTTCATATAAGGCACTTCTTCATACAAGTTAAACACATCAGTTCTGGTTACATCTCAACACTAGTGATACCAGAGGAGCTAGAGAGCAATATATAATAGCCTACAAATAGTGCCAGTTACAGGAAGTGGGGCGTATACTGCGAATAAATACCTCATCGTTGTAATGTTAGAGTCTAGATATAGACCCTCACACACCCACAACCACTCAGGAAAATAGGCTTCCTTAGAATCATATACTGTATAAATATATATAGAGACTCTACACCTTCCTATGTATGCCACAGTGAAACGCATAAGAACATTATGTCTCAGGATGAATGAGAATGGTTTAAAAATGTATCAATAAATGAAGCATGAAAAAGTCATGCTCCACTGGTTTGCTCAGACATCCATCTTGAGCTATTCTGAGCTTCTGATATTTGTTATCTAGCTCCACAGATGCATTTGTTATTGCTCAAAAACATGGTTACTTCTGGAGTACAATATCTTAATGTGAACGGACAACAGCTATGGCAACAGGAATCCACTTAAAAATCCTATAGGGAAAATTAAAAATGCATTTTAAGATATAGAATATCACAATGCAGTGCACTACTGTAAATGCAATGCATGGTCACTTAAATAAACAGTGCGATACTTTTATTTTATTAGGAAATTTATATGTTAACCACCTTAGAGTCACTAAGGCTATGCTCACACTGCAAGTATTAGTGCTCAATTTCAGTTTTCTTTTTTGTATAGCTGTTCACGTTATTTTAAATGTGTCAGATTCCATATGTAAACACGGAGAACATTGAAGTAAGCAATTACGTGTTTATTTATTACGTGATCTGCTGCAGAAGCTAGCGAATATGCACAGGCAAAATAAAGAGGATGCAAAAAAATGATGAGGATGCAAAAACAGAGAGCAGATTTGTTTTTTTTATACACGCCACAAATATTAAATGTTGCTCTAGACTAGAGTGACGTATAAGTTGTATGAATTCCAATACGAGTGTTCAGACTGAGATTACAAAACACCTGACCACTTTTGGATTTAGGACCACATATGGAAGTGGCCCAAATCAGAATTGACAAGATCAGCGTCCATGTGTTTTGTGCCGTTCACACGGTAAAAAAAAATTGGATTTGGGCCACATTTACCTTTTGCCTATGATTCTAGCAGAAACGAAAGAAGAGCTAACCCAATCTCATGAGAAAACAGCTATTTTACTAGGTGAAGATTTTTTTTACTACTACTGGTGATTCGTACAAAGTGAATCGTACGAAAACACAAAATGTGTACCGTTAAGTCTAGCCCTAGCCCCACCATTAAACACTGGAGCGCAAGCAGATAAAATGAAAATGTATGTATAAGATTGTACTGATTCATATGAATTAGCCACCAACTGCTCAAAACTTTAAAAAGTTATGTATTATTGCCATGAGATTGTGTTGGTGAATCATACAAAAAAAGGCATTGTTGGTAATGAGCCCTGAAAGAGGCGACCCAAGCCTTCATTTTTCTGCTTGTGTGAAGCTAGACTGTTTATACGCATAACCAATGAAACATTTCACACAACTTTAGCTACCAGATATGAAAGATACAGACCATCTAAACAAGCATTTCTCAACATTGATCATGGACGGCCTCTTAGACTACATTTACATTGCCAGTCCTAATCCGATTATTTGTGTATCCGAATGTAATGTAATCTAATTTAAATGATTAACTGCCCAAACTGCAGTTACAACTGTTTGCAACTGTTCAGATCCAATTTATGTGTGTTGCAGCAGCATTCTTTCGTTTTCAGGAATAGTCTATCTGCGTTGGTTTCTATTGCAATTGAATTGGTAAGGCTAAGCCAAAAACAACATGGAGCGGCTTGCAATGTTGTCTTACAATATGACAATGTGTAGCCATGGCACTGAACTACTATGTCTAATGAAGCAGCAGTAGAAACATAGTAAACTGGAATGGGTGATTTTATTCCATTCTGCCATCTCTGCCAGTCTGTTGGACTCATGGGGTATCACCAAATCACTGGACTACAGAGATTTACATTCACGCACTTGACAGACACTTTTATCCAAAGCGACTTACATTGCATTCAAGATACACATTGACATTCTAATCAGTTCTTGCTTTCCTTGGGAATCGAACCCATGACCTTGGTGTTGTAAGCGCCAGTGTTCTACTGTCTCCATTATATTATAATTTTCTTAGAGGCCTGCAGATTGACAACATTGATTGTACCCTTCTCCACCCACGGTTCGACACGCGGTGATGGTCATGTTAAATCTGATGACGCATCTATAATATGCTTTGTATAAAATAACTCATAAACAAACATGCTAATGCAAGTTACAATAGCAATGATCAAAAACAGTTACTCTTTGTAAACTTTCTTCAAAAGGAGTGCAGTCTGCTCTAATATACATCATATACACATAATATATATCATATATGACTAGTCAATTATGCAATCATCCCCCAGATGTTGATGAAACCTGAACAGCTCAACCAGTACAGCATTGGTGCTCAGTTATATTTTAAGTGAACGTAAACAGTCGAAAAAGATGACACGTATGCATTATGTCTTAAAGTGACAGTAGCCTAATATTCCTGCTGTCTGTGTTTTTAATGTTAATCAAACAACAAAAGACAAGAAAAATCACAAATTGATTTTGACAATAGCTTTTGTAGCTTTAATGATTGACCTTTAATTTAAACAATAATGATTTTGTGCATTGTTATTTAATGTTTGCTTGCTTTAATCAATTTCTGCAACTACTGTTAAATACCTGAAAATCACTGTTTATCTTTATCGTAGCTCTATTGTATTTATTTCTGCCGTTGCTTGTTGTTTAATTATTGTCTTTATTTTTAATTGACAATAATCCTTTTTTCCCTGAACATACCGCATGTAAACCGGCATGAAAAAGTGACAAGAAAAAAAGCTATGAAAAAAAATCTAATCCAAACAGTCAGAAAGAAAAACATTTCCAGAAGTAGATTTAAAAAATATGAAATGTAGCATGAAACAGATTTCATTTTATTTTTTTGTCATTCACACTTGCATGATCGGATTTCAATTGGATAGGCTAGATTTGGACCAAACAAGTCATAACACATTAAGGATGTCTCCCTTATGAGACACTCATTTCAGGTCTTGGAGCCTCGATTTAATGAGCTCAGGAGTTGAATCTGTGGTTGAAGGGGAAAAAAACACCAAGGAAAATTCCCACACTTTCCTCAGTGAACATCCAGGCCCATTTAAGAGGGCGTGACTGCAGAGGAACAGATTGCAGCACTCAGAGTGAGACACATCCGACCGGACTAATGGCACCTCATTCCTCCAGCCACAGTAAAAGCCACAACTGCTCCTTCAGACTGACACTAAGAACAACACATAATAAGTAAATGCAAAGACAAACTTACTCGTTTTTCATGCATTTCCGATCCTGGAAGGCTTTATCCACCGGTATAACAGCCTGGCCCAGGAACACATCCAGTCCTATGAGAGCACGGTGCATAACGGTGAGGGTCAGGTCGCCACTACCGGGTGGGTAAGCGTCTCGCCCTCCCTCCTCCAGGATCCCCGGCAGCAGCTCGAACGCGCATTCCTCGCCCCATTCCGGATCCGTAGTTTTCTCCATCACGCACGTGGAATATTTCTCTTTACCCAGCTGGATGATGGTGTAAACATCGCTGGTGCCGTGTTTACCCTTCGCTCGCAGCCCTCGGGCCCGCAGCACAGTTACCTGCACGTGCGTTGGCACCCATCGCTGCTCCTCGTCACACTTCACCAAGGACATGGTCACCGGTGCACCGCACGCGGACACATAGACGGCTGATCTGGGGCGGCTGATCTCCCGGTCGAGCGTCGCTTAGTAACCGCCAGCCTATCGTCGTGGTCCACGGCTAAACATTTTAAAGATTCAGCGCGCGTGACACGTCGAGCCGCCCACGATAAAGTGGCTGGTTTGTGTCCGCGCGCCGGCGTGGATCGTTAGTCCGGGGTCGGGCGGACAGGTTTCCCTCTGCGGCGGTACAGCCACCGTGCGGACCGGTCCTCCGACGTCACTGCTTTATCCTCTCCGCAGGACAAGGAAGTGACTGGGTTCCCCGGCTACAGCATGCTGCATTCGCGCTGTTCTAAAATACACGTTCTCTCGTGTGCGTTTCATAAAAGCGGGTTCGCCTCAGATTGAACAAACAGTCGTTCGTTGTCGAACTTTGCTAAAATACCGTTTAGGCGTGCTATCCTGCGCGAGAATCCGAATACTGCCTTACGATGACATAATATTGCAGATGTACGGGGATGCGCGGACTTTATACCGGGAAGCCTGTGGTACAGGGCAGGGGTTTAACCCTCGTGTTGTCTTGAGAAACTTCACCCACCAGGGATCTTCTTGTCTATTTTGGGCCACATTGAAAATCATTAAAAATTCGTGCTTTTTTTCTTTTCTTTTTTACTACGTGCAAAGGTCATAGGTTTTTACCCTTCAGGGGAAAAAGTGTTATGTAAAAAAATGTGTTAGTTGTTGAATGTTAAAAATAAGAAGAAATAAAAATAAATAATTGAATACTGCTCAGGCACAGGGTGTTTCTCTTCCTGGCTCATTTCAGTAATTGAATAATATCTCCAACTTATGTGTTATTGTGCCTTTTGTTCATGCATACTTCACAAATAAAAGTTAATATGAATGTGCATTGTGCATTTATCACATCAAATAATTTCCTCTTAAATTGTGCAAAACGTTGTGTTTATTAATTTATTGCAGTCCTGTGTTGGAAAGTGCAAAGGTGTTTTTTAGTGCTTTAGGAGAAAATTGCATCTAGGAGCTTTTTCTGCCCCATTGTATCATATCAGAATTTCTTATGAAATTTCATACTTTTTTTTAAAATCTCATGGATATTTATAGCTGTAAAGATGTTGAAGACGGGAAAAAATCCCCTATCCATGCCATGGTAAATAGTAGGTGACTGTTTGAGCCAAAAATGAGAGCATCAGTGCTTAGATAGCTAACTATGGGGAGCTGACTGTATTTTTAGGTTCTACGTAACTACAATTTTAGTTAAACGTTATATACATTGCTTTAAGGGATATTATCAATTCTAATGATGCACTGAAAATATTACGCTAGTTAGATGGAGTTTAGTATATTATACAACCCTACTAGACAATTCATAAAATTATACGTTTTTAGACATTTCTATCACTAAGCATTCCAAAAAAACATTACACATTTAATTATTAAAATAAACTTGCTCTTTATCTAGTTTACAAGGTTAAAAAATGCAGTACTTCCTGCTGGGCTCCTGACTGGCAGCATTAAAGGTCACTGTAAGATTGCCCATTTAAAAAGTATTTTTGGTGACATTTTTTTTAAAACGTGTATTAGAAGGTATAATTTTTGAAAATAGATAGTGGCAAAATATTTAAGAATTTAATGCTTCTATACATATTTTCATTTTCATATGCTTCCATATATTACAGTTCATAATGATGACACCACAGGACAATTTCCACATTTTACTTCAAATTAATACACAATAAAATGAAAAACAATGAAGCATCTGCATACACCAAGGCATAAAAACGTAGATGCTATTTACAGTGTAAATAGTGGTAGATACTGTTTGCACCAGATAGCATCCTGTTTACACTAGTGATAGATGATCTTCACATAAAGTATAAACAGAAGTAGCATGCTATTTGTACTAAGGTTACATTGTCTCTGCAATGGTTAGAAGAGTTTGTGAAAATAGCCTTTGCCAATAAAGTCTGCTTGCTCTTAATACACTTTAAAACAAGAAGATTTGAATCACTGGTCAGTCATGAACCAGAAACCTGTTGTCAGTCCCTCTGACACATGAAGTGAATTTGAAGAAATGCACTAAAATAGCACTTTTCTCTGATGTGAAAACATACTAAACAACTTTAAATAGCTAATTCACCCAAACATAACATTTATGTCATTAATTACTCACCCTCATGTTATTCCAAACCTATAAGGTGTTTGTTCATCTTTGAAACACACATGAAAATCTTTTTAATGAAACCTGAGAGATTTCTGTCCCTTTAATTGAAAGTCCATTCGTCCGAAACTTCAAAGCATTCATGAAGAGATTGTAAAAGAAATCCATATGAAACCAGCAGTTTATTGAAGAAACACAATCACTTTGTATGATGAATGGATTGAATTTAGGCTTTTATTCGCATGTAAACATTGAGGAACAAACATCCATAGCACTCAAATTTGGTAAACAGAAGCTCAAGCATGAGAACCAATGATTCTCGCATGTCCCGCCAGCAAGTTTGGGCTTCTGTAAGAACCAATGAGATTTGTTCTTGCACATGAAGTATGTTTGAGCTTCCTTTTACCATATTTGGGGCCAGATTTACTACTTTTCTCATTTCCATAATGATCAATGCAATCTATCAAGAGCAGCGCAAATTAGCATCCTATCTAAGACAACTTTTTGGGTGGTACATAATGGCGCAAATTCCAGTAAAATGACTAGCACACACCTTAGTAAATCCCCTTGCATGATTCATTTAAATACTCTCCTCCCATTGATGTTGCATCTGAAAGGGAAAGTCCTACAAATGCAAAGGCAATAAGGTCAGACGCAAAAATAACCCTGCCTTTTCAATGCTAATATTTCACTGAGTGCCTTTAGTAAATCCTGACAGTTGTTTTTAACTCCAAAAGAGGGTTTGCGCTGCCGCAAGCTGTTAGTAAATATCATGTGCTCTATGTTCGTTGATTAATGTTTATGTGAGAATAAAAGCCTATTTATTGACGTTTCTTCAGAGGATTTGGATTAAACCACTCCATTCATATGGATTTATTTTACAATCATTTTAGAAACAATTTAAAGCATCAGAGTTTTGGATAAATAGACTTTCAGTGCAGGCAGAAAAATCTCTCAGATTTCAATAAAAATTGTTTCATCTGTATTCCAAAGATGAACTAAAGTCTATGGATTGGGGGAACTCAACCTTAAATTATAAGTTTAATAATTCAATAATCTCACCTCAATCTTAGCTTTTGCTTGATGATATTAAATGACAATTAAAAAGAGAATAAGCTGCCTCCCTAATGACCAAGTCTTACTTTATACCTATAATTAACTTCTAACTATGCTATTCTTATACTATGATAAGAATATATATGATATTCACATGAATCCCTCAAATGCATTGTCCTCACTTCGATCAAACACACACACTAAACATTTGTGCACACTTGCTAAATGACAGCGGAGACACAGAGGTGCAGCTGACATTCATAAGCGCACTATCTGGGCCAAGAGAAACACACACACACACATGGGCTCTCTCTCACACATACTTATCTGGATTCTGGAAAGGGTTCAACTCCAGCACCAAAGTGCAAATAGACCACTTACAGTCTAAACTGGGTAATTAGATCCTTAATCAGGGATCAGAAACACAGAGTGGCTTCTACTTAATGAAATTCCTCATTCTTCTGAACATACTCATATACAACCTGACCCAATCTGCTTTCAAGCACACTGCCTTGAACAGCTGTGACTGACACACTTCCTGTCACTCAAACATGTAAAATAACACTTGCACGCACACACATTATTTTCAATGATCTAGTCGTCCAGCATTTCCAACATGCAAAATAGCCTATACGATAGAACAATTTAAGTAGTGAAATGTTACAAATAAATAGGCTCAAAAATGTAAATTTGCACTAAAAGCACTTTAATGCAATGAGTTTTATGAATAATGAACCGAAAACATCCTATGTATGTATTTGTGTGTATACATATATGTATATATACATACAGTGTTGGGGAAAGTTACTTTGAAAAGTAATGCATTATAATATCGTGTTACTCCCTTAAAAAGTAACTAATTGCGTTACTTAGTTACTTTTTAAGAATAGTAATGTGTTACGTTACTTTTTCTCTTGTCTGCGCTGGACTTTTATTTGTGTTTATTTTGTGTTTATTTGTGTTTTTATGAGTGTTTTTTTATTACAAAAAAGTTATTTTCAAATGTAAAGGCACTTTCACAACAAAATTTGAATAATAAGACTGAAGGAAATGCAAATTCACACCTGTACAATAGAGCACAAACAAAACTATCACAGATCACAGGAGAAGCAACACTTTAACACTTACTTCACCAATAAAATCAAACAATCTAAATTCATTTTTGCTTATGGTTTAACTGAATCATAGAAGGCCAGCAGCAAGTACATTGGTCAATAAGTTGAGATTAAATGCATAAAAATATTTGTTTTATGTAACATAATTATTGGAAGTTTGCGTAGTACTCTGATTTTGTATTTTGCTGATTATTTGAGGAATACTGAATCTTTTTTGTGCAAGTGAGATTAATAAATCAAAAGTATTTCAGGTATTTTGTTGAAAATGTAAAAGTAATGAGTTACTTTAATAGTTACTTGAAAAAAGTAATCTTATAATATAATATTATATATATATATATATATATATATATATATATATATATATATATATATATATATATATATATATATATATATACATACTGGTAAAGATTACAGTGATGGAAAAAGTCCATGTGAAGCCTCAGAAGTCTAAGATTCTAGTCGAAGGAAAAGTAGGCTACATGTGTCCCATTGTCTTCCTGGATCTTTTATTCGTTTATGAACTGCTGGTCTCATGGGATTAAACCAAATTTGAAATCCCCAAGTGAGACGATTAATAATATGCATGTTTCCGCTCGGTCAGACGGATATTATCTTATGAAAACAGACTCGCGGCCTTGTGCTGCACTGACTGGCGTCGAGGCCTGTGCTTACGGGCTCAGTGAGCGCACTTGTTTGACGCAGCTGGTCGCACGATGCGCTTTTCTCTTCTAGGGCTTTACTCGTGGTGTCGATTTACAAACTAGAGGTATCAAGATTTTCTTTGAGCGGTTTAACTTGATTTAGAATTTAATTATCCGCTAAACTGCACGCGGAAGCATTTTGTGGGAACAAGCTGCATTTCACAACCTCTCATGTCAATCATACGATAAAGAGGGAACACGGGTCATCTCAACAAGCAATCACATCCCCCAAATCACAAATTAACTTAAAAAGATATCTATAAAACATTCTACATATTACAAAAAAATATTTTAACATTAAGACAGATTACTTAAGTGTGGACTAACAGAGAATACAACAGGCGTATATATACAGCATATATATATAAAAACAATTTACATGCATACATTTATATATATATATACACATTTATATATATATATATATATATATATATATATATATATATATATATATATATGTGTGTGTGTTAATATACTTTCAGTTTGAATTTAGATTTTAATTTTTTTTTGTTTCCATCCACATTTCCAACCATGTTCCGCATATGTATTTAATTTAGTAATGTTTGTGTGCAGTAAAACAAGTGTACAGAGTACTTTCACTATCAATGTTAAAACATATCATTCAGACACAATGCCCTCCACTGGTAGGTTTTCAAAACAATAATGTTTGCTCATCAAAGGCCAGATCTGTCGGACTGGAGCTCTCTGCCCTTTACCAATCCAGCCACGGGCCCATCCATCTGGCCCATCAAGACTCACTCTCATTTCATCAGTCCATAAAACCTTAGAAAAATCAGTCTTGAGATATTTCTTGGCCCAGTCTTGACGTTTCAGCTTGTGTGTCTTGTTCAGTGGTGGTCGACTTTCTGCCTTTCTTACCTTGGCCATGTCTCTGAGTATTGCACACCTTGTGCTTTTGGGCACTCCAGTGATGTTGCAGCTCTGAAATATGGCCAAACTGGTGGCAAGTGGCATCTTGGCAGCTGCACGCTTGACTTTTCTCAGTTCACGGGCAGTTATTTTGCGCCTTGGTTTTTCCGCACGCTTCTTGCGACCCTGTTGACTATTTTGAATGAAACGCTTGATTGTTCAATGATAACGCTTCAGAAGCTTGGCTATTTTAAGACTGCTGCATCCCTCTGCAATATATCTCACTATTTTTGACTTTTCTGAGCCTGTCAAGTCCTTCTTTTGACCCATTTTGCCAAAGGAAAGGAAGTTGCCTAATAATTATGCACACCTGATATAGGGTGTTGATGTCATTAGACCACACCGCTTCTCATTACAGAGATGCACATCACCTAATATGCTTAATTGGTAGTAGGCTTTCCAGCCTATACAGCTTGGAGTAAGACAACATGCATATGGACGAGGATGATGTGGTCAAAATACTCATTTGCCTAATAATTCTGCACTCCCTGTATATATATATATATGTGTGTGTGTGTGTGTGTGTATGTGGTCAACTTTGTAAATTTACAGTACTTAGAATTATACGTTCAAAGTCTCAGTACCATATTCATATGTATACGTATATATGTATATATAAACTGTAAACGCCAGTAAAAGGAAACTGATTAAACTAATGGTCTTTAATGTTAAAAAAGAAAATGCATGTTTCTGCACACTTTTCCAAGTATCTGTGTATCATTCTAGGATGACAGATGTCTCTTTTGAAAATATCGCTTAATTTTAGTCACAGAACGATCTATTGAACAGAAAACGATTACAGACTCAATTTGCTTAAAGTTTTTGAGCTAACTGTGATGTGTAGTTTGAATGAAGGTCCGTGTTTGAATCATAATGGTCCAATCTGTCAGTGATCTTCACTGTTTATCTAACAGCTTAGACAAGGCAAATAGACACTTGGGTTTGATCTTGAGGTCTATTGTGATTGGACACCACAATGACCAGACACATTTGAGCAGGTTAGAGGTGACAGGTCAAAGGTCACAGGGTTTGTGGTCATGATCATGGGTGGCAAATCCCCACAAACATCATAATTTGAGATTCTCCTAGCCATCTGTGTGTATTTATGTGTAAGATGACTGAGCATAACAGGATAGAAACACTAAGCACACACCAGCCTTTCTCCTCGTCTCTGATTCAAGGTCTATTGCCATGGTCACCGCAAGGTCAAAGGAGATGGACCTCAGCAGAATGTATTGATTATGAAACTGTTAAAGATTCTAACACTCTTAGACGAAAAGGTTCCACGTAGAACCTTAGAGGGTTCAGTCAGGCACTTAATGTTTTATGGATTTAGTTTTTATTATTTAATATTTATTTTAAAGTAAATTGTATTTATTAATCAGCTCGTAAACCAACTTTATCACTTGAACAAAATATAATAACTAGTTAAACATGAAAGTATTATGCACTTAAGACGCATATATATGTGTGTATATATATATATATATATATATATATATATATATATATGAGTGTGACTATTTTATAAGTATGATGTATAATACCATTACATGTGAACTTATATTTAAAAAATCATATAGATTTCCTAACTGTCTAAGGTATCGTACCATGTTTATATTGACCCACACACAGGCTTCACTTCTGTGTGACCTGGATTAAAGAGGTACACACACCATAAACTCTGGAGCTAATCGATCAGCGTCTGCAGGTTTAGGTGTGTCATTTGTTTATTTGTTCAGTGGGAGGCCATCATCTCTGGCAGTCCACATGTTGTGTCAAAGCCAAAGGCGAATATCTCTGTGCATTAATCAAAAGGATTTTAGTTCATTGATGAACATGCTCGCCCAGCACCACTGTTTTAAACTCTGCTGTCTTAATCTGAGTGAACTGTGCATCTGCTGTGTTTTTGGTCATTGTCCTTGACCGCTGATTGATTTGTGCTCAAACAGGTCGGTAGAGATGCATTTGCTAGCGATTTGAAACCCAAACTTCATTAACCTATCTAAGCATGGCCTTCGATTTTTTAACTCGGCATAATCTGATGGCCACAAAGAAAATTATGAATATTAAATTTTAGGTTATCCTTAATTAACATTCATTAAAGGTACAAGAATTGACCATTTTTATCAAAATTTACACAATTTAAATGATTCGATATCATCCTTAATCCTTCAGGATTAACCTGTGTTCATCAGTGTTACCCTGATTCACTACAAACTTTGGTTTGTATGGATTTTGAAAAATATGAAAATCTGACAATTTGTTAAGAAGGTGTTTTGCTATTTTTCTAAAAAAAAAAAAAGAAAAATGGTATTTCATCTTATTGGTCTTTTCTGTGTCCTTTATTTAACTCTTAACTCTGAAGTCTTTTGTAAAAAATCATTTTAATAAACAAAAGCTAATTCCTCAGCAAATTCCATATGACAGTGAACATCCCTACTCAGAGCCCTTGAAATGGGAAGTCTGAAGAGAGCAGAGCAATTGTGTCGCATTATGTAGCTATTTGCAACACATTTGGCAAATGGAGTAATGGAAAAACAACTACATTTTCTCTTTATGGAATGACCTTTTGTGTGACATCCAGGTCTTAATGCAACTTTATCTTCCAGGAAGTAAGTTTTTTCTGAGGAAAACAACATGAGCTAGTATTAGCAACATGATGTTGTGAGCTTAAAGTTTTGTCTCATTCTGAATCTAAAACATACCATCCCATTGCATCAGAATCAGAACTCACTTTGCAATGGCAAACTTAGATCTAAGGGTGAATTCAGGTTGATTGGGACATAATAAGATGAAAAAATGTCCAATGGGCCGTTTTCACAGACAGGTCTTAAATTAAGCCAGGATTAGATCTTAGTACAATTAAGACATTTAATGAGCTTTTATAAACATGCCTTAGAGAAAGAAAAAACATTACTGGTGTGCATCTTGAGACAAAACAATGGCACTGATATTTTAAGTTATGTTAGTGGAAGTTGCTTTCAGTTAAAACAGCTCATACATGCATTTTAGTCCAGGACTAAAGGGACTAGGATTAAAATCAATACCAGGTCAATTTCTATTATTTTAGGCAGCTGTTTGGCATCGTAATAATTTTCGTTGCATTGCATAAATAAACTATAATTAAGATTGTTTCAGTGCTTGAGCTTGACTGGAATATATTTCTGAACGTTGAGTGTGTTTTACAGTAATCTGGCAAGAGGAGGAAAAACAAAATAGTAACATAAACCGTTTAGTTTAGTTACCACACAAGGTGCCAATGGTTCACAAAAGAGCCTGGGTTTTTATATAGAGGACGCGTAAAGCAACAATCAGAGAATATTCAAAGAGTTTCAGGAAACGCTTGCAGAGCGCTCAAGGGCAGAAAGCAACAGGAGAGGATTAACACAACTGAGGGCAGGAAATGACATTTAACTTGTTAATATTTCTAGCTTTAGATTAATGATAAATTGTCTATTATTTTTCCGTAAAAGAAAGAGATAAAACCCGGTGTTGTGCCGAGGGCCCGAACGCTGTTCGTATGCAAAGTGACAGCCAATTAATGAGCGCTGAGTTCGGCTAATGACGTCATGCCTTTCAGCGTCTAGTTTCGGGTAATGACTTTCCAATTCATCTACTGATTGAAATGTAACTTGCCTGGCCTCGGGCGAGCAGCTAGAAATAGCCAGAACAGAGGCAATCAGAAGATGGTCGAAGACAAAGGATCCTCCCCTCCTTACAAATCAGTTTCTCCGAATAGAGCCGCTGTTCTGAACCTATTGCGACGTGAGGAGATATGCATATATTGATGAAAAAATTATTACGCCATAGACTGCTTCCAGCAAACACGCATTAGCATATTCATAGTAAATATGAAGGCTATTTACGATAATAAGGTCGGATTATTCAATTCAATGAATGTTAAATAGATGAGCAAATAGTGTGTGCGTTATCTACAATGACTTCTATTTATTCTTCATCTCTTCCCAATTGAACTCTTCATTTCATTTAACTTCGCTCCTTTTTTAATTTCAGTCGGTTTCTGTTTTTTTAGGAGTCTACCTAACGTCCTGAGTAGCTTATTTGTGGGAAAAATCCCTCCCTGCGGCCAACGCGTGGGATAAGCGTTTTTTATTATACACCACCGCTGATAACCGTGAAGATTAGCGCGCGAATGCTATGCATGGAAGTGAACGCGCGTGGATCGAGATAAAAAATGATGCCATTTCGCGCGCATGCCGCGTCGCGGTCGCTCTGCAATTGTGTGAGAAAAGTTTTTAAAGCGAGGTGTCAAACTCGGTCCCTGCATGGGCCAAAGTCCGCAGCTTTAACCCGCTCAGAATGACTGGAAAACAATGTGGATTTGAAGCGATTTTGGGACAAGGGCCCTGGCCCTTCAGGAGCTTCACACACTTTTAAAGTGTTATTTAAGTAACCCGTTCTCTTGCAAAATATAAAGAAAGCTAAGATATAGGGAAAAGGCCATGAGCTCAACTACATCTACGTTGCATATACCACTAACAACCTAGTCATATTTCTTATGTTAAGACTGTTTTAAATTAGTTGCACAAATTGGTCTAATTTGATACCATAAAGTAAGACTGATTTCATTTGTATTAATCGTTATAGTTGTTTATATTAGGCTATAGACTTAGTCTTAACTTAATGGCTGTGTTTTGCTACAACTGGCTCATCTGAATATTATTGTTCCAAGAAAAAATTCTTAGGCACGTGTGAAACTACTTGACTCAGAGCCATCATATTAACACTAAAAGCTAGGAATCTCTGGCAGAAGACGATGACCCACTCCATTAAGCTTTCCAAAATCATTTCACATGCAATATCAAAATATTAAGGTTTATAGTGTCTCTAATATCATTCTAATTATGTAATATTATACGTGCAAGTATTTTTACATGGTATTATTTATTTGTAAAGTATGGTATTTGGCTTTATGGACTCTGCTGCCCTCTTTAGGATAACTAAATGTATTACAAATCTTTTTCTTTTCTTCTTCCAGACAATTGAAAGCTGTGGAGATGTATTTGCAAATGATTTAATGTTTTTGTGTAATTTAACTTGTTCTTAATGTAATTGTATTCATTTAGTGTAACTTGTTAGTTGTTGGACTGTTTTCAGGCTACATAGAAAATAAGTTAAACAAATTGTGAATTTAAGACATATTCTATTTAAAAGAAATAATTATTTAAAGACAATTTAATTAACTGGATATTAGTTTAACTAATATCCAGTTAACTAATATTTTCTCTATTTATTTAGAGAAAACTATGAAATACTAAATCTGATATATTTGAGAATTACAAATAGTATTGGTTAACAATATAATGATTTAACTATATACATTTATAAATATTTTTTTTTAATAATGGTTAGCTTTTGATTCTTCTTGACAATAAAAAGAGTGAAAAAAACCAAGTAATACTAACTATACTGTCCTAAATACTGTTGGAATGAACACATATTAATCACGCTCAGCGATGCATTGAATGAAAAATGTCATTAAAGGTTATGATATTTAGCTGAGAGACTCAATGATGTTTTGGAACCAGTTTATGGAAAGAAGAAGCCAAATAAGTTGATTTGCTTATACTAACAATTAAATTTGTTATTGAAAAAAGGAAAGTTTATTTAAGTCGAGTAAAGTCACCTTTATTTATATAACGCTTTTTATGATAGAGATTGTTTCAAAGCAGCTTTACAGAGATAACAGGAAAATAATGCCACAAAGTTGTTTTGGCAACATTGGCAAGGAACCCAAAACTCCAGCAGGTGACAGAATGGTTGAAAAAAAACTTTTGAGAAACTAGGCTCAGTCAGGGAACCAGTTTTCCTCTGGCCAAGTGCATGATTGTGATATAGACTTTTGATATGATATAGCATTTCAGGTCTAAATTCAGATTGAGATAGGGACACTCATAATATTTAATCCAGTTCCGTCTGGTTGAAGATCAGATTCATGACTCCTTCACAGGGGATGATAGTAGAGTCGCAATCACTGCAGGCACTTCAGGGCTGTGTTGCACTTGGCCCAGATGTAGGTCCTTCACCTGATCTGGATATGGCCTGCATCCGGTTGACTATGGTAACCTCGGGATAAACAGAGAGACTAATATCAGTGTAGATGCCATTCTTCTTATAATTACGGGAAGTGTTCCCGGTTCCGACTGAACTAAAATATGCAGCCTAACAATCGTTTAATGATTTGAATTATAAAAATGTATAATGTGTATGCCTGTTTGAAGAGATGTGTTTTTAGTCTAGATTTAAGCTGACAGTGTGTCTGCTTCCTGAATATTGCTAGAAAGACTGTTCCAGAGTTTAGGTGCTAAAGAGCAAAAGGATTGTCTACCTCCAGTTTATGTTTTTAATATTCTAGGTATAATCAACTGGTCAGAATTTTGGGATCGCAATAGACATGAAGGACTATAATGTGTTAAGAGATTGCTCAAGTACTGGGGAGCTAAATCATTTAGTGCTTTGTAAGAAATTAGCAAGATTTTAAAATGTATACTGTGTTTAATAGGGAGCCAATGCAGTGTTGACAGAACTGGGCTAATATTCTCATACTTCCTGGTTCTTGTAAGAACTCGAACTGCTGCGTTTTGGAGTTTGTTTATTAAGCGTGCAGGGCAACCACCCAGTATTACAATAATCTAGCTTTGAACGCATGTTCTAACTTTTCCGCATTTTTCATTGAGAGCATGTCATATGTCATTTTTAAGATGGAATAATGTGGTTAAAAGATTGGCATCAAAGAGCACACCCAGGTTCCTAACTGAAGACGAAGACTTGACAGAGCAGCCATCGAATATTAGACAATAGTCTAGGGTTATTACGTGCAGAGGTTTTTGGTCCCATAATTAGAATCTAATTTTTTTCTGAATTTAGTAGGAAATTACTAGTTATCCAATTTTCATCAGTTATGCATTCCATTAATTTTGTGAATTGTACGTGAAGTGTACGTTTTTTCATCAAGCCTGGGTGTTTTCCTGCCTAAGGCTCAATACTCTGGAATAAACTCGAGCATCCCCACAACCCTTCATTGTACCTAAGCAGCTTGAAGAATGAATGGATGAATGGAAAGTTTGTTTATCTATTTGTCTCAATCAAAGATCATATTTTGCTGTTTTCCAAATACATAAGAAAACTCTCACTGACCCCACTGCTGAAATTTCATTCCGTTTGAATGCGCTGCCCTGATTTTTCACATTGTTTATGTAAAAGAGTGTTAAGTCATTTATAATGCCCCAGAGGCAATTACATACACGTGTCTAAAAGCACTGACTGACAGCAGAGAGAAAAGGCAAGATTGTGTGTGTTTATAGAATCTTCTATAAAAGCTGGTCCCTCAAGTAAAAACATTACTTTGACCATCCGGCAAATTCTTCAAGAGGAATAAAAATAACCTCCCCTGCTGTCCTGTGCACATTAAGCAAACATGTTTTGCTCTTTCTTTCTTGTTAGAAATGATAAAAGCAAGGCCAAGGGCACTATGTCAAGAAGAAAGTACATATATCTAGCCCAGAATTGTAAAAGCAGGTCTAAAAGAGTGAATGAAGATGCTTGAATACAGACAGAATAAACATATGAATGTATGCACTAAGAAAATAAATACAAATGTAGCAAAACACTTTTTTCCCATAAGCTGTTAGTTACACCGGAGATGCTATATTAAAATAACAGAGAGGATTTTGTATTGTTTTGCTTAAAGTAGTTCCTCCCAAAATTTAGAAATATGTTTTCAGATTCCACTCTAAACCTCCATTTATTCATAATTCTTAAAGTGGTAAAGTACTTTGTTCAAACTGCACCGGTGAGAAAAGGAAATGCCATTAGTATGTTTCAAACGCACAATAGACAAATCTGGGTTTGTGTTTCCCTTCAGCTACAATGACGTTGATGCTTGACGACATTGAATGGCATCTCTTAAAATATCGCATCTGCAGCCAAGCGCACGCACAGAAAGGCGCATCCACAGCAGAGCATAGTTCCCACTGGATCACCTCTGGAGTCGGACATGGCAGCGAACAGCACATTTGTGAGTTTCGATGGTGGCATTCAGCAGTTAGAAGGTGAAGATACCAAAGTAATCGTAGCAGCTATTCTCAGCACGATCAGTGGGCTTGGGATCGGTGGGAATTTTCTGGTGCTTGTGATACTAATCTACGTTTTTGCCAGCCAGAGTGCATCCGAGGCATATGTCATGCTCGCCAACTTGAGCGTAACTGACTTGTTGATACTCTCTCTGTGCGCTCCAGCACGCGCACTCACGTACTACAAGCGCTCTTGGACACTCGGACTACTGGCTTGCAGAACTACAGAGTGGATCCAGCACAGCTGTCTGGCGGTCAAAGCTTTCACACTGTTAGCGACGAGTCAAGCGCGCCATGGCCTTTCCACTCACCCCGAGGACCATTCGAATTTCCGTCAAAAGAACGTTGTGATAACCTTAGTGCTCATATGGACGGTTTCACTCGTGTTTCCAGTTCCTGATATCATTTTTTCCAGGTTAAAGGAAGAGGGAGATATCAGTCTGTGTGTCTCTGAATTAACCATTCGCTCCCAAGATGCCATGCGAGTGTTCAGTAAGATGCTACCATTGGGTATCTATGTTCTTCCCATTATCCTCTCTGCTGTGTGCCACATCAGGACCATCTTCCTCATCAAACCGAGCACCAACGAGGAGGCTCTTCTTTCACGCCAATATGAGAACTCTTTGATGTATTTAAGTGTAATCGCCGTGAACACGCTCATGATGCTTCCTGAATGGGCCTCTTGGGTGTGGATGCGTCATAGTTCTGGCGAAGGCTGCAAACCTTCGGCCGGTTTGCTGATTTTCGCTCAGGTTTGCGTTTACTTGAGCAGCGTGTTCTTTCCCGCCATCCTTCTCACCATGCATGTGCCGCTCAGAGAAAGTCTTAGCAATCTGTGTTTGCTGTTGACTTGTCGAGGTGCTAAACACAGACTCAAAATCGAGGGCAACGGAAGTGAGATGCGCACAATGGTTATGAAGGTGTTGGATGAGCGGGGATGCGTGAACATAACAGAAAGGCATTTGGATGCATCCTGTCAAACTCTCCCAGATCTTGAGCACTTTTGGAGCGAACGGCGAAACACCACAGTTACGGTGGATAGTGACCCATTACCTTGGGAACGACTGAATCAAAGTAATGTTGAACTCTAACCCTTGACCTCTTTCGTTCCTGCGTTGGCAATTCCAGTTTAAGATGGTACTAAATCTAACTTGTTTAAGCTGGGCATTAGCGGGTAAACCATCAACAAACCAACTGCCAACTGGTCATACCATCTTATGCTGGCTTTTGGAACATGGTGGCTGGTAGCATGGTGAATAATAATTCTTGATGACAGAAGTCTAGTAATATGTTGTACATATGACACCTTGGAAAATAAACTGTGCAGTCTATGTGCAGGTGTATTGACTAGTGCATGTTTTGACTACGCAAACCTTTTCTGCTTGCCCTGGATAATTACACAAGGCCAAAGAGGTTTCATTTTTTTATGAAGTAAAGAATCTTATGGTCACTAGTCCGCTTCTGTTTTGTCTATTGTATGTTTAATTAATATGTGATATGTTCTCAGAATGTTTTATGTAGACAATAAAAATATGCTTTATAAATTATGTTTATAATTGTGTATCATTTATTCCCGTTGTTTTCAAATGCAACTTAATATGTTGGCACTAAAATTTCATAACGTGATTTGTTGAAAAAATCAGCATCCCATTCTGGTCCAAGCATGCAAAACATACCTGACATCAAGCAATATTTAATTATGTTTTGCCTATATGTCTTCATTTGTATGTAGTATCAAATGATTAGAGAATGAAAGGAAAGACTGTGGCCCACAAAAACCACTTGAGCGTGCTGTATTATCTGTCACAAGCTCACAGTGGATGCTGTTTTACTGTAGGCTCTATTAGTGCCGAATGGATGATTACCTTTAGGTGCATTTTGCAAGAGGTGCTTTTAAAAGATTACGGTGCTTTCAACTGAAAGCCTCCTTAATACACTCTGACATGTACTCTTGCAGGACTGAACATACTGTGACGTGCAATATATAGGCCAACGATGAATGATCCCAACAAATATGATTAGAATACACAAGCAAATGTATCTGTTTATTACACATATATTTCTTGTGAACATGCCACTACTTTTGAAAATATTATCTAGTATATTCATAATGTCTTTGCTAACTGTATTTGCAAAAGTTTAATTTAGCCTACAAATATTTATTCACTCAATATTACGTATCTATTTTAGAGAGTATGAAAAGGAACCGTTATAGAGAATATAAGGTCAACTAGGTATTTGTCTTGATTGTTTCTAAAGGCCAGGGATTTGTTACACACTTAAGTGGCTAATATGCACACAAACACAAATACTTGAACATAGACGCATTCTCACTGAGGGGTTGGCTGTAGCCTCAGGAGGTATGCTCATATTATTCATGCATTATCAGTGAAGAGGGTGAAGCAACCAGTCGGTGTGGGAATTTAGGTGGATAGAGACAAGATTAGTACAGCTCCACTCTGTATATACAAGCCCATTCAGTGGCCTTCTGGAGATTATACATGGTAGTGACTTGGCCAGTAAGTAAACACCAAACACCAGACCACCTCATAGCATGTTATGTATAACAAAATGCTTTCTCTGTGTTCAGGTTTGACTGTAATAATAATGCCATTGCTGACACAAACAATTTTCATTAAAAGAACAACTTTGACAGCAATCAGTTAAGCTTAGAATGTCTAAATACATATCCAAATGCAAACGCTAATAACTATTCCCAGCTAGAATAAATAAATGGGAAGCCTATACAAGCATCTAGTGGCTACACAATGGTATTACAGATTGAATTCTTTTTTTTTTCAACAGATGGCACCAATTTGCCTCCATCTGTTGGATTTTAAGTAGTTTTGCTCTGTTATTATCATAAATACTGTAGAAATTGAAAAAGGTATTTTTAAAGATATTTTTATAATTTTATTATATAGCAATAAAAGGTGCAAAATTTAGATTTTAATAGTCTTTATTACCACGAAATACAAAATATTAAATAAAACATATCGGTGAAATAAAAAAAGTTATACTCAAGGCGTGTATGTGTGTGTGTGTGTGTGTGTGTGTGTGTGTGTGTGTGTGTGTGTGTGTGTGTGTGTGTGTGTGTGTGTGTGTGTGTGTGTGTGTGTGTGTGTGTGTGTGTGTGTGTGTGTGTGTGTGTGTGTGTGTGTGAGTGTTAAAAGAAAAAACATACTGTTGCAGCACCCATGTAATTTGTACAGTAGGTGGCGGTAATGCTCCTAAGGCCTGAGCGGCCATTTACAAGACATAGAAGAAGAAGAACAGCAAAGAGTGGAGCAACAGAAAAGAGAGAGAAAAAAAATACAAAGTGAGTGAAACGCAGTTCATTGTAACGGAGGTCAGCTAGAGCTGTGTAGGTAAACTTCTGTAAGACTGGAGGTGTTACATATATTTTATTTACTGCAGTGTTTCTCGTTCATTAATTACACTGGCGCTCGCCACAGTCTTTACTCTCATAATAACATACATTTCTTTAATGACGTGTTTTGCGAACTTGCTTTCAAACGAACTAAAATCGAAAGCGCGATAAGCCTTTAGTCCTTATCAAATCGCAAAAATATGTATGTAGTATATGCTGGCCATGTATCGGTTCACAGTGAGAAAATACAGTGGTGTCATTAGTTTTCACGTGGAGGCAGCACCAGTTCCGCATTACTTCCCATTTGCACATTAGTTATCCGCCTTAATATAAGTTCGAGGGCTTAAGTGTTGAAATTATGGCAAGACTTGTATTTTCCATACTGTAGCATGTAATAATATGCTTATTAAACATTTATTTAGTTTACAGTGCTTTGTTTGGCTTCCTAACACACCAGTTCAGGCAGAAGTCAATGCTTTTTTTTCTCTTAATAACGCTCAAAGTGCACCAGATCGATTAATTTAACTTTAAAATGTACAAAATGTCCTGAATGCCCCCAGATCCCCCGGCCTAATACACCCAACACAGTCTCACAAAATCCTATAGGAAACATTTATAAACCATTATAAAGATGTTTCTTATATCCACGTGTGTCACCCGGTGTTTTTCATTGATCAGATAATTCTCTACTCTTCTTCTTTTGTAGTTGTAGTGACGTTAAAAGCAAAATCTAATTTAATTGATCTCTTTTCGTAGTCTAAGACGTGTTTGATCACCATTAGTGTATGTAGATAATTCTGTAGCCGTTTACATGTTGATCGATCACTATTTTTGGGGTGCCTCCCCAAAATATTTACTGACCCCATTTGGCCACCCCATCCTTGAGGCGTCTTGGTGGGTTTGCGATTGAAAGCGTTTTTAGTGGTCTTTCATAAAAATAGATATACAATATTACAGACGGATAGGTCTATAAAATCTTCTGACCAATGAAATAATAACAATCGTTTGGAGGGCGGAGCTTGCACAGAACTTTTGGACACGTGACCTCTAACATCACTCAAACGGGTTGGTGTTTCACTGATGGCTGTAGCGAAGACGCTTCTTACTTTTGTCAAATGTGCAAACATGTAAACGCGCATGCCCGATAGTGAGAGTGTATACACACATTTCATATTTATTTATGATGGTGACATCTCCCGGGCCACAAAAACGTCGGCTCGAGGGACTATGTCGAGTATGCAGCATGTATCTCTCCTGCCCTTCCCAGGGAGAGTTTATCAGTATTTCAAGTAGCGTCTTTATCACCTTTTATAGCTACCATACCTTTAACAGCTGTAAATTAAAACATGTAACCATGTATTTCAAAGTCTATGTGACCAGGCGTCATTTTAATCTTTCGACTTCAGTTTATCCCCTACGATCGCTCAACCTGCCACCATACTTCATGATACAAATAATAATTTTAGGGTCGTCATTTCCAATAAGATTCCAAACACGGAAATACGAGATTTAAGAGGCCTACTATTGTAACAAGTTGATGCACAGTTCTGAGATCCAATGAAAAATACAAACAGCGTGTGATGAAGGGGAGGGTTGAGCTTTAAATGCTGGAAGGAAGACGTGCATATCGAAAGTGCCTCACTCTGCGAAACACTTCCTACACTGACCTTCCTCAGTCTAAAGGGTAAGATACAAGTACACTTTACATTTCTGGAAGGTTAGTTGTTTTGTGCGTTAGTTACTGTACTTGTGTATCGTCTGTAAATGTATTTGTTGCATAAAGCTCGCGCTTCAGTTATGATAAGGGTTATATCCTTAAACACGCGGATTGTCTTGGAAACACCCGTCACATTAACTAAAAAATTATGCGCTTTTGTTTCTTTCTGTATCCCGCGACTAGTTTTTCCTCGTACAGTCGACTTCTAAAGCATGTTTTCCTGTAGCTCAAACAATAGAGAATTGGTGCTTGCAACTCCAAGGTCATGGGTTCGATTCCCAGGGAAAGCAAGAACTGATTAGAATGTCAATGTGTTTCTTGAGTGCAACGTAAGTCGCTTTAGATAAAGTGTTTGCCAAATGCGTGAATGTAAATATAAAATGTTTTCTAATTGGTTCGAATATTCCTGTGAACTCTTCGCTTGGGAATCAAAAGTTGTTTTTTACTCACTATTCTTCATTATTCAAGGCAGGCGCAATGTATAGCACACTTTAAAAGTGTTGGTTATTATTGATTATTAATATCCAGACAGGTAGGTGCTTCCTAGTCACCTCAATGTACTTGACGTCTTTAAGATTTTACAGGGAAAGGTACGGTCGTTTAGAGGACATTCCACGAGAGTAGGTTTGCCAGCTTCCTCGAACTGAAGCCAATTAAGCAGTCTGTCATTGTGACCTCAACCTCGTGCTTTAAACTCTATAATAATTTATTAAAAACTGTGAATAGTCTTGAATCTGGCTGGCTGCACATTAGCTCCGAGGAAGGACAGCACCTGAATACCTGTGTAGTTTTAGCGTGTCTTTCTTGGAAGAGTGAACGGACCCTCGTGTGCCTGTTATCATGCAAGATGATAGATAATAATACATGGCTCTGTTCCAGTTACAGTATTTTATGTTTGACCTTTGAGGGACATGAACTGTGGATTAACATGCCTGTGTCTTATTCTTCAGTACTGTCATTGAATTGGACAACAGATTAAAATTGCTGAGCTGTTTAAGTGCAAACAGACCAAAGTCTCTGATGACCTGTTCCCACTACAGATATTCTGTCCATTGAACCTGTCTGCTTGAGGATTGGAAAACTAGATGAATGAAGCGTGAACCAATTGCATTTCATATTTCTATAAACGTCACAGATGCAGGTGATGCTTGCCTAAGGTAGGACTGTGGACATTATTTGTGGGCTTGTTTGGTTGGACTGGCTTCAGGTGTATGAATGTCAAAAGTTTGGTTATACATGACTGAATACTTTTTGAATAGTATTCACATACCATCTGTTTTTCCACTTGTTGACTTGTTATACTTTTTATGTAGTATACTATATATACTGTTATAAAGTATAAAAGTATAAAGTATTATGCAGTGCTATTATACTGTATACTACTTTTATGCTAATAAATAGTAGGATATTAATAATGAATGAGTCCTCCTGGTAGTTTATCCCCGTAAAATGTATGGACTGAACTGAATGGGAATATTTCGTCGTTTTATTTATTTTATTGTTTATATAAAATGTGTAATTCAACATTTTAAGGGAAAGAGGAGCGATGGTTGAAGAACAGCAGTAGTTTTATGCTTTGATGTTTGGAGATCATACATTTTTCCGACCAGGTGGTTAATGTCCAGTTCACAATCAATTTTGTACAAAAGTGTTCATTCATGTCAAGGTCACTTTGTTTTATCTGTGGTGTGTAGTTCTAAACAATATGCCGACTACTGGCCATTTTAAGTTTTATTATTAAATAAAACTTATTTTTAATATTAATACATATTGATTAACTGACATATATGTAGAAGGTAGAGATCTGCTCTGTCTGTCCCAAAATTAAGTACATTTATGTTCTCTTTACATGATGGCATGATTTAAAAATACATTTAATAAGACATCCGCATCAAGAACACAAAATCCTTTACATTAGCTACATTACATTAGTGCAGTGGTTCCCAAACGTTTCTGCCAGGCCCTCCTTTTATAGAGATTAATATTTTCAAGGCCTATATGCCCCACCTATATGCACCTATCAATCAGTCAGGACCTTGCTTGCAAACTCCTATTGAATTTATTTTTGTAACATTGTAATTACACAGTACTACAATGCAAATTCAACAAGCTTTTCTTTGTGTTTGTGATGTGAAGTCAGCGCTAGTCCGATTATTTGTGTATACTATTCAGATCCAGTTTGTGTGTCTTGTAGTGCTTTTTCCGTTTTCTGAAACATCTGCATTGGTTTGTAGATATACGGCAAAAAAAAACAGCAGCATGGATGGTTCGCAATACAGATGTTGTCTTATTTACAACATGACCCTGTAGGCACTGTGCTGGACTACTGCGTCAGTGGCAGGAACGTAGGAGCTGGTATGCATGGATTTACTCTGTGCTGTCGTCTCCGCTGGTCTCAAAACATGTCTCTGTTGTAGGCCTATTATCATTTTCTGCTCATCCGGCACTCAAGAAGGCACTGTGCAACAACAACCTTTATATAACAACGTCTGAAGTTCATGTTTTAAGTGGTGTGAAAAAGTCCTTTAAGCCACACGAGAAGCGGTCAGACTGAAACAGATTTCCAGTAATGTTATTTGAATAGGATTTCAAACCATATATGAATATAGCTCAAAACAGATTTATAAAAATGTGATTTTATGTGAATGGTTTTTTTTGGTGCTGTCCACGCTTGCTAAAACTGATCTGATTTCAATTGGATATGCACAAAAATCAGATTTGTAATGACGGTGACGTGTGAACGTAGCCTTTGTGGCATCTTAACTGTCAAAAGTTAATATTTTGAGACGCGCATCACACTGTGGTCTCTATTCATTACTCACCGTTGTATTGGTGAATCCTCCAATAGTAACCAACTGCAGAACCATAGAGCCATGTCACAGCAGTCTGATATTTGCGTATGTTTCAAGTAGTCACATAATAAGCTGTATAATTTCGCAGTGGTATCTTGTATCACCCCGAGGAGGTTCTTTTGCAGAATGATCTGCTGACTGTTCACTGTCCCTTAGCTTTGCAGCATCACCTTTTCTGGGCCTCCCAGTTTGAAAACCACTGCGTTACTGACATATAGTGAGGTGACAGAGCTCTGATATAATGAATGTATGAGTTTGGAAAAATATGAGGGGAATTTATGGACATCCAGTGTACTGATCATATACCTAAATATATCCTGTACCTAAATGTTGCAAAATCTGTTTCACATTCATCACATCCTCTCTGTTTCACAAACATTTGGGGGGGGGTTCAGGGACATCCCCTGTACTGATGAGTAAATGTTGCAAAAATGATCTGCTCTACATTCGTCATATTCGCTCTACATTTCACAAACATTTCTTTCTGGTTTAAGATTGCTGTTATATCAAATGCATTTTCGTTTTGTTTTGTTTGAAACTCTTTTCTTATGAAGGTTAAATGGAAACTTAAGAATTTCCCTATAATTCTCAAAATACCGTTTTCACTTTCACTTTTAGTTGAAAGCTTTCCTCATACAGAAGTCCCATTCAGGATGGATTATGAGATGATGCAATCCTATTTTTAGCATTGTCAGTTGACTGTACTCTCCCATGATAACTTTCATATTACATTTTTTAAGGGTTTCATGAGATTTGAATGATAAAAAATGTATCTAATTCTTTTCCCAGGGCTGATTTGGAGTCCAGATTCAGGGACACAAAGAAGAGGCTGTTTAATTTTACTGTTTAAAGCAGGTACTAATATTCATTTTAAAATGTTTTTATTTAGTGTAATTGATAACAATAAATCACTAAAACTCTTTTTCTATCACTCTCTCTTTAGAAGTGCAAAAATGTCATTGACACGTGAACAATTTTATAACAAAGCGGTCAGGCCAAACTTGGCTCGCTTTTCATCAGTTCTCAATGTGAGAGTTTTCATGACTCACCTGCCATGCCTCACAGTCACCGATAGGGTAAGCAGGATCCAGCATCACTAATAGCATAACCAGATATGCAAGAGTGAAAAGTTCAGTTAGTTAAAAAAAAGATTGATTACTAATTAAAATGTTACATTTTTGCAGGAAGAGATCGAAGCCAAGAGAGAAGTTTCTGGAAACTACACTGCTGTGCAAACACTTCTGGACAATCTACGCAGACGAGACAACTGGCCTGAGGAGTTCATCACTGCACTGAAGAATTGTGAACATTTTGCGTTGTATAATGAGATGAGGACTGCTTATGACCAGATCAGGGGAATCTCAAGTAAGAACTATTTTGCTTGTTTTCAAAGCAAATTATGAAAAGGAGGGACATTATTTATGAATGTCTTTGTCTATAGATAATGCAGTTTCTGCCGCTCCTGTGTCCCAACCTGCACCTACTCCAGCTCCTCCTTATTCTTCAGCTGGTGCCGCAGCAACAGTAACCACAGCAACAATTCATACTGTCCCTGCAACCACTTCTCCTTTGCTGATTCCACCTGCAGGGGTCGTCCCAGCCCCTTCCAACATTGCAACCCCAGAACCATCTCCTTCTCCTGTTCTTAAAGTTCCAGACACACAACAAGTGCAGAAACCTCCTACTCCAGTTCCAGCACCTTCTCTTGAACCAGTATCCCAAGCTGGAATTGCACCTCCGGTTGTTGCTCCTTCCCAAGCTCCTCCCCCTGCTGCAGTCCCAACCCACACTGGGCCAGCTGAGAACAAAACACCTGTTTTAGATACTCCAGGTGGCTTGGCTTTAACAGACCAAAGCACCACCTTGTCATCAACTGATGAAACCCTCCTCTCCACCTCAAGCACTCAAGCATCCTCCTTAGACACCTCTCAAATTCAGATTGCAAAGCCATACGTCTCTGAGAAGCTCCCTGTCCAAGACACTAATCCCCCATTGAGAGAGGAAAGGACAATTCAGGAGCCTGAAGAGATCTCTGATACAATTGGAAATGAGGTAATGCACAAACTGTTGTTTTTAAGCTATAATATAGCAAGTTTGTTTTAAAATTGTTTTAAAAAGTTACCTAACATCATATATTAATTTAGGTAGAAACAATGAGCTCATTAAAGCAATAATTACAAGTTGTGATGATGATGATTACAATAAATACAGAAAACCTTCTCAGTAGGTCAGAGGTTCTAGTCATCTCTTATTCTAGTTTTTCAAAGATTAATCTGTTACATTCTGTGGCTTAATCTTCTGTTTCTCTGCAGCCTGTTCAGAGGAACAACACTGTTGGATTACCAGTATTAAATGGCCAAACAAATTCGGCTAGAACAGGTCAGGCAACATCATCTGCACCTACTGAGGTTGTTATGCAACCCCCTCCTTCCGTCAATGATGAATTATTCAGCAAACCTGGCATCCTACAGTATCCAGAACCTCAGCAGAACAGAGCAGAGACTCTTCCTGTCTTGCCAGAAGAGCCTTGCTCCATGGTTTCAGATGATTTGGAGATCAGCAGAGCAACAGCGTCTTCCACAGATTCTAGTCTTGCAGAGCAAACATCCGCACACATTGCTGCTCCCTCGACTCTTAACCAGCCTCAGGAAGACTACTATGAATCTTTATGCGACAGTCAGATAATGACCAATGAAATCCAGTTTGCTGAGGAGCCACCTGCTGAAAATTTGAATGGTCAGCCACCAAGCATGATGCAGCGTAGCAGAGTCCTCTCTGAGGACCAGCGTACCCTGAACCATATTGGCACAGAAAATATAGTTCCTCTCAATCATCCATCTGGGCATAATTCAGAGCCATCAGACCATAAGAAGCCAGCCACCATCAACTACCGAGAGCAAGAATCTAATGCTAGGCCAGCAACTGTTCTACAGCCAGAGCAGAGAGAAGAGGGCCGTCCAGAATTATTCAGGATAAACAACTTCCAACTTATTGCTGCTGCTGGGATTGCTCTGTCTGCTGTTTTCTTGGTCTGGAAGCTCAAGCATTAAATGAAAAGGTCCTAAAAGTGTATTTCATACCAACATTTCATTTTATTTTCATTATGTACTCACCATCAATGTTGCATGAAATTCATATAATTTTTATTTTCTGATGAAACACATAAGGCATGTATTAAGCAGAATACCAAGTTTAGAAAAGGACAAAATGTACCATAAAAGTAGTCCATATGATCTATGCACTATACATACCAAGTATTTTAAAGCTGGAACAGACTGGAATTTTAGTTTCTCACTGAAAATCTTGTCTTCTCACCTAAATAATCTGTCACGAAATTCTTTTGTTGCTTCATCACATTTTGTGTGGGGGCAGTTGTGGTCTAATGGTTAGAGAGTCAGACTTGTAACCCGAAGGATGCAGGCTTGATTCTTAATATTTACTAGTCAGTGCTCCTAATATGTGTGCACTAACTTGGATGGGTTAAATTCCAAGAATGGGTTGCTTTGGGCCTACATATAATCCTTGTTTGCCATGTGCCTTATGTCTTGTATGCCGGGGCTGATAGTTTAACTGCCGTTGCACCTGTAAAATCAGATTCACTGATAATGAATAGTGTCATGTTATTTAGAATAACTAGCTTGACAGGTATTGTATTGTACAACAACTGGTTGTATTGTAAAACATTGCAAGAATATAGCTTGTGTGTGACAGACAGACTTTATTCTATTAAAAAGCTCATTTGAAGCACTTTCTCTAGCATTATGTAGAGTGTACAACCGCTGCAGCACTTTCCTAGAAAAGTTTGAGAACAAGCACTTCTGCATAATTATTTAGTTTCTCATAAATCCTCCTTCATAGACACATTAGGGAAGTCTGTATTTTATCACTATCCTGTTTTTTTAGGGTAGTTTGACCTTTTGTGAGGCTGTCCAACTGACACTTTCTATTTTAATGAAACATTCAAAGTGCACACACAGGACAAATTCTACCATTGACAAAAATCAAATGTTTTCCAGGAGGGTTTCAGTTAAAAATGTAGAGTTCAAGTTCAGGTCCAAAATGTAATACCTTCATGTAATAAGATTGTCTGCGTCTATGGTTTGAAAATATACAATATATGTAGAACTACGGACATCTCAGTAAACCTTGGCTATTTCCACCACCGGCTGTAATAGGTACCTATAGTGGAGTAACTGATGTAAAAGATGCAAACACAACCAAGTGAAAATCTGTTATATTGCAGCCCATATACAGTGGGTAATGGAAAGTATTCAGTCCCCCTTAAATTGTTCACTTTTTGTTATATTGCAGCTATTTGCTAAAATCATTTAAGTTAATTTTTTTCCTCATTAATGTACACACAGCACCTCATATTTACAGAAAAACACAGAATTGTGGAGATTTTTGCAGATTTATAAAAAAAAGAAAAACTGAAATATCACATAATAGCATGAATACATTTTAAGGCCAGGTTTCGCAGACAAGGCTTAACCCTGGTCCCAGATTAAAATGCATGTTTGAGCTTTTAACTGAAAGCATATCTTAAAATGTCACTGCCATTGTTTTGTCTCAAGATGCACACTGTGCTTTTTATTTTTCAAGGCACATATATAAAAGCCACTTAAATGTTCTAATTTAACTAAGGCTTTGTCCTGCCTTAATCTAAAACCTGTGAAACAGGCCTAGATGAAATATTTCAATCAGAAATTGCACTTGTATCTACACTTTTTGATATGAAGTTTAGACATGTATGATTGAACATGGTCTTAAATGCACTGTATGCGGTAACGCATTATATGGGCCTTGCTAGATATTGTATTTCAGGGGAATATTTATACTTAGGCTAAACTATTTTTCTTTTTGTGTACTGGTCATTCACGATCTTAATGATTTTCATGAATGTTTCTAAAATAAAATGCTCTACTTTGCTTGAGTCGTTGTGGTCAATCACGCATATAAGATTGTAAGGGTTTTGACCCAATGGTGTTCGCTGATGAAAACTGAGAACCTGATTGGCTCGTTGCGGTTTCAGTTGACAAGGGAAGCGCATTCATTGGTGAATCGAGTAACTGCTTGTGTTGTAAACACAGCGACGTAAACATTTTCTATACAGTTAAATAATATCACGAAATACTGGCAATGTATTTATATATGTTAACGGTGATATTTCTGCTTGACAATCGATGTAGAGATTTTTGTTAAACTGACATTATGGAGCTGAACGGCTTTCACTGTGACGGCGAGGGATGTGCGGAGGAACAAGAGGAAGAATCGACAGCGCTCAGGCTGCTTCGATCAAAGACGGAGACGTCATGTAGCTTAATTGCTACACCGGGAGCAGACAGTGCAGCGGCCAGTGGTAGTGCACTCGGAGAGCAGCGGATGCTAAAATCGACGCCGGCGATGCTGAGGCTCGATTCGCTGAAAAAGAACAGGCCGCGTAGGTGAACCATCTTGTTACGGTGATAGATAACGGAGCTCATGCTCAAATAATAGGGAAAATGTCTAAAATAAATAGATAAAACCTCTAGTCGCATATTTGGTAGCCATGTTTGTCAATTTTGTACGCTCACAATTAACATTGATTAATACTCACCTGAATAAAATGTAAATCGGGGGTTCCCGATGATCTGCAAAAACATAATATTCACAAATCCTGGAATTAAATATTGTTTAAATGATCGATGAGGTATAATTGGATTTAGAAATAAACGTAACACAATTCAGAGTATTTGCACAAGGAATTAATAGTCAGATTTCCAGTTGATGGATTTAACAAGCGAATGATATGTAACTAGATTTATATATATATATATATATATATATATATATATATATATATATATATATATATATATATATTAAACAATAAGTGGCGACTAGCACTAAAGTAAAATTGTGCAGTAATATATATACACACATACACCCACTGGCCGCTTTATTAGGTACACCTTGCTAGTACAGTATTGGACATTATTTTGCCTTCAGAAGTGTCTTGCAGTTGCTGTAGATTTGTTGGTTGCCTGTCCATTATACAAGTCTCCTGCTCCAGCACATCCCAAAGGTGCTATTGGACTGAGATCTGATGACTGTGGAGGCCGTTTGAGTCTGGTTGCCTCACTATCACGTTTAAGAAACCATTTCGAGATGATTTGTGACATGGTATGTAATCCTGTTGGACGTAGCCATCAGAAGATGGGTACACTGGGATGGATAACTATATTCAGGTAGGCTGTGGTGTTTACATTATGCTCAGTTGGTACTAAGGGGCCCAAAGTGTACCAAGAAAATACCCCCACACTATTACACCACCAGCAGCCTGAATTGTCAGTATAATGCTGGATGGATCCATGCTTTCATTTTATTTTTACGCCAGATTTTGACCCTGCTGTTTGAACATTGCAGCAGAAATTGAGACTCGGGGAACATTTTTTCAATTCTCTAGTCCAACTTTGGTGAGCCCGTGCAAATTGCACCCTTTAGTTTCCTGTTCTTAGCTGACAGAATCGGCACACGGTGCGGTGTGTTCTGCTTCCGTAGCTCATTTGCTTGAAGGTTCAGTCTGCTTTGCATTCAGAGATTCAGAGATGAATCTGCATACCTCAGTTGTATGAGTGGTTATTTGAGTTACTGTTGTCTTTTTTTTTTAGCTCGAACCAATCTAGTTATTCTCTTCTGACCTCTGGCATCTTCGCCCACAGAACTGCGCTCACTGGATAGTTTCTCTATTTTGAAAAATTCTCTGTAAACTTTAGAGATGGTTGTGTGTGAAAATCCCAGTAGGTCGGCAATTTCTGAAAAACTCAGACCAGCCTGTCTGGCATTAAAAACCATGCCACTTTGATAGTCACTTAAGTCTCGATGTGTTTGGCTGATTAGATATTTGCTGAACTAGTGTACCTAATGCGCCAGTGAGTATACACACACACACACTCAGATGTTTTGACATCCTTGATTAAAATTTGTAACTTTTTAAAATTACACTTTACAAAAAGGTTTAATTATTTAATATTTATTTAATCTAAGAATGAACAATACTTCTACAGCATTTATTAATCTTAATGTTCATTTCAATATTTGCTAATACGTTATTAAATCCATTAGTTCATGTTAGTTAATATATTAACTAATGTTAACAAATAAAACCGTTTTGTAAAGGGTTAGCAAATTAATATTTAATCCATTTCAGTTTATGTATTTTAATTTAATCAATTTTACTCATTGTAGTGTTGACATAATCAATTGAAACAATTGATTGTGCGAAGAACAAATATTTATATTTGATTTATGGGAAATATAACTTGCCTTAAATAAGCTTTTATTTTTATTGTTGTTTACTTGCAAAAAAATGTGTTTGACTTACCTGTCATTGGTTCCCAGCTTTCCCATGGTTTGGCATGGACATTGGTGGCACGTTGGTGAAGCTGGTCTACTTTGAGCCCAAAGACATTACAGCAGAAGAAGAACAGGAGGAGGTGGAGAGTCTGAAAAGCATCCGTCACTACCTCACCTCAAACACCGCCTACAGCAAAACGGGTATTCGAGATGTCCACCTGGAACTCACTGACCTAACACTTTGGGGCCGCAAGGGCAGCATGCACTTCATTCGCTTTCCTACGCACGAGCTGCCTGCCTTCCTGCAGATGGGCCGAGACAAGCACTTCTCCAGTCTGCACACCACCCTCTGCGCCACTGGAGGGGGTGCATTTAAATATGAGGATAACTTCCGTAAAGTATGTCCAGGCTCACTATGTTGCACTTATGTATCTTTTCTATGCAGTCTCTTTACCTAAAGGGTGCTGTCTCTCTTCTCTTAGATGGCTAATCTGCAGCTGTTGAAGCTGGATGAGCTGGACTGTCTGATAAAGGGGGTTCTGTACATTGACTCAGTGGTCTCAAGTGGGCTATCCGAATGTTACTATTTTGAGCACCCAACAGACCCGGAGCGTTGCGAGCAGAGGGCATTCAACCTGGAGAACCCCTATCCTTTGCTGCTTGTCAACATTGGCTCAGGTGTCAGCATACTAGCTGTATACTCCAAAGACAACTACAAGCGTGTCACTGGAACCAGGTTGGTCATGGCTTTATAACACAGTAATACCTTGAGATACGAGCGTCCCGACGTACGAGTATTCCGAGAAACGAGCAAGCCTTCAAATAAATTTTTGTTTGAGATACAAGTAAATTTTTGAGATACGAGCACACTTACAGGTGGTCGAGCACTCGGAGCCAACGCCCTCACTCGTTCACTTCACGTGTTCATCGACTGAAATAAAAGTGTTCGCGCAAGCAAAAACAGCGGTTGAAAGAAGATATTCGTGCGACATCTCATTGAGACATCTCATCTCATTGATGTCGCGACATCGCGCCCATTGCTGCAGATGACGTCAGGCGCGCGTGTATTGCTGCAGATGACATGTATGCGCACGCAAGGGATTAAAATGAGCTTGCAGGTTCCCGTTTTTTCGCTTGTGGATCTGTTATCCACTCGCGGATGTAATTTACGCGTGCGTAAACATCAGTTTTGCGCTCGTTTCTATTTGGTATGGATTTTCCGCCATAGTCGACTTCCGTACGCATCTCCCGCGAGTGTTCCGTATTGTGTTTGCGTAATATACGTAATCCCTCCCTCCTCCGCCGCTACTGTATCGTCTGTCTCGAAGGTAAGAACTCATAATTAAAACCATATTTTATTTTATATCACAGGAAATGTCATTTTATATCCTTATGTACTGTACTATAAAAAAAATTAGATGTGTGTGTATCTCTCTATAGCAATTAAAAATGTTTTTTTCCATTGTTATTAGCACTGATAAGGGAGTTTTTTTAGAGGGCCGGAATCAGATTTTTTTTTTTTCTGTTATTACTTAGGGGAAAAAATTTATTTGAGATATGAGCATCTCGAGTTACGAGCTCGGTCCTGGAACGGATTATGCTCGTATCTGAAGGTATTACTGTATTGCATTAATTTCCTAATAACTCTTAAACATAACAGCTGAGCTAAATAAACAGGGATTTCACAGTAAATCTGTGGTCATTTTATCTCAATTTCCGCTCCAGTCTTGGTGGTGGTACATTCCTTGGACTGTGTTGCCTGTTGACTGGATGCTCCAGCTTTGAGGAGGCATTGGCAATGGCCACTGAAGGGGAAAGTACACGTGTAGATAAACTAGTCAAGGACATCTACGGTGGTGACTATGAGCGATTTGGCTTGCCAGGATGGGCTGTTGCCTCCAGGTATAGGCATATGCACTACAGTTCAAATAATTAGGGGCAATTTTTAATGTTTTTGTTTTTTATGTTAATTCAACAAAAAGAAAAATTGTCATCAATTACTCACTCTCATGTCATTTCAAACCCATAAGACTGTTGTTCTTCTTCTCAAAAACACAAATAAAGATGTGTTTAATTAAATCTGTGCACTTTCTGTTCCTCTAATGACAGTTCATGAAACTACCGCATTGTTGCTTCAAACAGTTCATGAAGAGATTATAAAACTAATCCATATGAATCGAGTGGTTTAGTCCACATTTTCTGGTTTAGACACGATCACTTTTTTTGAGGAGCAGATTGAATTTAGGCTTTTATTCACATATAAACAGAAGCTCAACCGTACTTGCTTGATGAGGAAGAACAAACCTCATTGGATCTTGCAGAAGCTCAAACGCTGTGTGAGTGAAACACACGAGAATGAACCTCATTGGTTCTCTCACATCAAGTGAACACGCTTCTGATGTGTTGATGAATCATCATATAACGTGATCGAGTCTCTTCAAAACAAAATTTGACTAAATGTTTAATAAACAAGATCACTTTGTGAACTTTTTGAATCATCAAAGTGATAGTTGAAATATCTCAGAATTTGTTAAAATATATTTATTTGTGTTTTGAAGATGATCAAATGTCTTGGGATTTTTGAAACAACATGATGATAAGTAAATGATGACAGAATTTTTTTTTTAAGGTGAACTAACCCTTTAATCGATTGCATCTATTTGTTAAAAATATTTAATAATAATTTATATTACAATTTCAAAAAAGTTGAATTTTCAGCAGCCATTACTCCTGTCTCCAGTGTGACATGTTGATTTGAATACATTTCTTAGCGTTATCAATGTCAAAACACACTTGTGCTCTTTAATATTTGTTGATAGCGTTTAAAAAAAAAGAAAACATTTGTACCATTAAAAATGTCAGCCAAAACTTTTGATCAACTTAATCCATCCTTGAATCTACTAATACTAATACGTCCTACTAATACATGTATATGGCAAACAATTACAATGTCTGCTCAGTTCCTTATATGAAACTGTTATTATTTTAAAATGCTTCTGTTATAGCACATATAATCAATTTAACAAGTACGTTTTTTTTTTTTCAGCTTTGGGAACATGATGTGTAAGGAGAAGAGAGAGACTGTCTCAAAAGAGGATCTGGCTAGAGCAACCCTTGTCACCATCACAAACAACATCGGCTCAATCACACGCATGTGTGCACTTAACGAGGTACATGTGTACACCAACACAATAAATCGCTATTATGTTGTCCTTGCCCTTGTCTGTCAGCCTCTTTACAGTGCTGCCTTGTGAAATCTGGATCAAGCAGCATTGTACAGGGCTATGAGAGACCAGGGGCCGATCAACTCCTGGGAAACTCCTCTTTAAAACATGTGCATTTTCAGGATGAATGCTTATTATGAGTTTCTTCTATTTAGAACATTGAGAGAGTGGTGTTTGTTGGGAACTTTCTGCGGGTGAACACATTATCCATGAAGTTGCTCGCTTATGCTTTGGACTACTGGAGCAAAGGACAACTCAAAGCCCTATTCCTTCGTCATGAGGTGTGTGTGAGTCTGTATAATGCCTCCAAAGATCAAACAATGTCTAAACGAATCACTCATACTCATTTTATTTTTGTCTTTCAGGGATATTTTGGTGCGGTTGGTGCACTTTTGGAATTGCCACACACATCATGATCTGCTAATCGATATTAGTTTATGTCTTTTAACCAAAAGACGTATTTATGCAAACACACCAAAGTTGCCTTCAAATACCAGGCCATGCCCTCAACTATATAGACCAAGTTCTTTTGTCTACCGCATACCAAAAATATTATAGTCAATATAATAATATATCTTTAAAATGAGGTATACATTCAGGTCAAACAATCAGGATAACCACATGGCAATACGTTTAAACTTTTTCAACATCTTTTAATTTTTGGTATGTCAAAATCAACAGCTGATATGAGAATAAAGTAATAAGATCTGACCTATAGCTCACATCAACTTTTTTTAGTCACCGTGAGGTGATTAGATATCATTTTTAATACTGAAATGTCTGCTGTCATCTTATACTGTAGTACCGTTTAATGGCTATGGATTGATTTTTGCATCAAGCAGCAGAACAGTGAGTGACACCTGTACTGTTTGTGGTTGTAAGTGACCGTAATCATTACCAAATATGTTACATTTGACTATTTTTTTAGTTTACTCAAAAGCAAGCAAATATCACTCAAGCACCTTTCTTTTTTATTATATTTATATAACTGATGCAACGTAAATGCAAAATGAATAACTATAATTGTTGTAGAGGTCTGGTGTATAAAAACATCTATTTTATGCACAGTGAGTTCATAGATATACATAGCACATATATTATGTTTATAGAAAACAAGTATTGTGATGTTTGACAGCATTTTGCATAGAGGCTAATAAAGAGAAAGGGGATCAGGTAAAAATTTTGAACTATTATAAGGGAAAAAATATACACTGTGGATAGTTCTCTTCAAAGCGAAGAGTCTGTCTAATTGTTTGTTTTTTGCTTGTTGGAATCATTTTGGTTCTACGAGGAAAAGGTTGCTTTCGTGTTGTTTCATGCAACGTTACAGCAACAGTGTGTTGTGTGTTGCTCGCTTGAATGTTCATGCGTGTTCAGGTAATAGGCAGTTTGTTCCTACACCAGCAAATACTATGCCTTGCGTTTTGTTTGTTTAAAACATGAAAAACATGTATTGTGTTCTTCAACAAAACGTCATTTGTACCCTTCTAATCCAAATGATCTTTATAATAAAAGATGGAAATCAAAACATAAGTGCTTTTGATGTTTCAATTCAATCCATTACTGGTAACACTTTACAGTGAGCAAAAATACAACTGTTCACTGTTAGTTCGAACTGGCTCAGGTCCATCAAATAATATTTACAGATACAGCTTTTGATTTTAATAATGTATCAGTAAAATCTGATTAATGAGTGCATTAGAAGTATTTTTCTCATTGTTCATATAGTTAACATGCTTTAAAATGGAGCATTTATTTATCTATTACCAGGAGCATGTTTTTTTTTCTTTAATAATTAAGCATTTGATTAAAATTTCACGAAACTCTCTCCATATAATGTCACAAACATAAGGAAGTTCCGTTATGCAGACAGTAGGAAAATCTTTTCCTGAACTGTGAAAGGACTATGTGTTTTTCCTGAGATAAATCCTGCCCCCTTTTCATTCGTGTGAAGTCGTCCACGAGTCAGCTCCACCTCTCCCTCCTTCTCCTTCTCTTTCCCCTCTCTCTCTCTCTGTGTCCAGCTGGCAATTCCCTGCCATTCCAGTCATTTATCTCCTCTCATTAGGTTCATTACTTTGCTTCGCTACCCGCCCGGAAGCAGATCCGTATCCCATTCGCTTCTGGATGCTTTTCAGGTTCTGTGCATTAAATACAAACCGCATGAAACGGTGCTGAGACTGTGTGTGAGTGTGTGTGGGGGGGAAATCGACCAAACTGAAGGTAAGAGGAAAATAAAAATGTGTTGCCTATTTTATTCGAACGTGAGAATATTACAAAGTTGACTGTTTAGTTTAAAAAAGTCAAATACTGTTGAATAGGGTGTTTACTTGATCCTCTGAGACGCCACACTTTATATTTACCTCAGTTTTGTCAATTAAAGATTTTATAACTATACGTATAGAATACAGATAACGGAAGTTTCTTTTCTCCTCCGCTTGTATTTCTTAAGACTGGGCAGGAGTTCAACTGTCCTTTCACACGAGACGTTGTTTAATACCTCAACTAGATTTATAGTCACTGTGAATAAATACATGCACGTTTGCATTTGGCCGTTTGGTTAGGAACTTGGTGTTAGATAATAAATTGTTCCACGACCGTTATAATCTCCACATACTTTATGGGATCGAGATCTGTTTTCAATTGCAGTGAAGTCTCTTACTACCTTGTATAATTGAATCCATTCACGGTAGGAACAGTTGTTTGTTTATTCAATTGGAGACGTTTAACATGTTTTAACACATGTAGCATTCTTGAAATTACTAATAAGACTTGTCTTATACAATTACAAGTACATTTAATAAACCTGGCTTTGTGGAACTGCATTAGTACTTTTTACAAAAGCACAAGAGACAAAGAAAATATAATGGAATTTGATGTAAAATCTCTTGTGGACAGAAAAGTTTTATTTGTGAGTCGTATCGAATCAAGCTGTTATTTTGACAAATGATGCCAGCGTGAAAATATTAGTGTGTGTTTTTACGATAAGTAAATTCAAGCTATGATTTTCCCTTGAGTTTGACATTTTATACATGAAAATGTTTCAAATGGGATTTCCTTCACCGTCATTTCCATACTACATGATTTAAGTTGTGGCGGAAATGACACTGCGGTGCAAATGTTCAAACCGAAATTAAAGAGTTCTTCTCTGGGATGCATATGCCCAACTTTATGTTAGGTCGCCTTAACTACTATCTACTAACAATAAAGACCTACAAGACTGTGGATTTACTGTTTGCTACATGTTTTGGGGTAATGGTTGGGTTACGGTTACAGATAAAGTGAATCTACAAATGATAATGAAATGCAAGTACTTTTAATTTAATTGCAGTGCATCAACATGTGCATAGTTGTATCAAATGGTAGTTAAGGCCACCTAATATAAAGAGTGAACAGAAAAATAGAGTATGGTGCTCGCAACACCTATGTCATGGGTTCAATTACCAGGGAAAGCAAGAACTGATTAGAATGTCAATGTGTGTCTTGAATTCAATGTAAGTCGCTTTTGATAAAAGTGTCTGCCAAATGCATGAATGTAAACAAAGTAAACTAACTGAAAGTGAGTTTCAAGAGTAGTATTTCCCCTTAAGTTCACTGGACCATATTTAAAGGAAATATTAGGGAATCATTTTATATGAGGATCTGCATGTAAAGGCCAAACTCATCTTGCAATTCATAGAGTAAGTGAAGAATTCAATAGGATTTAAGTGTTATGGCTTACTTGATATTCAAATGAAGGTATTGCAAATCCGGGGTCTAGTCTCAAAGCTGACAGTTTGAAGGACATTTGTTTGGGTAACGGGTCTGTACCCGCTCACAGTGGAGAAGCGATCAAGATTTACATTCCTTTGTGGCCTACAGGCTCCAGAGTGACTTGTCTGTTAAGCTGTTGTTACATTAGTGAAATCCCATAGCCGCACTGGTGAGGGGCTGTTATATCATCATCACTATTTGCAATGTTGTACTATATACAAAGGGTTTAAACTATTCTGTCTACAAACATTATGAGAAGAGCCTCATGTCAATCACACATGCTCTCTGTTGAATGTTTTATTGCTTCCTTTAAAGTCAATATATCAGCTGGTAATAATTGCTACTGAAGGAAGGAAGGACTGCAGACTGATGTATTACATTTAGTTTAGTTTTTTCATTGCAGGAATGTAACAATTCTGCTTTGTATCCAGAGAATTACATTTACAGCTTGTTCAAGCCAGGTGATTAATTAATGTACTTTTTTGTGTAAACCCTGAAACAGCTCATGGTGTTCAAAATATCCAAATAGGTGCTTGCACAGGAAATATTGAGTATATATTTCTGTTGACTGGGATGTGTGTCAAATACAATTGCTGTCAGTTTCCAGCTCAGTTTTCCTACTATACAGCAGGTACCCCAGGGTGTGTTGGGAATCCGGGATTCACAGGACTTTGATCTGTGGTAGAATCTCAAGACATTTTTTGCCCCCTGAAAAATGTGTGTAAATATATATATATATATATATATATATATTTTTTTTTTTTATTATATATATATGGAAAAAATTATATATATATATTTTTTTTTTATTGGGCAAAACATGTCTTAGGCATGATTTCTTGAGAGTCACCCTGGAAAAAAGGGGGGGGGGGGGGGGGGGGGGTGTATATATATATTTCTTTATTTATTTTTCAGGGGGCAAAAAATGCATCATTTCTTGAGATTCATCCAAGAAAAATATACTCCATTAACTGTTGTTTTATTTATAACCTATGAAAATTATTTTTATAGTGTGTTATAGTAATGAGAATATATATATATATATATTTATATATATTGTACAGTATTTTTTTTACATTACAGTAATTAGAAAGATTTACATTACAGTAAATTGTCACATGGCAAAAAAAAAAAAAAACATCAGCAGGATTTGGGTTGCGATAGTCTATTCTTCCTTTTGTGAAATCACAAATTTAACAGTGAGCTAGAACATGTTCTATGTGAGCAATTTTGTGAACACATGATAGATCCCAAATTAAAGCATACTCACATTCCCACAACAGTAACCGTGTTTCGCCTCTTTGTTTCTGTTCCCTGCTGTAGAGCCACACATGGAGCTGTGTCTACACATTGTTGTCGTCTTACTTAATGCTTGGATTCAATCATGCTTTGCCCAAACTCCACTGCCAGTACACACAAGCCCCGCACCGACCCCTCAGGCGGCAGAGGGGCCAGCAACTCTGAAGTTCCGTCTGTCTGGTTTCCCCAGGAAACACAATGAGGGGCGAATTGAGGTGTTTTATAAAGACGAGTGGGGGACCATCTGTGATGATGACTTCTCACTGGCCAATGCCCATGTCCTCTGTCGCCAGCTTGGCTTTGTGTCCGCCACGGGCTGGACACACAGCGCCAAGCATGGCAAGGGCACAGGTAACGTGCCTGCTCTCATTTGCACATTCACTCAGACCAGATATAAAGCGATTTCTGCATGTCTGGTATGTGCTCAGAGGGTTTGTGTTTGTTTCAGGGAGGATTTGGCTTGACAATCTGCAGTGCAGTGGCAGTGAAAGGAGCGTGTCGGTGTGTAAGTCTCGTGGCTGGGGCAACAGTGACTGCACTCATGATGAAGACGCTGGAGTGATCTGTAAAGATGAGAGACTGCCGGGATATGTGGACTCCAATGTTATAGAGGTAAAGGACCCTACACCAGCGTTGGGGAAAGTTAGTTTTAAAAGTAGTATTGCATTACTCCCTAAGAATGTAAGTTACATTATTTTTTCTCACTTGAGCTTGCTTGTTTGTTTTTTAATAACAAAAAAATCTATTTTTGGCAAATAAAAAGGCTCTTTCACATCAAAAGTGAAATGAATAAGCCTTAGGGTGAAGGAAAGGCAAATTGCCTGTACAAGTCACTCAATTCAGGTCATTCAACCTGTGCACTCATTCAATTCAACAAGTGTACAACCAATACTGTATATGTATACTGTATTATACAACCCATAATGTACTTTGACGGTCGCACCGATTCCCGTGTCTCGCACACAGCTAAATCATCCATCCATACATTTTCCAAATTGCCGGTCCAATGTGGCTTCAGTGTAATATCAAATAGGTATAAATTCCTTTTTACTTGATTATTAAATTGTTTAATTAAGGTTTAAATGCTCTAGTTTTCATAACAGAGTTTGAGATAAATCTTTTCATCTTACTGTTATAAGTTTCAGATAATAATCAAATAGCAAGCACAGTCTATGAAGTGGCACATTCAGTGTTATTCACTTGTTCACGCTCCTTTAGTGGAGTAATGGAGGGTATAGAGGTAGATTTCGAACACAGCTCAAAAAAAGTCAAATGAAGCAAATGTGATGTTTAACTAAAGTCATTTTTGCTTATTTGTATGGTTCAATTGGATAATCAAAGGTCGGCAGCAAATAGTATGGTTAATAAAGTGAGATTATATCGGTAAAGTGTGTTTGTGTTATTTCATATTTAATTATTGCAGGCTTGGATAATGTTCCGAGTTTGCATTTTGAGGAATAATGAATCTGTTATCGTGCAAATGAGATGAGTAAATGTATGCTCATTTAATCAAGATTTTCTGTAGTTCTAACAATAGAGCATGGCGCTTGCATCACCAGGGTCATGGGTTCGATTCCCAGGCAAAGCAAGAACTGATTAGAATGTCAATGACTACAAAGTCTGCCAAATGTGAAATGTACTTTTTGTGTTTCTCTCAGGTGCAGGTAGATGAGAATAAAGTGGAGGAGGTCCGTTTGCGTGCCGTGTTCACCTTGGCAACTAAGCGGCTGCCGGTCACTGAGGGAGTGGTGGAGGTCAAGAATAAGGACGGGTGGGCTCAGATCTGCGATAATGGCTGGACACCCAAAAATTCTCGAGTGGTTTGTGGCATGATGGGATTCCCCCACGAGAAGAAGGTCAACAAGAACTTCTACAAGTGAGTGTTCATGACATGTTGAAGTCCTCTGACAGGATGTAGTGTGGGAATCGATTTTATCCATCAGGATCGCAATTGGCCTTAGACACATCATTACAAAAACACTGTTAAAATCAGTTTTATTTAGACTTAATAGTCTGATTTGAGCATTTGTGTATTCATATGTCTTGTGTGTTTGTGCTTTTGTGTGTGTGGCATCTCACTATACTGTGGCTGTTTAGCCATCGTGAGAGGAAATTATGTTTACTTTCTTAGTCATTCGTGAAATGCAGTTTAGCTCAGCAACACACACACATTTTAAACCACAGACAAACACCTGCACAAGGAACCTATTGCATATACATATGACATTCGTGCACACTAATGAGTAGAAAGTACACTGGGATCTCATTGCTCAAATCCAGTGGAATGTTTCAAGAATGTTCCACTTACAGAAATAAGCCCTTTGTTAGCTTTACACACATACACTTAGAAAAGTCAACCAGTGAGGATTTGGTAATGTGAAGAAGCTAAGAGGATGTCTGCGTGCCTCCACTGCACGTCTGTCTGCATTTATTTCTCATGTGTTGTTTTATAAGCTACATAAAGGTTTCATTTCTCAGCCCGTCTCCCAATGGCACGTACGCACCATTACCTACCCCACATTCTTGAATCAATGGCACACTGTGACTGATGATGTTTCCATAACCTCAGAAAATACGAATCTGAAAAGATGTCGTAGGCTCCATTATAATATCCCAAAAACTATAATTACATATATTTTCCTTTTGAATTCCAGCAAAGTATGCCTGATTTGTGTTTTATTGGTCAAATTTTAAGCAAGTTTCTTTCTGAAATGCTATGACTTTTTTAGATTTGGTCAGGTCAAAATAACACAAAAAACAATCAAATACAAATAACAAAATGTGTAAGTACGGAAAAATATGACTTGTGTACATCTATCTAACTATTTATCTATATACATTTTATATATATAAGAAACAGTGAAAGTATTCTATAAGTCCACTTAAGTAGCCTTTTATTTCATTAATATTATATTATCTGAATTTTTTATATACGTTTTAAAGTACACATTCAATACAAATAAGAAAACTACTTTTTCACAAGAGTATGATAATTTCTATTAAGTTAGGGTTATGGTGATGCTACACAACCTTTCCCATCTCAAACAGCCTGAACTGTAGTGAACAAAGAGAAAGAGATATGCAGTAGACCGTGTGTATGTTTGCTTGACCCCACTTCCCTGATTTCAACAGGCATCTCAGAAAGAGATCTGCTGAGCCAAAAGCTAAAGTTAAAGTAACCGCAGCGAGGTAACATCTGAGGGAAAGAATCAGTAGTGTTCTTTCCCTAAAAGACCATATAGGGAAAGAAGTGTTTGTTCCCTATATGAAGCATATAGCGTGGCTTTAGTAGTGATCTTAAACGCAGCACTAGTGTTTGTCATCCTCGAACTAACTTCAGTCTAATGCGTGTTTTAGTCAATCATCCTATTTTGTGATTAAGTTGTGTTGATTTGCTCTCTCAGTGAGGTGTGTGTGTGTGTGTGTACGTATATTTGAGAGAGTGATGGACGAAACATTTCCCCATGAAGAGCTTATTACCATCTGTTAGTTTTACTCACATAGTTTTGAGATGAGGCTGTGCTTGTGTAAGAGTAAAAGCTTTCGGAGCCCTCATAATAATACTAACCCAAATCCCTTCTTCTGCTTATTGCATGTTCACCTCAGATATGTGCGCTTCTAATATGCTTGAAAGGTGATTTCGAATTACTGTGGTATTTTGTAGTTCTCATTTTCCAAGGTTTCTGTCACTGTCATAATTATTATATACCAAATAATTATTAATTTAGTTGGTGTGTGCCTCACTGCATCTTGTTAAATCTTTAAAAAAAGAAGACATCTTTCCCTTGGAGCTGGCATGTATATGTGTGCACATGCATGTTGGATGTTGCAGTGGACATTTGAGTGTTTCTGAATGTTTAATGGATGTTTGCATTACAGGCAGAAGCCCAAAGCTAAGGCTATCACTAAAACTAGCTCTAAGCCTAAACCGGGCAAATCAGCTGCAGCTAAAAGGTAACCTTGGTAAAAAGGGGAAGCATGCAATGCCCTTGTGTCTCAGACCTTTCTAACCCGTTCTTTAAATCTAAATGTGTCGCTTGTCAGAAAGGCTTTATTACGGGTGATTCTAGGGCCTGTACAAAACCTTTTACGAATTATAGAAATTGAAAGATAGAGAAGCCTTCTGGAATAAAAAATATGCAAAAATACATTGTTTTTTCAAAAGTTAAAGAACAACAAAGTTAATGTTAAAGAAATAAATTTGTACTTTTATTCAGCAATGACATATTAAAGGGGATATATGTAAAAAAAATTATGTGTTAATCATTTATTTATTGCCAATGTGTGAATAGTGTGTAATGAGCCTCATAAAACGATATCTTGCCCATATCTTGAGCAACAAGTTGCAGTGTCAAATTGATCAAAAGTGCCATGACAGACACTTATAAAGTTACAAAAGATTCTTATTTCATATAAATAAATATGCTATTGATACATTCTTTTGAACTTTCTATTCATCAAAGAATCCTGAAAACAAATTTCCACTTAAATATTAAGCAGTACAACTGTTTTGACGTTAATAATATTAATAATAAATATTTCCTGAGCACCAAATCAGCATTATGTGACAATGAAGACTGGAGTAATGATGCTGAAAATACAGTTATTTTAAATTGTAATGATATTTTTCAATATTACTGTTTTTATTGCACTATTTTGATCAAATAAATGCAGCTTTGGTTTGCAGAAGCTTCTTTCAAAAACATACAAAAATTGTACCGACCCCAAACCTGTGAATAGTTGTGTATATTAGTGTACTATTATTTTGTTGTGCTGTTGTATGTCATTGTTAAGCACCTGAATGTGGATGAATGAGTTTATTAAATTACTGACCAGAATTAATCAAATGCAGCAAACTTCTCAAAATTTCCATTAAAACAATCTGAGAAAAAGAACATGTGGCTTATAGAAATGATGCTGATTACAGCTATAAAAGAATAACGCAGTAAACATCTTTCTCAGAATATAGACCTTTAGTCTGAAAATGACATGCATGTAAACATGGTAAGTGTCTCTTTCACTACTCCTCTCTCAGGCTGTATGCTGAGCGGCAGAAGAATCACTTCCTGGTTCATTCAGTGGCATGCTTAGGCACAGAGGTTCACTTGGCCGCATGTCCTCTAGAGTTTAACTATGACAATGCCACAGAGTCATGCCCTGGAGGAATGCCTGCTGTGGTCAGCTGTGTACCTGGTCCTCTGTACGCACAGAGCACTGCCACGAGGAAGAAACCCAAGATGCCGGTAAAGTGTGTTGATACTTGCAAAAGACTCACTTTCGCATGTATGTCATTAGTGCTGTGGTCAGGTCGCTATTCATTTTAAACAAGTTCTTCCTCTCTTTCTCATCAGTCTACTATACGCCTGAAGGGTGGAGCGAAACATGGTGAGGGCCGTGTCGAGGTGTTGAAGGGCAGTGAGTGGGGGACGGTTTGTGATGATCGCTGGAACTTGCTCTCTGCCAGCGTCGTATGCAGAGAATTGGGCTTCGGCTCTGCCAAAGATGCCCTCACCGGTGCCCGTATGGGACAAGGTGAGAATGCAAAGGAGAGACCAAAAACAGATTAGGAGTAAGATTAGACGTAATCCAGAATACTTTTTTGCCCACAGCAATGGAATGCATGGAATGCTTTATTATCTGATCAGGGACCTTCATATCGGAGGTCATCAGAGATAACAACCCTTCACTGGATAATATAAATCCCCTGATTTATTATATGACTGCCTGGAATATTTCATTTTGTTTGGTCAGTTAATAAAATCTACAGCCATATATAATGACCAGGAAACTGACCATCATCCCTGGTAAACTAGTCTCCTATATATAGTTTTATATTGTGTAACTAAAGCATTTATTTCTTTAATATGCCCTGCCATAACATCTTAAAAGCAAATGGATTTGTGGACATCCATTGTGAGAAAGACATGTGCTTAATTGCACTGTTTACTTAAAAATATGTTTTAAAAATATTAAAATTGTACTTGCAGATAATATAACATTAACGAAGCAAAAAGCCACTTAAGTGTATTTAAAGAGAGTATAGTTTCATAGCTGTTTCTTAACAATCTTAAGTACACTTTTAAAAAGTGTACTTAAGTTCAGAATGACATAAAAACTGGTAGCTTATGATCTAGTAGCTTGTAGTGCAATCCAGCCTTTCATTTGGAAATGTATTTTTCTATTGTATCAACATTTATTCATTTGTAATCGTGGCCTATGTGTCCTAATACTTTTTAGAGCTACTGTTTTACATGGGTAAAGTTGTTAATCACACATCTTTATATTTGTTTTAGCTGTGTCGGTGTGAATTTTCACACTATATGCATATGCTTCTGTGTTTTCTCTCAGGGTTGGGGCCTATCCATATGAATGAGGTTCAGTGCACAGGTCATGAGCGCTCTCTGTGGAACTGCCGCTCTAAAAACATCACTGCTGAGGACTGCAAACACACTGAAGATGCTTCAGTCCGCTGTAATGTCCCGTACATGGGCTTTGAGAAGACGGTCAGAGCAACACACATACTCACACTCATAACCTTTCTTCTTTTAGATGTGTTTGTTATACCAAAATAATGTCTGTATGAATTGTTTACATGTGGAAAAGAATCTTTACACGTGTTAATTTTGTCATTTTAAAACATAGGGCATGTGTCTGTCATTCTGATGTTTTCATATTATACCCACTTGCATCTATTGCTTGTTTTAGAGCAAAGGTCAAATGAATGAATCTAAATGAATGACTGGTGTCATTGTCTGTATCAAGAGACAATTACTGGAATGAATCATCTGTTGCGATTTACGATGATTGATCTCAACAGATGCAATATACCTGTTAACTAATAACTAATTATCTATTACGCACCCACTCCTAGAAAACCTCCTTTATGCCTGTAGGAGACACCGGGGATAACTGTCACACTAATATGGTCACACTAAAATCAGATAGCATATTTTATTTTCATACAAAAGCTGTTTAAGAAACACATGAACAATATAAAACAACATTGACACACTACCGTTCAAAAGTTTGGGTTAACGTATCTACTTCATATAAATTCTGTTCTTTTGAACACTTTATTCTATTTTATATTTATATTAATATTTATGCACTTGGCAGACATGCTTTTATTCAAAAGCGACTTGCATTGCATTCAAGATAAACCTTGATCTTCTAATCAGTTCTTGCTTTCCCTGGGAATCGAACCCATGACCTTGGTGTTGCAAGCGCCATGCTCTAGTGCAGGGGTGGGCAAACTATTTGTCTCGCGGGCCACATTGGTTTCTTAAAATTGACAGAGGGGCCGGGATTGTTGACGGGGGGGGGGGGGGTTTGGGGCAAATCCATGACTTTAATATACGAGCGCAAAACTGATGTTTGTGTGCGCGTAAATTACATCCGCGAGCGGAAAACAGAGCTACACGGGTACGCAAGCTCAAAAATAAAAAAACAATAAAAATAACTTGCTGCTCTTGACTTTTGTAACTTTAATATATTCAGATATTTTTAATATATAGTGAAGACAATTCAAAGCTATTTTACATTTGATTATTTTAATCAAATTAGCTGAGAGTAATTGCTGGTTCTACCTGAAAAACACTACTGTGTTTGTTCTTCTGAGCCCTGATGAAGGAACACTAAATACATACTGTTTTATTGAATGAAAGATAAAATATGACAACAGAAGCATGAAAATAACTGAGGGAAATATATATAGGGACATGACCAGAGCAAAGGCAGGATATACTTCCCTCAATTTAAAATATTTATTGACTTCAAAACTGGTGTATGAGCTCTAAGTGTCATGTACATTTTATTCTAACGTACACTATATTTCCTCTTGTATTTGCAGGTCATATTCTTGAATGCAGCAAATAACAACATAACGTTGACAGCATACAACTTTTCAGAAGGTCGTACCTGTGCATTTATAATCCTAGAAATCCTAGAAAACTTGTATAAAGTATAGTTTGGTCTTAAATCACTCGACTGGGACACGTGAAATTACAACAAAACAATATTAATACAATTTAATCGGCAGAAAAACCATAATATGCAATGTGACTGAATCATATCTTTGCCTCAGCTCTAGATTGACAATCACAGGCGTCCAATCAACTGACCTCTCGAAAAAAGGGAACTAACCAATGACATTTGATGTTAAAAGGGCAAGCTCCGCCCACGACTGACAAAAATTAAAGTGCTCGCGCGAGCAAAAACAGCAGTTGAGAGCGGGCGAATGTTCGCGCGTGCGCAGATTAGATGTTACGCGCGCGCGAGTGATTATAATGAGCTCGCGGGTACCCGTATTTACGCGTGTAGCTCTTGCGCTCGTTCCTTTTTAGCACGGAATTAACGCTATAAAGGGGGGTGTAGAGGGGTTTGCGACACACGCCTACTCTCCACCACACTTTCAGCGCCACTGCCGCGACAAAGTGACATTACAGGGAAATGTAAAATGAAGGTTTAATATAGGTTCGGCAAGTTCGGCGGGCCGGATTAAAAAGCCCAACGGGCCGGATATGGCCCGCGGGCCGTAGTTTGCCCACCCCTGCTCTAGTGTTTGAGCTGCAGGAAAGCTATTCATCAAAGAATTTTGAAAAAAATGTTTCCTCAAAAATATTAAACAGCTTCATATAATGAATGTTATATTGTTATAATACAGCATATTACAATGATTTCTGAAGGATCATGTGACACTGAAGACTGGAGTAATGGCTGCTGAAGAAAAAGGTTTTATATACCGTATTTTCCCGCATATAACCCACGGGTTATAGCAGATTTTACAAACCCCACAGGAGGTGCGGGTTATCTAAGGGTGCGGGCTATGCCACAAATTTTTTACACATAATAATATTTCAATATATTTGTTACGTCCCTAAGGATGTAAGGTTTTTTTGTTTTGCTGTATTTTCTTTCTGTTTTTCTTTCTTGCAAGGGTTGTTGTCTCTGGCCCTTGTACTGTCACTCTGACTGCTGCCGTTGATAGGCTGTCTGACCTGTCAATCATGTAAGAAGACGTGATTGGCTGTGCTGCCATGAGGGCGGGTTCTTCTCATCTTATCGATGATCAACACCTGTAGAATAACGCTTCTCAACGCATTGTGCGAGAGACTGCTTTTTCTTTTTGTTCTGATTCGAACTTGTTTTTGTTTTCTTATTGTTTGAATTTTGTGCACAAGCACTGTCTACCGAGCCTGAACAGTTATGGATAATTTATGTCATGCGAGCAACATTCGAAATTCGAACCGTGAACTTACACAAAAAACGTTTATCAATCTATGGGTGCGGGTTATATAAAGATGCGGGTTATGCCAACGGTTTTTTACACACACCCGCAAAACCTGCGGGCTGTATGAGGGTGCGAATTATCTGCATCTGCGGGTTATATGTGGGAAAATACGGTATTTACTTTCTGTAGCCTAAACTGACACCAAACAAACAAAAATGCAACCTGAGAAATATTCATTAGAATAAAAAGTGTGACAGTTAGCCTCCCCTAAATTCTAATTGAACTCCCCCTTACCCGTTGTCCTTGGTTGTGCCCTGCTCAGGTGCGCATCTTAGGGGGCCGATCTCGCTATGAGGGCCGAGTGGAGGTGTTATATACCGAGGCCAACGGGACGTTGCGCTGGGGCCTGATCTGTGGAGAAGGCTGGGGCACTGAGGAGGCCATGGTTGTGTGCAGGCAGCTGGGCCTCGGGTACGCCAACCATGGTCTACAAGTAGGATGCTAACAGTAACCGCAACACACACTTGCATGCTAACAGTGCCATGAACTTTCTACTACCATCGAAAAATAATCAGATGGTGCTGGCTTACAAACTCCCACCTACATATTCAAAGCCTTGAACTTTGAAAACCACATGAAAACACAGAATCAGTGCATGTTGTACAGGGACAGAAGGGGAAAAAACTGCTGGAAAGATCTAGCCACATTTGGCTAATGAACAACTTGGTTATACTAGCTAGACCAGCAACAAACTAGTACTAACCAGTCACGCTGTTCTATACTTGGGCCTCCTTTATAAAGACATGCAAAGAATGATCATAAATGTGAACAAGCGTCAATTTCCAAAATCTTCCTACGAATGATTTATTAAATAATACACACAGAGACACAAACAATTATCCTTAAAGGTGCAGTAAGGTATTTCTCTAATTGTAATAAATAATGTTTGATTACTATGTTCTTATCTTGGCATACGCAATCCCAATTTGTTCCACACTTTTGGCAGGGGATGAAATCCATGAAATTTAATGTGTGTTTTATAAATGAGGTCCTTGGTCTTTTCAGCAGGTACTTCTGTCTTTGTAAGCATCGAATGACAGGAGCCTGTTTGGTGAGCGTGGTAAGATATGAGTGTGTTTGACGCTGCGTAGGTTGTGATTTCAGGTGCGTCTGTCAGGTGGGCGCTCACAGTATGAAGGGCGAGTGGAGGTGCGGGTGGGGCAGCGTTGGGGCAGTGTATGCAGTGAGGGCTGGACCACCAAAGAGGCCATGGTGGCATGCAGGCAGCTAGGGCTGGGGTTCAGCATGCATGCTATTACAGTGAGTACATGACATACACAAATGCTGACGCAGAAGCAGCTGTTTTCAGCTGTAAGGAATTAGATGTTTCTTTTACTTTTTTCAGGAACATACTTGTGGTAATTGTATAGACTAGAACAGCCATTGACGGTTTGGATGCTTTGCCGTGTTTTTTTTTTGTGAAGTTGACCCACATGTCTGGGTCATATTTTACCCCAAAAGTAAGAAATTATAGAAATTATATTTTAAGACCAAGATTGTTTTGTATGGTGACATTATTTTCAGCTGAGCACATTCCAAGACCCAGAATTCTTATTACCGTAACACATTATCTTTTGAAGTTTAATCTGGTTTCCCCGAAATAAGAAAATTACAGAAATTATATTTTTAGGACCAAGATATTTTTTGCATTGTGACAACAATCAGCACATCTTTTGTAAAGCATAATTTCTTTTTCTTTCTTTCTTTTAATTGTTTTTGCTTTAATTTTGACCTGGTCCCATTTTACGTTAAAAAAAAAAAAATTATAGGAAACCCGACTATTTTTATGAAAATTAAGCACATTTCCCACGAATTCTCATTACAATTATGCAAAAATGGTGAGGTCAGGTTTTTGTAAAATTCTTGAGTATAAAAGGTGAGAAGATGAACGGAGTGTAAGAAACGTAACAGTCTTTAAATAGTTGGCATGTTTATCATATAGGTTTGGGTTGGAGTAAGTCCAATGAATTCTCTTCATAGTAAACTACTTATCACCGTCTGTCTGTGTTTGTTTGCTTGCTTGTTTTGATGTGCCTTTGCTAAGGAAACATGGTATTGGGATAGCAGTAATGTGACAGAGATGGTGATGAGCGGAGTGAAATGTACTGGAGATGAGATGTCTCTAAGCCAGTGCCAACACCACAGAACGGTCAACTGCCAGAAAACAACTGCGCGATTCTCAGCAGGAGTTATCTGCTCAGAAAGTGAGTATTACATGGATACAAAGTGACACGTAAAAAAATGCCCTCGAATTTGATTGGCTGAGCTGATGGTGTTTAGGCCAACAGCACGGGGACTTTTCAGAGATTGTAGTCATTGAATCATTTTGAATTCATTCTGATTCATTCAGGAAGGAACCAAGTCACTCCCTGCATCCGAATATGCTTACTTCCATATTATAGAGTAAAAAAAGAGTACACGTCAGAGTAGTGTTCACAAAACAGTAGGCGGAAAGTACCAGAGTGACCTAATACTTCTGGCAAGATTATTATGGACACTAGGGTTTGTGAAGGACAATGAATCAACAACAACTTATGCTAAAAAGTCACATGAGAAATGTAGTACATCCTTTTAATAAAACATTATTTTATTAACGGTCGCCAAGTAGGTTCTTAATACTTAGTATGCAATTTCGCATAATATATCTTTATAAGTGAGTCACTGAATCATTCACTCAACTGATTCATTATAGGATCGAAACACTACTGTGTGTTGCTCAAAAATGCACAAAAATAGGCAATATTGTGTCTAAAATGTTGGTTACTTTCAGAATCTAGAACATATTTTTTATGGATGGCTGGAATTTTCACCTCTCAGACGGTCAGTCTGCTGCTGATGGTAGACCTAAAGCTGTGGTCAGTCTTGTTTATTTTTCTCTGAGCTCTAGGCTGTAATTACTGAACCTCACATGGAAAGGGCTCGACTTCAAATGACTTACACCTGTCTGGATTATGTATACAAATGAGACACCATATCATTTTCTTAACTGTTGTACATTGAGCAAAACTGTTTGTTCAGACAACAAAACCTCAGAAATGCAGTTCAGATTCCAACATGCAATGGCATAAAAGTAGAAACAAATCTCTAAATCAAAATCCGGGACCGTAGCTTTTATAAAATCTTTGAATTTGTATTTAATTTGTTAAAAGAGCTTGATCTTGAGATGCACAACTTTATTTCCCCAGCTGCATCAGATCTAGTGTTGAACGCACCGTTAGTGCAGCAGACGACGTATATAGAGGACCGACCGTTACACATGCTGTACTGTGCAGCCGAGGAGGACTGTCTGTCCAAGAGCGCTGCTAAAGCTAACTGGCCTTACGGTCATCGCCGCTTGCTCCGCTTCTCCTCACAGATACACAACATTGGACGCGCTGACTTCAGGCCCAAAGCTGGCCGTCATTCATGGGTCTGGCACGCATGTCACGGGTAACCATGTTCAAATTTCTTCCTTCAATAGAGTAAAATAATTGTTATTCATGTTGTGTTGGAATTCTAGATACGTGTGAAATCTGGTTTCTGCCACAGAATAAAAAAATGAAAACTAAAATAACTCTGACTTTTTTTCTTGGAATTGCGATTTTATATCTTTCAGTTCAGACATATAACTGACAAGTTTTATTTCACAATTCTCACAGTTGCAAGTTTATTAAGTAATTCAGACTTTTTTTCCTCAGAATGGCTATTCTGATTTTTCTCTTGCAATAGCAAGTTTATATCTATATTGTGAAATAAAAAATGCTATAATCTTTTATATTTTTTATTCCATGGCAGAAACAAGCTTCATAAATTTGGCAAAAAAACAAAAACAAAATATTAAAAATATTAAATATGAGAAATTATGACCTATTGTGTTAAAAAAAGTTCCTCCCTTTGTTTGGGGTGAATTTTACCCACATATTTTAACCCAGAAAATAACATCCACTACTTTTCTTGCTGGTTTTCTTTCTGATGGGATATACACATATAAGTGTACAGTAATACCTCGGTTTATGAGGGACTTTGTATACGAGCAAATCGGTGTACGAGTATGGAAAGTCAAATCGGTGTACGAGCATTGTATCGGAGTGCGAGAAAATCTTTCCCTCGCCCATGCTCATTTTTTGGTGGAAAAGTCCTAACGCTCAGCATCACCCTAACCCTTTACTGGAAATATCCTAAACACAGCCTCTCACAAAGCCTATCACCCCTTATTCTCTCAGCGTCACTCGGTTTGGCTGCATCAGTGATACATTTATAAGTAATTTACAGCGGTTTTACCTTGTGTTGTTAACATTAATTGTGATCGCTATTGTTCATGTAGTGAAACATACACATACAGTACAGCATATAGACAATGACCTCAAGATGAGTAAGAAAGAAGATACAATTCTCCCTCTAAGCAGTAAAACCTCTCCTGCAGCGACGCTACTAAAAGCTAAAGTGCGCGTTACAGTAAATTGTCAAGTATTTTTAGTTTAATTGTCAATTATTAAATAGTATTTATATGAGATCTTAATAGTTATAATTTTAACTGTAATTAATAGGGTAAAACTATTTTAAAAATATTTAATATTTAAAATGTGCATTTATGGTCATGTGGAACGAATCGATTGATTTTTAGTGCATTCTTATGGGGAAAATTGTTTTGGTGTACGAGAATTTTGAGTTACGAGCTCTTGGAACGAATTAAACTCATAAACCGAGGTATTACTGTATATAAGCTTGATACGTGTGTATGTGACTCCACAGGCATTATCATAGTATGGACATCTTCACACACTATGACCTGATGTCTGCCAATGGCACTAAAGTGGCAGAAGGACACAAAGCCAGCTTCTGCCTGGAGGACAGCGATTGTGAAGAGGGTAAATCACACTCACCCAGTCAGTCAGCTCTGTTTATTCAGACACAATGTCAGTGACTAAACATCTGTGTTAATTCTAGGCGTTTCCAAGAGGTATGAGTGTGCTAACTTTGGTGAGCAGGGCATCACAGTGGGGTGCTGGGATTTGTATCGTCATGACATCGATTGCCAGTGGATAGACATCACTGATGTCAAACCAGGAAATTATATCCTTCAGGTCCGAGAATGGGTGCAGATCATTGTCCCAATTACCAAAAACATGTATTGATTCAAGAGTATCTAGACTTGTTTTTGCTTGCTTTTTTCTCTAGGTTGTCATAAATCCTAACTATGAGGTTGCTGAGAGTGATTTCACAAACAATGCAATGAAATGTAACTGCAAATATGACGGCCACAGGATCTGGGTCCATAATTGCCATATTGGTGAGACACAAAGCCTCAAAATTACTAGAAAATGTGTGTTTGGAATTGAATACTACTGTCAATTACTACTCACTGAGTTCTCTGCAGTATATACTTTTAAAAGTAGTATAAGAAACAGAATTGTGCTATCATTTTAAACAGTGGTGTGTTACATTCCTGTCATGTGACCTCACATTATGCAACAACGTTATATATACTGTAATTCAGAGTGCATTTAATCCAGTTTTTGAAACAAACTTTATTGTCAGTCTGATCAAATAATGTTATCAATTCCAGTTCAAGTGTGTGCTATGTTGTAAGAGTATGCAATTCTGAATATTGTCAAAGTTACATGAATATATTTGAAAGGGAAATGAAATACTGTAATATTTACCTTTACATATCCTCCTTTCAGGTGATGCTTTCAGTGAGGAGGCTGAGAAGAAGTTTGAGAAATACCCTGGACAAATTAATAACCAGATCTTGTAATCATATCACCAGATTGAACGAATTAGCATATCGAGACGATCTAACGTGTAGGTTAATCCAGAGTAAAATATTTATTCATTCAAATCAGCCATAAAGTAATTATCACTTCACATTGCAAGTTACAGAAGCCCACGAATCTACAATCTCCTGTGTTTTAAAACCAAGAGTATGATTCTTTTGACGTTACCTGTAATCTTCTATAAAAACAGACTCTGGGATGCTGAGTCTGGTTTAAGTAGTGTGAAGATTAGATGGAAATGAGCATTTTCCTCAGGCCGTGCAGTGGTGCAGCCTGCTGTTTACAGTGCAATCAGGTGCTTATTTTCTTAAAGGTTTAAAAAAAAAAAAAAAAAAAATTTCCCACAGCCAATGTGCTGCTGTCTCTGTGAGTTAAAGTACTTGAATGTTTCGTATTCCAGATGAGCATTCGTGTTTAAAAGCTGTTGCAAAGTGTGAATGTACGTTATGCTTCTAAGCTCAATGTAGGATGATGCTATTTTACTTTCAAATGGTCTTTTATGTATGACTTGTTAAAGGGATAGTTCACCCAAAAATGCTAATTTAGCATTACTCACATTATTCAAGAGTTGAAGACAAAAGAAGATATTTTAAAGAATGTTGGTAAGCAGAGAGTTGACGGTAGCCATTGACTGACTTCCATAGTACATATATTTTTTATATACTATGAAAATATATACTATGGAAGTCAATGGGTTACTAACCTTCTTTAAAATATATTATTTTATGTTCAGCAGAAGAAATAAACTCATACAGGTTTGGAACAACTTGAGGTAACGAAAGTAATGCTACATTTTTATTTTTGGGTGAACTATCCTTTAATGCTTCAGTTACATTTTTTTACACACTTCCCTGTTTATTCATGTGTTCAGCTACAGTAAAATTAACATTACATGTTAAAGATGAAAAGTATTTAAAGTTGTAATACAAATTATTCCAAGTTTCATGAGCCATTAAAAATGAATGGTCATAATTTATTAGTCGTTTCTTACTTTACAAACGTATGGAAGCTGGTAATTCTGAATTTTTTCTCCCATTGGCAAGTTTGCATCTCACAATTCGTACTTTTTGTATTGTCGTTTCAATTTTTTAACTCTGAGCTTATCTCTCACCCACTACACGACTTTCAAAATTGTGTTTGTTCTTTTCACAACACTCAACTGTCCCTCATCCCCAATGGTAGGTCCAGTCAAAACTCAATTTCATACTACAGGACTGGTATCACAGACAGGTCTATGTTTAACCTGCATGCTAAATATCTCTCGCGAATCAGCAGATCCCATCTTTGATCATTCAAACACAGCCATCGTCGCTTAAGAAAAGGACTTGTTTTCTACGTTCTCCATCAACTATTAGCAAGCAGAAAATCATGGCTAAACTTAATTGTCACAATGTTTTGGGTGCCATTAAAAATATCTAGACCTGTAGTGTGAAATGTGTTTTGACATGGACATTTATTTATTTTTAGCAAATAAGGATAGGGCTTAAAAAAAAGATTATTTTTGCTCTTGTTTCCCCATTCATCATGACGATTCAGTTTCTGGAAATGTGAAAACACTTCCAACCCGCAACATTGAAAACGGTGTTATCTTAAGCTGTTAAGTTGATATTTATTTTCTGGATCAAAGTCTATTTGATTACACGCGTATGAGATCTTTAAGAATGGAAATTCAGAAACCACAAAGCAGGACGCAATTATCAGGCACTGTGAATATAATGGAAATGAGCCAAATACTTTGATATTTCAATGTTTTACTGCAAAATGACAGCTGTTTTTAAAAGTATTAAAATACAAACGTTGGAACATGAGATAAATACAAAACACCTGCAATGTCTTAATAACAGCACCCACTTTTATTAGGGTGATCAAATGTTCATTGCTCTTTTGACCATCCCAAACACGTAGTAGTAGTGGCTTTCCATCAAAAACAATACTGATACAGTGCAGTTTGCGGACAGTGCAGTGCAGACACACTGGTGCCATTTTCAGAATCAACCACACTAATTCACATACTTCCAAAAAACATCCAGCTTCGCTAAACAAACTAGACTGTTCCCAACTATTACCTTCTTAAAATATTTTCCTCGCATCCATTCTCAAATGAGACAATCTATCCTCAGTAAAACCCTTTCTCCCTCTCTTTTCTAAATGCATAAGCTTCACATAATGTCACTCCGTGGACTCAGGGGTCATGTGCAGCATGAGGAGGTCGGCCCCCCGGCGAACCACCGCGTTTAAGCTGTCGCTTGTCCTCACAGCGTTATAGATCTCCTCTGACGTGTTCACCTTTACCCCGTTTATCTCAACAATAACATCTCCTGGTTTCATTCCGGCTCTGTGAAACAGAAAACAGGAAGTGGCATCAACAATAGGAGGCCTCTATTAACAGACCACAGACACAGGGAGGTCAGACCACTGCTGCTTACCTACTGGCTGGAGATCCTATAATAACACGGTGGATAAGAACACCATGAAGCACATCAGGAAAGGACATGTCACGCATCTTCAGCTCTTCGATTATGCTGAGGGAAGAAAAAGACAGCATTTAAAGTTGAAAAAACTCACTTGACTTGACCATCTCACACACACGCACACACACTTACTACACAGGATGTACTACTGGGACATAATTTAGCCCAAAATCAGGCCAAACCAAAACTTGCTTGGAATTTGTTTCTGAGGTTTGGAACAGCCTGTCAAAGAGAAAAGCTTGTATAAACCTTCGGATGATTTCTTAAAGGGTTAGTTCACCCAAAAATTAATTAATCCTTAACTTACTTACCCTAGATGTATGACTTCCTTCTTTTAGCCAAAATTATTAATCAAAATTAAATCTGAGTTAAAACAGTAAATCTACGTAAAACAGTGATTAAAGTTTATAAAAGTTGATGCATTTGGATATTTTCAGAAAGCATTAACCCACTCCCTGGGGCTGTATGGATTATTTTTTGGTGAAAAAAAAAAAAAAGGTACCATTCACTCCCATTATAAAACTTGGAAAAGCCAGGGTATTTTTTAATAGAACTCTACAACTAGGCTTGATTATTTGATAATTTTCATTTTTGGGTGATCTAACCCTTTAACTTGTTATTTTCATTGTGTTTATTTTATTATTAATTAGAAAGCACATATTAACAGATTCATCTTAACGCCGCTCCCAGAAGTTTGTGCAGAGTCAGAGTCAGTGTGTTCACTAACAGTGTATTCCTGCAAAGGTGTTTCAAACTTCATTTTACACAAGTTCACTGTGAGTATATTGGGGCCTTTAGGGTCTGGTACCAAAAACAACAGTTTGTCACCTGGGGGTCAGAGTCAACATCATCACTCCAATGTAACGCCGTTTTGATCCCGAATCTCCAAACCAGGACTCTGGAAACAATCGATTACACATTGAAATCAGTCAAAGAGCTCAAAACAAATTATGACAAAAACAAGAACCTGTGAGGTCAAGGGTCATTCTTACTCTGCTTGTCTGCAGCACGCTCGAGGAAGATGCGGACTCTGTCTGAGGGAATAGCGAAGGAAATCCCTGCAGTCACTTTCATGGTATTAATTCCGATGACCTCTCCATCCTGAAGGTTACAAACATAAGACACGAGTTCATTACATGAGTCTAACATGACTAAACATAACGTTTTCAGACAGATTGACCAGATAATTGTTCTTCTATTATTAGTCAAGTGAACTGTAAATGAAATTTGATGTGAAATTAAACTTCCTCGTTCCTAAATCTAAAAGGCACTAGCAGTGCGTTGCGTAAATGTCAGTGACTCACCAGGTTTATAAGGGGACCTCCTGAATTTCCAAACTGTAAAATAGAAATGAACTACTGAGTGATGCAATATATTTATTATACAATAGATTAAATTGTTATGGCTCAAATATAGCGTTTACATGCAATTACAGCCAATGTGATTTCCTGTGCGCTTACATCTATGGTAGCATCGGTCTGGATGTAGTCCATGTTGGAGTTGGAAAGGCCCAGTTCTCTGCCGCCTCTCTGGGCAGAGCTGACGATTCCAGATGTGATTGTGTTTTTAAGAGAAAAGGGGCTCCCCATGGCGACCACAAACTCACCCTGACGCACATCAGACGACTGACCGAGACGCAGCGTTGGGAGAGCATGCTGAGATGAGACATGAAGAACACAATGAGTCTATCGATTTCAATGAGAATGTACTCTATATAGTCTGAATATGGGGAGAATGAATGGAATCCAGACGTAATACATCCGCCGTGTTTACCAATGTCATTTGTGTCAGTTCCATTCATAAATCCTCTCCCGTGGCCTCATGGGATAGTAAAGTGCCCATCAAATACGCACTGGGGACTTTTCGTCTACTGTTTTTCGAGTACTCTGTATAAGGACATATTACTCTTTTGCCCCTACTATATAGTAGATAAGTATTCAATTTCATACACAACGTATGTGACATATACAGTAAATGTAATGGCTCTGTGCGGGTTATATACGGGTGTGGGCTATATCGCAAAAATTTTTACATGTCATAATATTTCAATATATTTGTTACGTCCCTAAGGACTTTTTTTTTTTTTGCTGCATTTTCTTCCTTGTGAGGGTTGTTGTCTCTGGCCCTTGTACTATCACTCTGACAGCTGGCGCTGATAGGCTGTCTGACCAGTCAATTATGCAAGACGACGTGATTTGCTGCCATGAGGGCGGGCTCTTCTAATCTCATCCGATGATCAACACCTGTAGAAAAAGCTTCTCGACGCACAGCACAAGAGACTGCTTTTTCCTCAGATTCTGACTTGTGTTTGTTTTCTTATAGTTTGAATTTCACGCACAAGCACTGTGTACCGAGCCTGAACAGTTATGGATAATTGACGTCATGCGAGCAACATTCGAAATGTGAACTTACACAAAAAAAGTTCATCAATCTATGGGTGCGGGTTATATAAAGATGCGGGTTATGCCAACGATTTTTTTTTTACACAAAACCTATATGAGGGTGCGGATTATATGCGGGAAAATACGGTAATGATATATATATATATATATATATATACACACATATACATATACATACACACACACACACACAAGCATTTAAAAGTTTTTGAAAGGTTATGCTCACCAAGGTTTTATTATTATTACAATTTAAAATAACTTTTCTATTTAATTCCTTTGATAAGCTGAATTGTACCTTAGCATTGATCTTGATGGTGGCGATGTCTGCGGCCTGGTCTACATCCTGGACTGTGGCATTGTAAGTGTCTCCATTGGTCAGTTTGACCCGGACGCCACGCTTGTTGGCGACCACATGGGCATTGGTCACTATCAGCCCATCACTGCTGATGATGAAGCCGGAGCCATTGGAAATGGGCACCTCACGGCCAGAAAAAGGGTGTCTAAAAAGAAACCGTATAGAAGACACATTCAGTTCAGAAAGAATCAATCTACATGTTACCTTATTCAAAACTTTCCTGTTAACTTAAACTAGCCTAAACTCGTTTGCTGGACTTCACCAGGGTAACAGACCATAGTAGGCAGACTCCGAGACAGGTTTAAGACCATTTTAGGCTAGTTTAAGATGTTTTCAGCAGACTGACCGCCCAACGATCTCGATGTAGACGACAGCAGGAGTGGACTTCTCCACCACATCCGCGATGAAATTGTACTTGTACCGCGGACTGTCCGGTTTAAATGGAGAGGCACACTGGACAGTAGGTAGTATGCTGTCAATAAGCAGATTTCGGACTGCCACTGTGCTCTGCAGGGCGTCTTTATTGTTCTCGTCTCTTAGTGAATATAAGGCAGCTGCTCCTCCGAGCGCCAGTGCGCACGCGACGGCCATGCGAGCGGAGCCACTGCCGCCTCCCGGACTCCGCACTTCTGCCTGCTCCTGCTTACCCGAAGAGGAGCTAGAAAGGTTTCCCAAAGCTCTTACTGTCGTCGCATTTGGTTGGCGACGGCTGTCCCGGAGACATCTCGTGATTGTCCTTATGAGACATCGGTTTACATGTGTACTTGCCATGTTGCATCAGATGTTTCCTAGTAGAAAACTTTCAATCCACATGGAAGCAGCACTTTGACATCGCTGTGTCTGACAGGTTATATTAGAAAAGGTTTCTCTGAAAAGCTTTCAATGTTGAACCTTTATTCCATATGGGAATATGTGGTTGAAACGTCCTTCACACCCGCATGTAGCGGTGCAACCGTTCGAGCCTCAGCTCTGAGTCTGACTGTGGGGGTCTATGACACACCGGAAGTGGAAGTTTGCGCATGTGTGGACATGTCTGAGGAGAGGGAAACTCGGGAAACTCCTACTCGGAAAAGTAGAACAGCTGATAAGTGAGGTGTTACTCATCGGAAATACTAGCTAGATGTTTAAACTATTATTTAATATGAGTAAGAAGTAAGAGCTGGTCTGGAATGTGGTGAGAGAGAGAGCTGGATAGAGAGAAAGAGGAAGAGCTAGATAGAGAAAGAGTGAGAGAGAGCTTGAGAGAGAAAGGGCGAGATAGACGGAGAGAGCCAGAAAAGAGAAAGAAAAAGGGTGAGATAGAGGGAGAGTAGATAGTGAGAGCGAGATAGAGAAAAAGAGAGAGAGAATGTGAGCGAGATAGAAGGAGGGATGGAGAGAGGAAGATGGAGAAAGAAACACACAGAATTCTAAATTGTTAGTAGTGTTGTTCTACGTTGATGTATATATATGTTATGTTTGAAATGCTTTGGCAATACATTGTAATTATTTGTCGTGCCAATAAAGCACACTCAATTTGAAATTGAAAGAAAAACAGAGCGAGAAAGAGAAAGCAAGATAAGGAAAGAAAAAGAGCGAGAGAATGAGAGCGAAAGAGAAAGAGGAAAAGCGAAATAGAAAAAAAGAGTGAGATAGAGGAAACAGCGAGATAGAAAAAAAGAACGAGGAAGAGCAAGAGAGAGAGAGGAAGAAAAGCAGAGAGAAAGCAAGATAGATGGATAGAGACACAGAGCGAGATAGAAAGAAAAAAAGAGCGAGAGAGGGAGAGCGAGATAGAGAGAAACAGAACGAGAGAGAGAGCGCATCTCTCTTTTCACGCGTTGTGCTGCTACTATAAACCCCGCTTTAAGTTCAGGGCCGAGCAACACACACCTCGGTCTAGTTGGTATCTCAGTACAGTATCTATCGCACAGCAGTGACGGAAGAAACGAAGCTTTTCAAAAACCTCAAATCTCGCAGGATTCAGTGTTTGGATGCGCCGCGCTTTGGCGACCCCTGCTGGTCAGTGCAGTGTAACTGCAGCGGCACTTCAGCCCAAACATTGACGGTGGAACCAATTAAATGCAATTAACAAATAATCCAATACCATTAAATATTGTCTTTACGACATGTGATAATTTAACAAATTGTTGGACTTGTTTTAAAAAAAACAATTCTTCATTTGATTTCCTTGCAAATGCGTTAAGCACATTGTTTTACAAAAACAAAACCATCTTCTGTGGTGACTTTAAATTTTCTACATTCAAAGAAGGATGAAGTCACTAGACACCACACCGCTTACTGGAACTTTTGGGGATTTTTAGATGTCAATTACAAAAAGAATTAGTCTTCATTAGTTTAAAACAGTGAACGCACAATCTTAAATCATTTCCAGGACACTTTAGTGTATTTGAGGCAGTTTGAATACGAGTTCCTCACACGGATCGCTCACTGACTCTCATAACACTTACAGAGGGTCAACACACAAAAAACTCACGTGAAACAATTTTGAGAAAAACATTTTCTTGTCCCATCAAACAGTTGAAACCATGACACTGACAGTATATATTTTATGTACACAAGTATTTTTGTTCCTTAAATCGTGTATTTATCACTGAAACGGAGTCCGTTTGACAACGCGTCCTTCTTTATCAATGGCAAAATTGTAGCTTTTCGGATTGTCAATAGCCTCTTCAATCCGCTGATCTAGATTGTCCAGTGTGATGAAGTCCTTTGCCTCTTCCTGAAATCATAAACCCATTTAAATCATAAAATCATACCCCAAGAAATACCAAATGTAACGAAAACGCTGTCATTGTGAGAGGTCTGATATTTTGCTGTTGCTTTCTTCATCAAGACTGATTGATTCACCTGTAGTTGAAGAATTTCTCTTTCTTTCTCTTTAATGTGGTTCTCCAGCTCTTGCTGGCGTAAAAGGATCTCCTCTCTCCTCTTCAGTTCGCTGGCCTCAGCCTCCTTCTGCATGCGCTGCTCTCTGGAAGACCAGATGATACATATCCAAATGAAATCATATTTCAACCAGCAACAAAACACAGTGTATCTGACTTTGTCCTGCAGCACTACAAATAAATCAGAGCAGCTTTAAGACTAAAGGCCGGCTCACACAAAGGACCATAACGATATAGTTCTGAAATAAACATTAAAAAAACAGCACAGTCTACATGACAAATATAACAATAACTGCAAAGAGAAACGATACAGTTATAGTAACTTTCAGGGATAGTTCACCCTATATTTAAATGTCCCATTTACACTCGTTTATATAATAGCAGTGAATAGAAACCACCATCAAGCTTTTTAAAAAATACGCAAAGTTATCACAGAATGAGCCCATTCAACATGTCATATATTATATGACAGGGTTTGATGAAAAACAAACTTTTAAAATGTAATGCATTATGCATTTTTAATACTCCTTTTGTAGTCCATAAAGTAAAGAATGGGATAAAAATTTAGAACAACACCAGGATAATGGTAAATTAATTTTTCAATTTAAGGTGAACAATCCCTTTAAGTGCTTCCAAGACAGTTTTCCCCCAGTTTTAAAGTATTTTAATTAGGAAATATTATACTATTTTTAATTTTTTTGAAAGGGCATTTAGATTATTGAAAGGGTACAGTTAGGGTTAAGTTTACATTTCATTAAACGGAGTTTCATGACATCCACTCTTTTTTGTTTGCACGAGGCATAACCTGAAGAGCCGTGGTTTGCAGTACTTTGGGGGGCAGACAGACACTTTCTCTGTCTGAGTAATCTACATTACTCACCGTATTATCCTCAATTTGAGGTTCTCAGCGTCATTCCAGGCCATTAGTGACTGATGCTCTTCAGCCTCTCTTTTAGCTCTCTCCTCCGCCGCCGAACCAACCTCATCTTCATATTTCTTCCTCAAAACCTGCTCCTTGAACTCAAGTCTACACGCAGAAAACGATCAGATCGTCAATCTCAAACTTAAATGATAAAAGTATGGAATTCCAACTAAATAATAAACATTTATAAAGAAATGAATAAATGAATGTAAAAAGAAAGAGCATTTAAACTTATTACCACATTAACTTTTTCTATACATGCATTTGCGTGTACATTTATTTTCCCCCCTTGTTCATTTCTGCACACCCCTCATTGCATACAGACAAATAAATGTGGACAAATATAGCAAATAAAAGAATACTCAATTATAATCATTTTACTTTAGTTTTTTAACATTTTCTTGCAGAAAAAAACATTAACAAATAAATAAAAAACACATTTCTTTTTATATTTATTATTTCGAAAATAATAACAGAGACAAATAGAGTGGTGCAATGACCTCTAGATTCACTGCTCATCATAATCACCTCAAGGCTCTTAGGATCAAATAGTACTCAGTGAAACGCTCCTTTAGTACAACCATTTCCACGGGATCCACGGGAGGGGGTGTCTTGACCCGGTCCAGTTTTGACTTCGCTTTGGGGTCTGTGCGAGATTTTCTTTCCCTGACAGTTTCGACCAAAACAGCAGTGCGAGGAGCGAGAAGACGGACGGCAGGGTCACGACACCTCGAAAAAGCCCGCAACATCATGAAGACTATCTCTAGTTATGAGTGACGGTAAACGACTATACAGTTAAAAGCGGAATTAATTAATATAGCACAAATAACAGATTCCAGCATGTCTAACATTGACCCTTAGGCCGCCATGTTCTTGAACTTTAACCACGGAAGATGTTTCTCTTCCACTCGGTGTTTAGTCACGGCTGAGCTGAACGCAAAGCGCTCTCTACTGCCGCCCGCTGTTCATGAAGGGAACTGACTGCGAACACGCTCGATGACGACAGGCGTGGAAATCAAGAGGTAAACTAATTCACCTTAATGATCTCTGTTCCATTAAATGTTATAGCCTATTTCTGAGGAACAAATATTTGGGGAGAAATGTATAATATATATAGGCTAGGCTATATATAAGTATATAAAGTATATATATATATATATATATATATATATATATATATATATATATATATATATAAGTAGGCTATAAAATTATATAATAATAATAATAATAATAAATACATTTTATTTGTAATGCACTTTACATTTGTAGAATCTCAAAGTGCTACAGAGCATCTAGGGTACACTTAAAATCAAAGTAATTCAATAGAAAAAGAAAACAAAACAACAAAAACCTATAAAACACATTCATTGAAAAGATATGTTTTAAGGTATACTGTATATATATATATATATATATATATATATATATTGTACTGTATTATCTATATATATATATATATATATATATATATATATGGCAAGCCATTTTGACTTTTAATCATTTGCATATGAACACTTGATATCAATAATTAAATTTTCACTAGTAAAAATCTTGATATCAACACTCACAGAAATCAATTTCTTGATATCTAGAATTAAATTTCAACTTTATTTCTCTAAATTTTAAATCATAATTCTTGATACCTGTAATCATATTTTCACTAGTTAAATCTCAATATAGACTGTCATTCAAATTCAGTTGTTAATATCAAGAATTTATTACTTACTACTTGAAATTTCATTTTCACATATCAGAAATACTTATTATTCTTACTGATAAAACATCATAATGTTTGATACATGGGTCAAAAACAACGAAAACAATAATATTTTGAGCACTGAGCACAAATCTGAACCAGTTCGACTAGGTCGATAGAAAAAATTTGAGAACATGTACACTCATATAAATGTGACAGTTATTATAATGTTTTATGTGAAGAATAATTTGTCAACTTAAAAACAAAATGTATATTTTATAAAGCATAATACATGTTAAAATTGATAGCTTTCAATTATACTGTACTAAATCATTATAATTATACTAAAAACTCACCTTTTCGTGAACACCTAACATGACACACACGCACACACCACCTCACCACCTCAAAAAAAATCCTTTCTCAATTCTCCAGTCTTGTACTACTTGTATGTGTAATGTTTGAAACGTTGTATTGTAAGCACTTTTATGTACTTTTGTATCTTCATGATGAAGATCTTTCTGTTTTCCTCAAATTGTAAGTCGCTTTGGATAAAAGCGTTGGCTAAATGAATAACTGTAAATATATGCTGTATGCTGAATGCCTATAATTAATGGCTAAAATTGAGAAAAAATCAATTTCATAGAGACATCAGTGATAAGGCCTTCACAAAAAAAGAAGTTGTCATTAAACAAATATTTGAAATGCAGGCTACTATCTTTGTTGTTTCTACATTAATATGGAGATTAATGTGAAAATATTACAATATAAAAATAACTTTAATGTTAGGTGAGATTAATCACGATTAATTAGTTATTTTTTAAATCGATTGACAGCACTACTGATTATCCTTTAAATCCAGCACAAACATTCCAAAGATGTTTTACTGAGCGTTTACTTTACTCCATTTCTTGCACACAGGCTCACACTCAAACACACAGCAGAAGAGGTACTGTTGCTTTATTCCGCATGTATTACAAACATACAGCACCATTCAGTTCAGAGACTGTCCTGATAAACAGACTCGGTTTCTTGTTCATTTCCAGATGACTGATAATTGGCTTTCATTACAACTTAGATGACACAACAAAAGCAGATGAGAGCATACTTATATTTTAACCATCAGTCTAAAATCTCCAGTTCTAGCTTTAATTTTTTTTACTCTTGATTTTTCAGTCATGCTTTTATCATGTCAAACACTGTAAATGCTAAAGCAATCAAATAACCTCAACAAAACAAACATATGAAGCATAACACAGACAGACAGCAAACTAAATGTTAGGCTACTACAACATTTACTAAAAAGAATCAATTCTAACATGGCTAAAACATAACTGTTACACTAAGTACATTTAATCTATAGAGCCAGGGATGGTGGACAGTGTCCTGTTGGCTGATTCTTGGTTTAATGTCTTAACAATTTGGCTTTAGTCTATTCCTAGCATCCAAATTGAACAGCGATTCACCTTAACAAACGATTGGTTAAAAGTTTGCATGTAGGAGATCATTGGCTAATCAGATGCTCAGTAGGTGCTTGGAATTAAACAAAGAAATTACAGTTTAGTGAAAATTACAATGGATTTCTTTATAGATCATATGGGGAACCTTCAATGGTCCCCAACGAGAATCTGCCAACATGACACTGAGCTCTGGCTGAGTGAGTGCTGCCCCTAGCGATGTCTCTAAGGTGGCCATTTTTCCATTTCTAGTGTAAAGAAGAAGGGGGACCTCCTTATGTGTACCTCTTGTGTGACACAAGGGCTCGTCTGACTTTAAAGCGATGATATGCTGAGGCTTTGTTTCATGGTTGGATGGTGGAATTTGGGTCTAAGTAACTGAAGAACTAGGATCGGAGGTAAATACAATGGTTATGGGTGTGAATTTGGCAAAGATGGTCTTACGTTGTGGGTCTAGTTTTGGAAAGTAAAGTTTTATTCGCCAATCAATGTTTGAATATTTCCATGGGGATGATGTTGATAGTGTTTTAGGATCTTATGGTGGATCTCTCCCTCAACGGTATTCGAAATATGAATGATGAATGAGGGATTTTGTGTTTTAGAAGGTTAGGCGAGGGCTGGGAAGGTGGAATATGTAAATCGAATTTCTTCTCCCTCCAGGAGTTTCCTGTTAAGGCAAAAAATTAAGATCAGTTCAAAACAAACTACATCACATCAATACCCTTTTGTGATCTCCCATCCAAGTTACTTATTTAAGTTAGTGTTCACATATTTGTGATTCTTTTTTCATTTAAAGGGATAGTTCACCCACAAATGAAACTTCTGTCATTATTTACTCACCCTTTAGTCGTTCCAAACCCATTCGACTTTTGTTCATCTTCAGAACACAAATTATATTTTTAATGAAATCTGAGAGATTTCTGTCCCTCCATTGACAGCTACTCAACTTCCACTTTTTTCCATATGAATTGATCGGCTTAGTCCACATTTTCTGAAAAGACTCGATTTACATGAATAACAGATATATAAACATAACAATAATGAACCTCATTGGTTCTCACACGCTAAGATGCTTACATGTACATGTGAACAAAAGTCTAAAGTAAAGCTTTTCATCATAGAAAGTGATTGTATCTCTGCAGAAAATTTGGAGTAAACCTCTCATCTCATGGATTAGTTTTATGATCTCTTTATGAATGTTTTGAAGCATCAAAGTGATACGTGGACTGTCAATGGAGGGACAGAAATGTCTCAGATTTCATCCAAAAGATCTACATTTGTGTTCTGAAGATGAACTAAAGTCTTATGGGTTTGAAACAATATGAAGGTGAGTAATTAATGACAGAATTTTCCTTTTTGGGTGAACTATCACTGTAACTGATTAAAGAAACTACAAGTGTCATCCTGTCAAGCATATTACCTGTACGCTGCAATCTCAACATCTAAAGCCATCTTCACATTAAGCAGATCTTGATACTCCCGCAAATAGCGTGACATTTCCTCTTTTGCATCAGCAATGTCCGTCTCTAGGTCACTTATCTTCCCCTAGAAGTTATTCAGAGAAAATGTCAAAGCATACATTTATTGCTAAATGATTAACTGACAGAAACATTCCAACATATTGTATCTGTGCCAGGCATAAAGTAGTAACATAGATTTGAACAGATTTTGCCCAGCAATACCTTTTTCCCTCTAGACCCAGTCTAATTTGTTCTACTCAGTTTGTCAGTCATGACTCAGCACTGATGGAATGAGTCAGCATCAGTAACATTTCTGCAACTTTAGTATCGCTTGGACGTTGCAATGACAAAAGCATAGCTGAAATAGAATTGCATCAATGTTGAGACTAAAACAGTAAAGATCAGCATACTGACTTGAGTAAAGACTTTTATTCCAGAGACTCTGTGTCAAGTCTGTTTCATTTGTTTCCTCATGAGGAAGCACAGAGTTTGGACAGAGCTAATGAGCAAAACTTACACTTTTATGGATACAAGAGCTTATCACTGGGGCAGTACCCTTAAAGCAGTGGTTCTCAAATAGATGCCAGGGGGGCGCGCGTGACCCTGGGGTACATGCTTTTTTTTTTTTTTTTTTTGCCAGGGAGTAGGTTTTCTTGCACTGAACACGAGCATATGAAGTTCAGATAACCGTCCCCTCAACCTTTGACGTGTACAATCACACCGGTGTTCGTGTGTCACATGATCAACCACTAAATTCACACGTGTTTTCACGCGATATCTGGCACTGATCCAAGCGCTCAGAGCTTGTCATTTATCACAACAATTCAGTGTTTTCAACCACATAAGATTTATTTTAGGTTTCAACAAGTTGAGCCAACAAGTTGGTAACTATTTTGAATGATCTATTATACAGCGCTTTTTGTGACTGCAGTATGTCACGTGACAAGCATGACACGTTGCCATGGAAACAAAATGGGGGGGGGGGGGCGCAAAATTTTTACCTCTTCCTAGGGGGGCGTGACAGAAAATAATTGAGAAGCACTGCCTTAAAGGGACAATATTAAACCTTTTTATTCTTAAAATTACCACAGTACTAGTATACCTTAAGGATGCATGTTACAACTAATATGCATCCTTTATAGGTAAAAACGGTACAAAGTTGTTCCTGTAAGGTCAGTTACTAGTTGACCCCTGAAGGTAAATTCTTTTGTTTCTAATTACAAATATTGTTCCATTTGCTTTGTTTTAATCTTCTCTTTTATCTATAGTTTTTCTACAGTCAATATCAGAATGACTAGAAAGATTGTTTTTCTTCAGTGTCTCTACAGAAACATATATTTGGTTGTATTGCACGTGTTGCAATTATGATTGATTTCTGTCAGAGATCTATACCTGGTACTTCGTGACCTCGGTGGTCTGCGTCTCCTCTAGTTCCCCTAGTTGTGCATTCAGTGAATCAATGACGTTCCTCAGCGCTTCAACCTCAGCTGAACGGGACTGCAGCAGTTGTCGGTACTCAGTGGTCTCCTCACGTACCAAGCGCACAGCCTCCTCCTGCTTATCTGTCAGCTCCACTACGCTCGCCATCTTCCCCTGGAACCAAGCCTCAGCTGTTTGCATGTTGCGTCCAGCCAGGCTCTCATACTGTGCTCGGATCTCTCTCAGAGCGGACGACAGGTCCGGTCTGCTTGTGTCCAGCTCCACGCTGAGGCTGGCAACCTGTAGCTGGACCCTCAGCCCCTCCTGCTCCTCCGCGAACACTTGCTTCAGGAAGGCCATCTCCTGTGCCAGGGTGACAACGCTGGCCTCCGCATCACAGCTGCACAGAGCGGCTTGACCTGCCTCCTTTCTCAACCGTTGCAGGTCCGCCTCTGCCCGGCTACGCTGCTGTGCCTCCTCTTCCCAGCGCTCGTGCAGCTGTGCGTGCGCCTCCCGCAACGCCTCCCTCTGTGCCTCCATGCATGCTTTAGTCTGGGCCTCCTGGTGCAGCTGCTCTCTGAGGCCCCGTACTTCCTGCAGGTAGAGCTGCTGCAAGCGAGACGGCTGACTCTGCTTGCGCCGCAGGCCCTCCAGCTGCAGGAGCAGAGCCCGGTTTTGCTGCTCAAGGTGTCGCACCTTCTCAATGTAGGATGCAAAGCGGTTGTTTAGACCCACCAGCTGCTCTCGTTCTTGGGCCCTCAGATCCAACAGCTCCGCGTTCACTACACTCACCTGACTCAGGTCACTCTGCTCCCAGCGCTGCAGAGGCTCCATGCGAATTGGCCACCTGGAGGAAGACAGGGGCCCCCGGGAGAGTCGATAGGTCATGGTACTGTAGTGGGAAACTTCCCTTCTCCGGGAGAGGGAGGAGATGAATGGATCAAAGCTCATGATGCAGGATTTTTTTGTTGTGTTTTTTGTTAGGTTTTCAAGTGATGGTAATGTTTTGTTGTTTGAAGAAGTTTTTCTTTTTAAGTCCCCCTTGTTCTGCACACCATTAGTGGAGATGAACCGGCACTGCACCAGTTCAGAAATGCTGCAGAGCAGTCTGCTTTATGCAGGACACACATACACACTCTGCGCGAGCACACACACACACAGATCCTCAGCCAATCAACAGCTCAGCAGTGTCATGATGCTGCCGATTGGTTTTGTGTTTCTTTTTTAGATGGAATTGCATATCAGGAGGAAGGGCAGATTTATATATTTTTTATTTTAGAGTCCCACTCTGCATGTTTCCAATTTTAAATGTTATTGAAATGGCTATGAATCTGTGTGTGAAACATGTATTAAACAATTAAAAAAAACGATTTACATTATGGGGATGAACAACAAAGTTTTTTTCACTATGTACAATTTATTACTCAAGGAATCAGAAAAACAACATTTAATTGCACAATAATGCTTGATTTTTCTATTGAAATAAATGTAATTGAAGTTAACACAGGAAGGTTAACAGTTTGAGCGAAGATTTTAAACCTCTTGTTCTCGCTCTCCCAGGAAAGGCGCAGCCTCTGGCTGACATCTTTCAGTCTCAGGAAGGTGAATCTCTGAGTAATTGTCAGATTCACCAATGTCTCCTTCCTGTAATGGTGAACACACAGTTATTTCATGATTTATAATATAAATATTAATAGCAATATATATTTAGTCCCACTGAGGAGTTTTTCCACTAGATTCAAGCATTAGAAACAAAATATTAGAGGAATACATATTACAGCAATGCAATAAAATGCATTTAAAAAGAGTTTTACAAGGTTTTAGTCTCTTAAATTTGTTTAACAACTAAAAAACATAAACCAGTGACATTACCCTTTGCCATCAAATAATCAGCCTCTAAAACAAAGTTACCTGTGGTGCACACTGTGCTGCAAAGTCCCTCAGTTCACGCAGTTCCTTCGCTATACTAAAAGACAATTAACACTTGATAAAACAAATAAACAATGCATAATATAATAATACTAATAAATGTCAGCTGTGTAAAAGGTCCATTACTGGGTCATATATACTACTGATTTCAAATCCTCCAGTTAAAAACTCAGAAAATGATTTAATGAAAAATATAAACTTACTCTCTCCTTGAAACTGCCCCTGTAAATCATGAGTAAGAACAATGTCATTGAGCTGCACCATGAACATTAACAGCTCTTAAATGTTTCAAAACATACTAATGAAACTTACAGTAGGCATGGATCTGTAAAACCAGCCACACACCAGACATTATGCTTTCAAACGACAGCACTATTACACGCAGATCATCCACAGTTCTCTCCCCCTTGTCTTGTAAACAGAAGAATTTAGTGCCTTCTCCAACAGAACCTTACAAAAGCATAATTTAGGTGTTGACACTTACAGACTTGCAGTATTAATTCTGTGGCAAGAGAAACAGAGTTGACTACTGGCAGACCTGCCACCCCATACATGAACAAAGTAGTGTAAATGACATCTGGAAAAGAGAAAAAGTTATATTGTGCCACAAAGTAACCAAAATACTGAATGATTTCTTGACTTTCTTTTACCAGGAACTTTTCTGGGGAATCGTTGGGGTGCAATCGCAGTCCAAATATGGAGCAGAACTGTGACAAAGATCCATCCAAAACGCTCTATGACCAATGACACATTAAAAAGCTAATTTCCATAAAAGCCCCACAAAAATTTTTTTTTGAATGACATTTTAGCACAAACTACCTTGAAGTTACAATGCAAGCAATTCATTTTAATTTTGCTGATGTTTGATAACTTACCGTTAGAATACTCCAAAATCTTGTTGATATAATATAAAATAAAAGCACTATGCCCGATGAGTGTAAGAACCATAATGTTTACCCAAACTAAATCTAGGACAAAGACAGCAAGAAAAAGAAAGATTATCATTGATACAGCCACCATGTTACTTTAACAAATTAAATTTAACACATTCAGAGTGGGGGGTGGGTTGAGTGACTTCATTTAACTAATAATAATAATAATAATAAATAATACAAGTGATATGCATTTCTAGTTATACCAACCTAAAATATTTTAGGTAGAAATAGTGATTAAAAATATATTTAAATAGTTCAAAAGATGGCCTTGAAAAAGGTGGAAAATTATGTCCTAAAACATTTTCTCCTGACCACATTTCTGATTTAATATCAAAATTGTTAAACATTAAATTTAAAAGCCCTCACCAACCAGAGGGAACATGACAAATAAACATTTTCATTTGTGACTTTAAAAATAAAACACATTTGTTTGCGTACTCACAACATCTCGATATAAGTGTATAAACTTGACTGTCATCAAGTTTTGAACAACGGCGTCGAATTGCTGGAATTGGAAGAACTATGCATGATATGGCAACAGATATTCCCCCAAAAATGTATGTCATTGTAATCATGGCTGAAAATGAAAACAGACACATTTTAATGACTGTCAGTAAATAACTATCTGGAGACTGATCCTGGAGGACTTGAAAATACAATTCCTACTTACATTCAGTGACACTTGATGATCTAAAGAAGAGGAGGCGCATTTGAAGAAAGTTACTAGACTGCATGAAAACGTGTCCTATTTTATCTACATGGCAGAAATCACAATTATGACCATAGACCATTACATATACAAATCTGGAAAACTGGCCTTAATGTAATTATAGACGATTTCTGAAACAAAATATACAACATACATACCTGTAAAAAATGTAAAGGAAAAATGAAAATTTGAAAAATGTGTCAAGAAAACTAGAAGAGATGCTGGCATGAATGACAGTAGAATAACCCCAACACTTAAAGCCACAGCATCACTCCACTGAGATGCGTTCCAAAGATCATGAAGAACAGCTGCAAAAGAAAGATGATACAAGAATTACATATATCCATAAGGCAGGTCCAGATGAATGTACTTTTCTTCAAAAGTAAAGTCCCCCTGCAGTCAATAATTGTATCCCTTAAAACCCATTTTTGATCATCAAAATGGTGTTAACGTATATTTGTTTTTTTTCCTTTGAAAAAAAATTACACATGCATTTTCAAAATATTTTGTTTTAAATATCAATAGCTGATAGCTATGAATATGCAAATTAGCCCCCAGCTCCACTCAATCGCACCATCTGATCCCCTCTGGCAAGTGGAAATATGGGTTTAATCCATGTATATGTTTGAACCAGAAACTGACTCAGAAGAAGAAAGAGTGAATTGCACGTGACCATCTACAAGTCGATGTATCCATAAGCGTAATCCATTTTATGCATTGTTCTCTACAACGTCAGACTCAGAGTCTTGAGAGATTTCTTTAAATTTTTTAATCATGAAAAGAAGAGCATTCCACAACCATGGAGTTGTAACAGAGAATGCTCAACTCCCCCAATGACTTGTCCAATTTAAAGGTGGGATGCTAAAGAGTACAAGAATCAGAAGAGCAAAGAAACCGAGTTGGAGTATAAGGTGTAACTTGGCTACAGAGATTTGCAGGGACTTTCCCATGAGTAGCTTTGTACGGTATGTTAAATCAGAGTTTTAAAATAGATACATGCCTGTATGAGTCGCCAGTATAACTGATAATGTACAGGGGAAATATGCTGGTGAACATTTGTATAAGTCAGTGTAAGCTGAATTCTGAATATACTGGAATTTCTTCATGGATTTATCAGGAAGACCAGAGTAACATTCATTTAAATAATCAAGCCTTCATTGACCATATGTGAATAAATATATATAGCTTTGATCATATCATTGTAATTGACATAATTCACCTATATGTACCCTTTATCCTCATCCCATATTAAGTGTGTTCTTTTGCTCAATTATAGGAAAAGCCCCAACCTGCATATTAACAGGACTGGTTACATGTTGTGACGGGCAGAGGTGGTTTTATTTGAACATAGTAAATGAATTAATTATTTACATAAAGACCTTAAGCTTACCCGAGCAACATGTACATGAAACCAGAAGAAATGCAATAGCAATACTTGTATGTTCTATTATTTTCTGGATGTACCCTGGAAAATCAACTGAAAACACACACACACACACACACAAATTCATAACATTTACAATTGTTTTAGAGAACTAGAATTTCAATTTGTGGGCCTTTTGTAGATGATAAGCCCACATACCAGACATACATACCAGAAACTGTTGTTTTCCAATTATAATAAGGGGCAATGAGCAACAATAAAATGATCCTCGTCAGATTTATTACTGCACACATTGTTACCTCAACTACAGACCCTGAGAAAAGCAGAAACAAAACAGTCATCAGATGAAAAAAAATATGTACAACGATGCTGGCAATGTAAGCAAACTTAGAAAAGTTTGTAAGCCATACCTTCAATTACACCCCACAGAACAAATGCAATAGATAAACAGATGTTGGGACAGACAACTTGCAAATAATTTATATACATGGGCTTTTTCCCAGTATCTGCAGGAAAACAAACATCATGTAAAATAATTTAGCATGACCGTTTACTATTGCCTTTTTTGAGTAACTACAGCCGAACTGAATTCTGTTTCCATCACTGAATCATTATCTTCATCTTTATCACTGTAAAGCTGCTTTGAAAAAAATCGATCAGTATTATATAAAGGAGTGTATAAATAAAGGTCACTTGACTTGTAACACAAAGGTCAAGGGTTTGATTCCCAGGGAAAGCAAGAACTAATTAAAATGCAAATGTGCATCTTGAATGCTTTGCGTCTGCCAGATGCATGAATTTAGACTAGATATTTATGTATAAACAGTGATGCAGTGGAAGAATAACAGAACAGCAGTTTAGCATCTTATTAATTTACATTTGCTATACATTAATAATGTAACTCTTAAAAGCATACTTCATAATGCTTGGCCTACCTACCTTTTCTGCTTATATAGATTGTGACTGGAATACATACTGCAAAAGTCACAACGAGGGAAATAAAGCAAAGCATCAGTGTAATGATGTGCAGAGTAGACATTCCTACATGAGACACAATGATTTTACTGACATTAGTTTGTTAAAAAGAATGATTTGTAATATCATATAATAAAAATAAAACAATCCATGATTTACTACATAGAATTATAAAAGAAAAGTATAAAAGTATATTTATAGCATTTATATAGTAAAGCATGCAAAAATACAGTAAAATTGTGAAATATTATAACAATTTAAAATAGCAGTTTTCTATTTTTATATATTAAAAAATTTAACTTATTCCTGTGAAGTAAAGCTGAATTTTCTGCATCATTACTCCAGTCTGAAAGTCAGAAATCATTATTAAAAACAATTATGCAAAAGTTATTTTAGAATTATTTATGTACTATTAATTGCTATTTTGAATTAGGTTTTAATTTAAGAATTAATTGTAATTTTGTTACATGCTTTTGACATTTATATATGCATTTTAGTATTAGCAATTTTAGTACAAATACATTTATGTTGTTATTTTTAGTTAAAAATAGACAATTGATCCGCTTTTTGTATAAATAAGCATTTTAGATGTCTTTACTGGAACTTTTAATCAATTTAATGCATACTTGCTGAACAAAATTAGATTTCTTTCAAAAGAAAATATTTTTTTTACTTTTTGTACAGTGTATTTCTCAGTTGACTTACCCAACCGCCCTATTTCCACAGTTGCAGAGCTCACTGTATATTCTGCATGGACTTCACACATATATTCTCCTTTGTCGGCAGTCTGTATATTTTTTAGTCTCATTGAGAAGTTGCCTTTGGGAATTTCTTCTCTAAAGAACTCTGCTCTGTCTGTATAACGCTCGTGAGATGATCCGGGGAATATTGTCCCATTTTGGAAAAGCAAGACGGGGACAACGTCTGACTTTTTGTCCACTTTCTTCCATGAGACCTCATCAAAGCGTTGCGGAGGAATATGAGAGTCAACCATGCAATTTAGAACAACCTCTTCACCAACATGTGCAAACACAATTGGAACTTCTCCAGTCACAACTATGCGCTCTGTCATAAAACAAAGACAAATGATCATTCTATCAACAACAAAACAGGCATGTTTAAAGACACTTTATAAATCAAATACTTACCCACATGTTGAACTGTGACAGGGATCTCTCCAACATCCTGGTCAACGTGAACTACACATTTGTAGATACCAGTGTCCGAAATGGTTATATTTTCTAACAGGACTGAAAAGTTTCCTTTAAAGATCTCCTCAGGAAAAAAATGTGCTCTACCCCTGTAAGACGGACACTGAGCCTCAGGTCTGTCCTCTCCATTCTGAAACAAGTGCACTAATGCCTCTTCATCTGCCTTCTTCCATTCAACCTTCAGCTCGTCCACAGGTAATGGGGTTTCCACAGAGCAAGGCAGGATGATGGAACCCCCCAGTTGTGCAACCAGAGACTCAGCAGGTCCTTGAACCAAAAGCCCTTCAAAAACAAAACATGTTCACGAAAGCCATTCAGGTGGGACTGTTAGTAAAGAACAGTGCTTAAATCATAAAAACATAATACAGACATGAATGGAACAAAGTATGTGATTCTTACCTTGAGTTGTAAGAAGAGTGGCTGCTGATATCAAGACTCTAAACATGTTTAAGGTTAACGTCGGATTCCACACATCAATCTCTGCCTCCAACTTGAAAAAGAGTTTAGTCAACCACAAACATAAGGATCAACACAAAAAGGCTTTACTTCCAATCTTCAATAAACTTCTTACAGCGTTAATTGTCTTGCATTGTGTTAATTTTTAACATGCACTCACATCTAAGAACAGTTTTACAACAGATGTACATCCCTTGGTTTGATAGTAGTTAGTTAGACTGAAGATAGTTTGGAAGTTAAGTTTAAATTAGGCTGATAACCTTTAAAGAAAACATAATAATACAGCTAATTACAAATATATTCTTAACAGCTTATGCATGTATGTGTGTACTTGCATCAAAACAACTACAATGTGAATCAGTAGATTTCTGTTACAACACACACACACACATATATATATATATAAAATGTAAGTAGGAGGAACTTTTTGTTATTCTATATGTACATGCATATATATATATATATATATATATATATATATATGCATGTACATATAGAATAACAAAAAGTTCCTCCTATATATATATAAAAGCGACCATTTAACATATTTAAAACACTCCTACCATGAGCGTCTCGGGTTAACTCGCCACTGACGTGCTTTCCGATCTTTTCGTCTTGTTTTTCTCGTAACTCTCTCAATCCCTATTTCCAGAAAATGAATCCCTATGTTCAACACTTCATGCGTCGCGATTCTTTTGGGATGAGTGCTTTTTCTTTCTGTTTTGCATTTCACCGCACCCTCTTCACGAGCTCTCTCTTCTCTGGGGTCTCCGGTGTAATAACAATACTAACACGTATGGAGATTTGAGCAACGGTTGATTCATGTTTTCAGTTTCACTGGGCTCGCGCATGCGGAGGGATCTCGGGAATATCCACGTTCGCTCCGCCAGTGAAAGCGAAAATCCCCCCCAACACCGTTCCCGATGCTCTTCCCGGTGACCTTTGATCGAGGATGCACATGATTGACTTCATACAGCCATAACTTCACACAGCAGCTGATAACAACTGTATAAATCTCTGTTAAAAGCTCATTCTTAGAAGAAATTGTTCTACTCTATAGTTTAAAGATTGGGGATTGGTAAGTGTTACAGCTTTTGAAAAAAGTCGCTAATGCTCAAAGTAATAATGTAAAATATTATTAGAACTCAAAAAGCTGTATTTTTCTATTTGAATATATATAAAAAATAAAAAAGTATTTTATTAAAGCCTAAAGAAATCATCAAGAAAGATTTTATTAATGTTGCAAACATTGCTTTTGCTTAATATTTTTGTGGAAACGGACACAACAAATTAAATAAAACTTCATAGTCCTGCATCAATGTTTAACTTTGTAACTATGTGCCTGAAATTAACATCTTTTAGTTCTAAGAGAAATGTTAGAAACAACTGTCAACATAACACACTACTAGAGAGTTCACTGAGAGACCAATGAACAGAAATCATAAGCATCAACACTTACCAACCAACCAGCCTGGACAAACATGGAATTATTTCTCAGGATTTAATTATTTTATTCTTTTTATGTTTAACGTCAAACAGATTAGTTTAATGTCAGTGTTAAGTATAATAATATACTTGTGTAATACCCCTAATACATTCCTTATTTTCATTTTAGTTTCAGCAGTCAGTTTATGCTTATCAGTAACAAGAGAACATTTGTTTGAAATGTGCAGTCACTAGAACTAATTGAACTGATTAAGTAGAAACAAAATTAAACAAAAAGGCAATTCCAGACTTTCCCATTTTGCAGGGAACCTTTTATTGTAATTAGAGCCACTTTTCATTGCTTTACAGATGTAATACTGGAAATAAATTGCAATTTTTTGCAAACTATTCCTCATCAAAATGTATATGATACCACTTACACCAAATAATTTCTATAACAGACATGGCACAGATCAGGTGTTTTGAGAGATTTGAATTCAACTCTTGACACATTTCAAGATTCAAATGCAGGTTAAAGTCCAAATAAAACCTCTCAGAGAGACAATACTTTTGGTTTGAAACCCTCAGACAGGGCCATAAGGCGGCAAATATTTTTTCCCCAAAAGTAAAAAAAAAAAAGTGAACATTTGCATTTGACCACTAATTAAACCTTTGTTAGCCTTAAAAAATATAAAGCGTCACGCTACCATCTTGCAAAACATTAAAACCAATATCTGACTTAGTAAAAGGGAATGCATCATTTTGTTGGACAAAATAAATCGATTAAATCGCAGCCGTCATTTCTGTTTGTCTAAACACAAACTCTCTTTAACCTGTGTACAGACCATATTAAACAACAAATTATGAAACATTCAGATGAATGACCAAACACAAAAGCCAAGCTGTTTTATGCATGTGGAATTATACTGTATCCAACGAATTATACTGATTGCGATAAAATCCCTGTCAGTGTGCTGTGAATCAGGGCTGTGGTTTGGCTTTATATCGGTCAATGCCCTTGTTTTCTGGAATATGCTTGAAAGTACAGCGATCATTCTTTAAGCAGCCAGCAGTCCTCCAAAAATAACACTCATCAGGTTGTTTCCTGAGAGAGAGAGACAAAAAAAAAGAAGACATTTCAAATTTGTATTATATATTTGGCAGAAGCTATTTACACAAGTTACATCATTGTGCAAATATGATTTGCACTTCAGTGTATTTTAGTACACTGAATACGAGTCCATTTATTAAAATCATAAACGGATACTGCCGTATTGGGACATTACTTGTCCCTAAAGCTCTCCCGCACACCTAACGCTAACCACGCTGAACCTGCTGATCAGTAAAGGTGTCCTGATTTAAAGGAGCTCACTTTGAAAGGATGCGTGTTCAGCTGTACACATATGCTATTAATCATGTAAAAAAATAAAGTATTCTTTGGGCTTAACAATACAAGATGCACACGTTGTCAAATTAAAGCAAGGACAACACGTCCAATTTAAATTTTAGGCCTTTTAAATACCTGATAGTCACTTTATTTTCACTTCTCAACATTTTGTCAAATAAACGCCTTTCTGAGCCGTTAGGCAGAGTGGGAAAAGACAGATTTGAACTCGGGATGGTTGTGACAAAAGGTGAAACTAATATCCTTAATACCTATTACACTATTCCTGTGATCTTAAGTTTCTTTCTTAGGTTTGTCTGATTTAACCAGGCAGAGCTAGTGTAAATAACCTTAGCAAGACAGATGGGATATTTATAAAGACACTCTATAACTATTAGGATGCTCAATATCTTTGTTATACAGATCTCTCCATATCTACTCTAGTTCTTTGCTGATCATGCCCCCCATACAATTCAAATTAAAGTGCAACTTCTAACCTCTAAACAGTGATGTTTGTGTGCAACAACTCAATTATAACTTTTACTCACTCGGTCTTCCCTGAGTCAGTAGATGCATCTCTGGACACTCCGAGACGTGTGTGAATCCTATCAGGGTAGCGCACCACTAGAGTAGTTCCATTAATGGCATAACCCTGCAATGAACAAAAGAAACATACATAAACCATGTTTCTCCTCATTGAAGAGACTAAACATATTCCATCCCCACTGCAAGATCTTCACATTTAACATTCAACTGAACAAATATACTTACATTGAGTTCTTGTATGGCTTTCTCACAGTCCTCCTTCTTGGCATAGTTAACAAATGCACAGTGTCTCATCGATAACACTCTTACACTATGGACTTGTCCAACACTGTTTCAAAAAGATATAATTATATTGTTTAAAATAAGCTTCATCATATCAAAACTGTAAAATTAAACTGTAAAACCAGGTTCACTTACAAGCTGAATAATTCATAAAGTTTAGCCTCTGTTATAGAAGGCACTAGATCTCCGACCCAGACAGGGAACAACTCTCTGTTTAAGGATAAAAGACACCAGGAGTCAGGCAAATTTAAAGGTGAAAGGTTGTATCATGAAAGCCTGCATGTATGCATCTTACGGGGCGTTATGACGAACTGGAGCAGCAGTTGGCATATAGGGTCGAGGTTGATTCTGAGGAAGAGGTCTGAGAGATTGTGGGTGACGCTCTACAGACATAAATTCATTTTCTCTGGGAACTAGGACAGGGGGTAAACCTGAAAAGAACGAGAGAGCCATCAATTTATTCATTCTAAATTAATTATTTGTTTCAAATTTGTCTCCCTCAGTATTTTCAATATTCAAAACACAGGGGCAAACGTTTTCTGACCCTGATAAGTGTATGTATTGTCATACCTGGTAGCTCAGAGAGAGCTACTAAAGCATTTTCTACAGTTCCATGAAGAATAAGGGCGTTTGAACTCTGCTCTTTGGTGAATCCCATTTCCTATTGAAGCAGTAAGCATATTTCGATTTGCTCTTTCAGGTGATTTATAACAAATATCAATACGCTGACAAAGTGTTGTCCATTAGTTTCTCACCATAAGCTGCATGAGCTGCACCCTCATCATTTCCTCAGCTGCATCCTTACATGCAACATCCAGTTTTAACACTTCATTATATGTAAGTCTGGCTTCATAATATCTCTGACAGAAGGGGAAACAGGATTGTGTGAGAATAAAATAGCAGAAGGGCATTTGCAGGTCAGTCTGTACTCTAAATGATGGATGACATTGGCAAAAGGTTATGGTAATACCTTCAACCCAACCAGCGCTTTGCCTTTTCTGTAAAGTCCTTTAATCCATTTGGGGTTCATAGAAAGAGCGATATCAGCATCATTTAAAGCCTTCTCATATTCCAGCATCTTTTCATAGCAGTAAGAACGATTTCCAAACAACCTGCACCAAAGAAAGACACAAACACGTTAAACATGTAAACTATTCTTCTAGTTCTAGGAACATTTTCAAAGACATTGTTCATTTATTTGTAACTACTTTATTCATAAGGTATGTTTTACTTGAAACTGTTGGCATGGATTTTCTTACTTATACTCTTTAGGGTTGTGTTTTATAGCATCTGTAAAATATTTCACAGCCATATCCAGGTTTCCTGAGGCGGCATAGTGGTTACCCATAACTATAAAAAAAGGTGGTAATTAGGAGGACATTTCATGACTAAACTATTTTTAAAGAAAAACTCCAATCACACACCTGCCAGCTCCACACTTCTTGTAATAAAATCATTTGCATTGACGGTCTCCTCTGACGACTGTTCCTGGTTATTAATCTACAGGAACGACAAAGAATTTAATGTTATGGAAAGACATCATTTGTCAAGAATTGGCTGCTTCAGAAATAGGCAACGTTCCATCAACGTCAATAATGCAGAAAATTTCCATACGCAATTAATTTGATTTAACATGGGTCAGAATTTGTAAATGAATCAAAACAAAAGAACAAATTCTATTCATCTACAAATATCATAATCATTGTGTGAAAATGTGCTATTGCATCCTATTCTGCAAGTGCTTATGTACGCAGTATCTTTTGAGAAGAAAGTGGCACTTCTACTGTAATCAGAGCTGCTTAGGTCTACTTTAACATCCATATAGCACACTTGTTGTGGGTTTTCCTTCTAGAATATACATGTATTTTCATTGCCTCATGTAGACCCATCAATCAGTTTTTCTTTTGCTTTGATTTGATTACATGTTTAATGCATGCATATTTAGAGAGAGTATTAACCATCTCTGTCAGGATTCAATCTGCTGCCATTTTAATACATTCTTTAGACTACCCACTTTAGTATAAAAACAACTATTAACTTATTTCCTTAATCTCCTATTTCAGTAATTGTTAAAAGTCAGTTTTTAAAGAAAGGACACCAAAAACACTGCAACCAACCTACACACATCTTTTCATCATCTTCCCACACATACAAATCTATAACAATTAAAAAAAAGTCTATGCTGCTTTTAACTCACTACTTAACTACGTAAACAATATGGCAGTTGATCAAAATATCCTGGACATAATATCTAAAGGCCCAGTCACACAGCGAAAATGCATGAAGAACGCACGAATTACGCACAGATTTTCGTTTCTGCGTGGCGTGTGCGTCATATGCGTAATTCGTCGGTGGAACGAACGAGGACCGTCAGTGATTGTAAGTGGATGTGCGTCGAAGGTGGTTTGTGCGTGATTTTGAGTTTTGAACGGTTCAAAAATTTTCCGACGCACATGCGTTATTCATGAGTCGGCGTGCGTAGTTTATGCGTTGAGTATGTGTGACATGCGCAGGACACGCGTCGGCCGTCAGTGCTTATGCGTTGGAACTGGTTCGAAAGCGCGCACGTCCACTGACGCCCCACCTTCATATCACTCATGAACCGCGCACCGTGGCGCACGTATCACGTTCATTCCACTGACAATGTGGATTCTGAAAGTGCTTGTATGTGGAACGTTCGCGAAGCGTGTGTGTTTGGACACGCTCCGTCAGTGATTCATGCATCGGGCGTGCGCCGAATGTTCGTGGAATACTTTGGTCAATTTCTCGATGCACAAGCACGCACAAACCCAATCTATGCGTGATTTGTGTGTGATTCGTGCGCGATCGGCTGTGTGACTGGGCCTTAAGCTAATTAATTTTTAGAGTTTTTCTAGATCATTAAACATGACAACACTGAATCACTAAGCAGTAAGACAGCTAATTTCAATTTTATACACATCCAAAGTTGTGAATTTAACTTCAGCACAAAATTGGAATGTCACATAAAACAGCTACAAATAAAGCAGTGTTTCTATCCCATGTGAGTACAAAAGAGTTCATTCCTGGGACATTGGTGCAAAATAGCTATAATAAAAAAGGGAAGTTGCTGCAATCTGGGAAACTACTGTGTCTCTTATTTCTACATCATAAATGACTTGCATGACTTATCCATTCACCTGTTTTTGTGGCGTAGTGGTGGGTTTCTGCTCTGGCTCATGCGGTTTTCTTGAGTTTGTTTGTGCAGGTTTCTTGTCAGGTTTGGGTTTTTGTTCTAGTTTGCGCTTGGCGATAGCAGCAGCGTTTGACACAAAGCAGCTATTCATGTCAAGCTCCTAAAAACAGACAAAGAACAGTAAAGAAGAAAAAAAAAATCAGAGAGTGAAGAGCTCTTTATCTATAAAGCATATAACTTTTGTTAACGAAAAGGGACGTTAAGTCATACTGCCCACCTCTGGTTCAATAGTTGACTCTTCCTCTTCATCGTCTTCCTCATCATTACTGCTATCACTGCTCTGCACAGATTCTGTGGTGTGTTGAGGACCAGACGAACAATTTTTGTTTTTAATTTTATTTTCATTTTCATCTTTATCTGCATGTTTTGGCGTTTCTGGTCCAGGGTCAACTTGCACCTTAAAACAAAGAAAGACACACCAAGTTAAAATGAAGTACGTCATTTCTAAGAGACAGACTCAAAATGATGGAGGTATGACGAGTGACCATAAACTGAAGCTTAATTATCTTTTTTACAAATACTTAAAATCATTCAACACACCAGTCACAAATGCTAACATTTGTTTTCTCTCACCTGTTTATTTTTTTCTTTATCTGCATGTTCCTTCTCTAATTTTTCCAGCCGACGTCTCTCTTTTTGTCTCTGTTACATTTCAGAAAAATATAACTTAAGAAAACATTGCTGCTTATGATAATCAGACAAAAATACTTATTTTCATGTGTGGCCTCACCATCTTTTTTTGTTTCTTCTTCTCTGCCTTTTTCTTAAGTTTTTCTTCTTCATCCACTAGCTCTTTTGCATTTCTTTCTGCTTGCTAAAAAAAGGTTACTTAATATGATAAATGAAAAGTTAAAACAAAATAATTAGTCAACCACAAGTGTTTGGCACAAACCTCAGCTGTAATGTGTCTGGATGGTTTTGGCAGGCCTCTGTCAAGGAAGTTGCGAGAAAAGCCACAGTATCTGTTGCTTGCACGGATGTCATACTTATTAACATCGCCATAATCATAATAGTCCTCATCAGATGAATCGTCATATCCTGTAAACTGAGCTGCGAAGTGGTCCAGTTCAGGAACTTCAACACAAAAAACAATTTGCTTAAATACCACACAAACGTAAAGTTCATTAAATGCAAATAATGATTGGAAAGACACAATAGTTATGAAGATTATATTGTGACCCAGTTCATCTTGTACCTTAAAACAAAATAACTTTATTAAAGTCGGCATAAAATTATCTTTTCTTCCCTATTGTGATGTATACACACACACACACACACACACGTGTGAAACGGCTTCTCAAACAAGAAACAGGGTTCATACAGATAACGTAAACCTTAATTCAAGGACTTTCAAGGAGTTTTCATAAACTATTGTTGTGGCCTGTCTGTAGTCTAAGTGTCTTCAGTTCTTTAATCAGAAAAATGCTTCCAGTCGAAGTTTCCAGAAGAAATACTTTATTGCCAGGCAAAAAGTGAGATGATAGTTTCACAGGTGAATCCACATCTGACTCTTAGGGTTCAAATACAGTATATTTTAAATGTTTTTCTTATCTCCATATATCCAATGGAGATCCTCTTCTGGAAAGTCCCCAGCTATTTTTTTTTAAAAGTTTTTTACACTGTTTTCACATCCTTCTGTTATTTTTAAAAGCAGCTGGTCTGGTGTTGTTCACTAAGTGAAAAAGTGTCTAAGGCCAATTCATCAATGAATTTCTCCAACACTATTAAAAAAAAAGCTTACTAGAAATATACAAATTAAACAAAATGGTACAAATAAACTGTAGCACACACAAAGTATCCAATGACTTATGCACTTTAAGCACCTTGTGCGAACCCTTATAATTGTGTATGTATATGTATGTATATATACATATATATATATATACACACACACACACACATACATATATACATACATACACACACGCACACACTACTAATAAAGAATTTCAAAATCCTGCACTGAGTTTTAAATAGTTAATTCTGTGTTGCTGTACAAAGTTCAAGTTAAATGTACATGGTCTCCCTCTTTTTTTGCATTTAAATATTTAGAGCACTAAAAGAACAAACAACATTTCAAGTAGATAGGAATTATTGCTAAATTTGAAGATCAGGATAGCCCTACTAAATAAGTTTTAAATAAGTGGCCATGTGTGTCTGATTATTAGATCACGCCTGAGTAAAATAAAGACATTTCTTACCCAATCCATAACCAAATCTTAAAGAATCTAATAAGTTGTGGTTTGATGATCGATCACCGATCATATCGACCACAGCCTCCTAGGTGGGGGTGAAACAGCACAGAAAAATAGAAATTAAGGACATACATCGACCACCACAGATTATTTAATCAATAATATTGTGATCAATCAATCAATGCACAGAAATGCAATGACTCACGTGAGTTCGCATGAGGCGCTCGTCATTGCGCAGCCGGAAGTATTCTGAAACTACGTTGAAAACCCATCTTTTAAAAGTTTGTACATGAATTACATAAAACACAGATAGAATAGTGTATCGTGTGGCTCAATCCACAGCACGTGACCAAAACATAGCTTCTCTTTCGTATTATGTTATACACATTCCTAAAATATACCATAAGTTCATCAGACAGCATGAATACAAATATAAAACGTGTAACTCTTTAAGACCCTTTGGCTTTGTAAAATGTCCAGGCCTGTATGGTTGAACGACACGTCTTCTCTATTGTTGTGAGAGCGACATGTGTTTGCGTGAGCTGGCGAAGTTTTGATAGACGAGCCCAGAAATACTTACCCGGTCCTATGGTGTTCTTTCTTGACATTTTAGCGAATATATTTTATATGTTAAGTAATTTTAAATTATAAAATATTTATGTAACTTCTAAATGGTTTTACATTCCTTCCAAACGTAGTGTTTTCTCGAGATTTGTCTCCACCTTTGCACACACAGCGCCCGCTTCCACGCATGCGCGCTCACTTTCTAGGCGTACGCGAGTCGCGACGCGTGCAAAGCTCATGTGTACCACGTGGTAGGGTTGGGACGAGAGAAGTCATTTTATGATTTTGAAATTAAATAAGGCGACTGCATTAATAACACACTGTGCAAATTATTAGTTTGTCTGGTTAATAAAATAGGCTATGTTTAAATGTAAACACATTTCACCATTCTGTGTTTATTATCAGTTTGCATAAAAATATATCAACTAAATTGATGACAATGATTTATTTACAAAATGAAATGCTAAAGACAGAACACTGTTGAAACGGGAATACTGGAATAGTATACGTTAAAAGTTTAGCCACTGAATATTAAATGATCATTATTTTTCATAATTTAAATATTTTGGGTTGAGATTTTGAAGTAATTTGGTACTGTTCAGTGTTGGTTTCAAACATTAAATCAGGTTTCCTCACATAAATCCAGAGCAATCTGGAGTACTCGAGTTCACAGCCTGGTGAGTGTTATATAGTCTATGTTTTTATTAGAAATACAGTACACCGAAAAAAAAAAGAAAGAAGGAAAGTATACGGTGAACAAGATTGGCCGAGATTATTCACGCCAAGCTGTTCCCGAGACGCATCACGCTGTGACATATCGTCTTAATACACATCCCCAGCGACACAACCTGCTGAGCATAACACCCCAATCTCACTTTTGCATTTCAGTATGTTCACCCCCTTTTCCCACCTCTTTTCTCCAAATGGCCTGAAACTCACCCAACAGAATACATGGTTTAATGTGAAAAATGATCATACAATGTTATACATGTTTGGTATCCTTTGAAATGTCTAAGTGTGACTGGTACAAAGGTCATATTCCCATAAGAAGCGAGATGGTCCTCACTGCGGAACACGAGATCCAGGGGGAGGAGTTGGATCCAGATCCAACTCCTCCCATTATATATACTTCGCCCCGCCGCCGCCCCATCACACATGGTCATGGTCATCATCACACATGGTCTAATTCTGTGTGCTCCCAATGTCGTTTTCCTTATGTTTTGCCTTCAAAGTTTCCCTACTGTTTTCAAAATGTCTGATTTAGCTCGTGTGTTAATAAACTTTTTTTTTCCAATTTAATTGCGTTGGTAATACATTTTGCATGCATTTATGTAAGTGAGATGCTCATGCTATTTAAATGAAGTCAGATGCTCTTGTGAAGTCACTTATAAGTGACTTATAAGTATAATTAGTGCTGCTATAATTTAGTCACATACAGTGTCATAATCAGTAGTGAAAAAAGCACATTCTCTACTTGAATTTAAACTTGAATTAAGTGCCTACTAATTAATATACTTAAGTATTGGAAATCAAAGTGCATGTGGACTACTGAAAGGGGTTAAAGATCAGCCAATCAAAGAATACAGTGAATCTACGAAATTTGTAAGTAATCTTTTTTGTTTTAGATTATATTTAAACGTTTCTCCAAATTAATAAAATACGTGGCTATTGTCCACCACTACGTGTAAGTACGTAGTGGTGGACAATAGCCACGTATTTTATACAAATTACCACAACGTATAAACTACAGTGTTTGTAACTATTAAAAACTTTAATATTTGTTTTCGGCAAGTTTGTTTTTACGTCAAAAGAATAACTAACTAGTTACGACTCGATGCGGAAAAGATAGAGCAACAAGTACGAAGTGTGGGGAATCTGTTGACCAATCAGAATGCAGTGGAAGGAAATCCAACTCCGCCCCCTGGATCTAGATTTAACTCCGCCCCTTGGATCTGGATCCAACTCCGCCCCCTGGATCTCGTGTACTGCATTGAGGTGCTACTGTAAGAAGCAAACCACAGATGTTAAAGGTTAAAGAGTTAGAAATGTCTGGCTTATTTGGGATGGGCTTCCATGCTAATTACCGTCTGTTCTCAAGAACCAAAAGGTCCATTGTTAACACTTCAAAGAAGTTCCTTTCCTGGTATGGGTTTCAGAATGCTCAGAATGCTCATGGCTGCTCTGTCTTGTGGTGGTGAGATTCATTCATAATGCAGAGTGTCCCAATAGACACTCCGCATTGTGAATTTATCAAGGCAAATTAGAACCAAGATTAGCCCGTAATGTTGAGTGCCTTTGGATACTTAATATTATGTATTTCCAGAAATTCAGGTATGCATCGTTTACTCTATTTCTGAGCATTCGATGTTTGTATTGACTATCTTTGAATCGATTACGTAATTGGCACGATACATTTACCTGAATGTTAATAAATTGTTACTTTTGATTTATTCTGTCTTCTAAATTATTAACTTTAGTAGATTGTGTGCATTCTTGATACCGCAAAGGTCAGGTTAGTAACGGACTAAAGTCCAGTTCGAGTTGGAATTTAGGAAACCACCGACTGAGGCTTTAGAGATGCGACTAATACTTAGGCACTAGTTAAGTGTACTTAGACCGTAAAGGCCAATACATGGAATTTCCTTTTAGTGCAATGTTTCGTTGATCGACCAACCTAAACAGGGTGGGCCTTCCCTCTGGTTATCGTAATATATTTCTAGCTAAGTGTACATGGGAAACCACGACATGACTAAACCAAAGCTACTATAGAGAAAGTAATATTGGTCGGCTTATATCTATAGTAATGGTCGTGACCTCTGACTAGAAATAGTGTTACTGTAACTAAGGTTATACGGATCTATGGGGACTAAATAAAGTACTTTTAGACACTGCATGCACGGAAGCGGCCCTCTAAACAGTATCAGTCAATTACCTCTGTCTAGTGATCAAGACTGACAGATTTGTGACCGTGAGATCCATGTGGACTAGTCAGCATGAGACTCTGAGCGACACGAAAATCCGAATGAACGAGTAACGAGTTCGACAGAATAATCAAATGTCTATTTAGCAAATTAATATACAGATGACCGACGACCAATTGGCATTCTAAACTAAATTCGCGGTCATATTTAAACATGGAGTAATATAAGAAGCGAGTGCGAATTCGCCATGACTAAAAAGAATGAACGCGCAGTGATCCTTCACCCGCTCCTCGGAAACTGTCGTTGGACCAGTGAGCGGGGCCTTTCAGCAGGGCCTTACAAAAGAAAGAAAGAAATTCTGTAAAACAACAGAAAAAGCACTGGCAACTTATCACTCAAACTTTAACCAGTAATGTTGTGTTATGGACACAGGTTCAAAATACAGGTAAAACACCTGTAAAAATAAAATAAAAATACAGAACATTGTTACATTAACAGCATATTGTGCCCTATTTTTACGGAGTGTACAGTTTTGTGGAATTGCAATGCGTAGATCTATGAAACTTGTCTTTGTAAGCTCACTGTTTATAGTTAATCATTGATTGCCAGCCTCTCCACTGTACAGAGATATCATATCTGAACATGTTATTTTTGCATTTTGTTTTCTGTTAGTATTTGGAAACCTTTGAATTGAAGTCTTAAGGAGTGAAATAATAATCATAAAATATATTTTGAGTGAATTGTGGGTGCACCATTGGGGAAAAGCTAAAAGAATAAAATAATTATGGCAAGATTTTAGTGATGAGCCAAAAAAAGAAAGTGAGGAGAACACCTGTGAATGAGGTTATTGTGGAAGCTGTAACTTTTTTTATTTAGATGCTCTTCTACAGGCATCTCAGCTTTGTTGTCTTGACCAGTTGGAACTCCATAACTTGAGATGAGTTTCTACAACAATAAGAGGTTGAGTTGTTTGAGGGACCCCCAAGGGAAACAACCGGATGCTTTCCTAAATATGCTACACATTTTAAATTTGGACATTGCGAGAGCACTTTTGTGGTCTTAAGACTTGAACGTTGCATCTCAACTGAATCACAAATAGATTTTAATGCAACTAAAACTGATATCTGTGGTCTAAACCTGTAAAAATGGATTTCAAATTAGTGACCAGATGTTTTAAATCAAAGTAGACTAAAATAAAAAGAAATGCTTTCCCTGTTTCAAGTGTTTTACATTTTCATTGTCTATTTGTTCTTTACTCCTATGTTTTTTCTAAACTTAATTTCCCCACAAATACCATTTGTGGCTGTAACAACAATGTTGTTTGGTAACCAAAATGTTTATATGGAAATTAATCAGCAAATTGGTATTTTATCGTATTATTTTAAACAAATGTTTTATAGTCTTTACTCTAGATTCTAGAACTACAGTACTACTGATTTTACAAATTGACCAATGTAATATGCCTATTTTTTGTCGGAGTAATATATCTATACTCCAGTTCTCTGAATCTGCAGCAGATCGTCAAGACAATGGTGAAACTGCTTCTAAATTACATTAAATTGACATTTTATATCGATAGTTGTCATTAAATTAACGTAAAGTACAAAAAAACACATAACGCTTACTCCTCTCGTGCCTTGTATTTCAGTACTAGGTCAAGATATTAAGATTCTGTGCTGCAATGTAAAGTATAAATAAAGCTATGTACTTTTTGTAATATCATTTCCCCGCGCAACTTTGCGCGCTTTTCTTTTTGCCATAGCAACAGCGTCAGTACTCATTTGTTGTCTATTCCGATAAACCTCGTTGGCTATTTGGTTCTTGTGTTTAACGTCATACTTGTAGATATATCAATTCGGTTAGTACAGAAAATAATATTTTGTTACTGAAACCATTTCACACACATCTACACATTCTAACTTGTTTGAATTTCATTAGTTTCAGGGTTAATTCAAACGCTCCCGCGAGTGCGCATGCGCGTTAACGTCTGCGTCCGTCCGTCACAACATGGATTTACAAGGGGATGCTGCAAACGTAAACAATGTAAGTGTATAGAAATTGCTGTTACGCAGTACAACTATAAATGTATTTGCTTACGTGTTTCTAGTCTGGAATGTGCGAGCTTTCGATATAATTTCGACATCACTAATCTTAACTCGTTAATCGAGTCAACCTTGTAGCTAGTAACACTGCATGGCAACAAGTGAGCTGTGGCTGTGCTCAAAGTTAGCGTCAATAACTGTCCAGTGACAATCAACGTACGATTATTAATGTATATAGTCAACATTCAGCCGAAAGCACAAGAACATGTAGATCTGAACATGTAGTCACAAGCTTTGTAGACATCTGCTAATCATTTGCTAGCTGCTTCAGGCTAAATATAGTGGGTTGCAGACACAACATCACAAAAACAAGAGCTTTTAGTTGTGCAAATCACTCCACTTAACTGAAAAATAATAATAAATTATACCACACGAGGGCCAAAGTAATCGCATACAAGCACTTGCATGTTGTTTATTCCTTATTCAGTGTGATGATCCAGGTAGACGAGAAATTTGATTGTATATGTAATGAGATAAGTGGAGTACAGTGTTGTAAGTCTCATAATGACAATGTAAATCAGTTTATGTTCATAAGCACACTAAGTGCTAGCATAACAAAATGTAACGATTAACTGATAATGCATGTTTGGACAAAAAAAGCATAAAAGATACACAGAATACAGTGAATGTATGTTTAAAGATATGTGAGTATAATGGAAAAAGATCAAGTGTTTTTAGTTTAGCAAATCACTCTACTCCACTTAACCTGTAAAGAATAATAAATGATCAATTCTGCCATATGTAATTGACAGCCAGAGTAAACGCACTCAAGAATTTGCATGATGCTTAGATAATTGTGTTTATTCCTGATCCAGTGTGATATTCCAGGTAGATGAGAAATCTGGTTGTATATGTAATACATTTTAATAAGGTAATTGAAGTACAATGGTTGTAATGACAATGTAGAAACCATTTCCAATTCATAAGAATATAAAATGCTAGGATAACAAAATATAATGATTAACTAATAGTAAATGTTTGGATAATCATAAGAGATACAGTGAATATATGATTATAGATATGTGAATATAATGAAAAACATCTGGGAAAAAAGAAAAAAAACTTGAGTACACTAATTCCTTTTAATAGATAGGTTTGTTTTTACCTTTCCAGACCCCTGCAGAGGCTCCCTGTCAGCAGCATGGACAACATGTGCATGATTCAGAGGCTGGCAGACCAAACACAGACCTTGACAACCATGGAAGACCATTTAGTAACACTCAGGATTTAAGCACGCAGCCACTGATAGACATATCTGAGACTTTACAACTAGGTACAGGGACCAGAAGTATTTATACAGTGGGCTCCAGAGATCTTGAGATTCAAACAAATGTAAACTTGGAAATAAACCAAGTTTTCGGGTTTTTAAAATGTTATGATTTCTATGCTGCAAATAAAATAAGCAAATCTTTTTGCACAGTTGGTCAGATGTTCTTCCAATGAAGTTCTTTGCTATTTGGATTGTCTCAAATCATCCTGGAGAATAAGATCCTCAAGGTTTCACACAAACCTGTCTGTTTCAAGCAGCTTGAGTGATACTGAAATTAAAGGGGGATTAACCAAATACTAAGACATTCTTCAAATAATCTTTTCACTCAGATACTGACAAATTTGTCATGAAATTGTTTTAGTAAAAACAAATAAATGCATTTCTCAGGCACTTGAAGCCCACTGTACATTACTTAATGCCTCAGTGCAAGTTACCTACAAATATACTTCTTTTAAATTTACATTATATAATAATTACATCAATTGATTTTTGTTTTTCAGAGTTTCAGGATAGCCGGATGTCACCTGCCCTTACCCTGCTTCCTTGCCTGGACAAATCTCATCTTCTTTCTGACTCCACATTGTTTCAGCATACAGATGTAGAATTTGTCCCTCTTCGGTACTATTTGTTTAGTCATTTTCATGGTTTTGCCTTCTTTCTTTTGTTTTTTCTTCCTTTCTTTACTTTTTAGTATTTTTGAGATAATATCTTTTCTATTGTATATATGTACACAGGGGATTTCCTGACCACTCAGTCATCTCTGAGAGATGTCCCAGGATTTCACATGAAGCTGTAACTGATGCTTCCCACCTCCAACATACTATTTATGACCAGGCTACACTTTCCCAGCATCCTTTGGAAGTACCAGATGCCCTGTCAGAAGGTGCAAAAAGCTGCTGTTCACTGTCCCAGCACAGCTTATCACCTGGAGACCATTGTAAAGGACTTGAGGATCAAGGAAGTGTTTCATACGGTGCTTTGGATAAAATCAACAGACATATGGAAGGAGAGGAGCGGACCACTGCTCAACAGCTTAGTGAGGGAATGTCTGCTCGACTCCTGTTGGAGTACAGGGAAGAGGATGCTATTGTGGCTGTTAGCAGCAGTGCGCTTTCCTCTGTTTCAAATACCCAAAACACAGACAAAAGCCAGTTAGGTCCTTCCATGAATCTTCCAACAAGCCGAGAGCAGCCACAAGGAGGCTCACCCTCATTATCATCCTCATTTCAGAAGGCTGCAGGTTCAGTTGTTGGCTCAGATGTGTCAAATATTACTTTTCGTAAATCACAGATGTATCCATATCAAGCAACTGACCATCTCAATGATCAGCTTTTGTCTGGAGGACAAAGAGGTTCAATCTCTGCACCAGCAAGTCGGCATCATAGTGGGGCCAAAAGTGGGCTATGTGTCACACCAGCTGGTGAAAGTGTGATGCAAATATCAGGTCTGCAGAGAGCACTCTGGAGCACCAGTCATCTAATAACAACAGATGGTTCATTCTTGAGCTCGCAGCCTGTATCTCAGTCCACACCTGCAGTACCTCTCATGAGACCCCCACCAGCATTGACCAAACTCTCACTCATACACTCCAAACAAGATGCTGTTGCCTTTGTGGCTGCGTCAGCCCAAAACAGTCACTCCAAAACTGGCTTAATGCCATCATTGGACCTAAGTTATAAACATTATTCTCCCATCTACTCTGAAACAAAAGCTACAGCCTTTGGTGGGCCTTCAGAGACTGCACAAATGGTGTCGCATGTCAGTCCTGTCTCAAACGAACACGTCCCTCCTCCTGTTTTAAGTTCACCGGCCTCTGATACACTTCACTCTGACACTCAGACCTTTTACTCTGGTGCAGATATGAAAGATCAGGTTCCTTGTTTGGCCCTTGGGAGAGTACATTCTCTTCCTAGTCTGAGCTACTTGCAAAAAGTAGATGCCTGGAAAGTCAATCAAAGTTCTAGCAGGTCATTTCATGATAATTTGGACTTACTGAGGTTTGATGGTGTGTCCAAGAAAAAAGCACAGGACGCAGTGTCTGAGGCACTTGAGCACATGCTTTCCCGAGACACACGTCAGGCATTTTGTGCTAATGCCAGTTCCCAGGTGACTCAGCCACTGTCCTCCTCTCATTCTGGATGTGGCTCACCCCGTCGGGTGGATGTTGTTGGGGCGGGTGCGTGTAGAGGACAAGGATCTGAGTCACCTGTCGATCGCTCGCACTCTCACTCCTCCTTGAGCTCTGTGGTGACCTCTATTCATAGAGACACTGACACAAACAGTCAGCAAGTTCCAATGGCACAATCTGATGACATTCCAGCCACCAGATCATTGGACAGTCGGTCATCCTTACTTTCAGGTGGCAGAGGTGAAGAAGGGAATAGTTCAGCTCCTCACATAGACAAAAGCTCCATCAAGATGTCTCCTTTCCTCAGTCTTGGTCGTTTCAGTGATGTGTCATCAAGCCTCAACATGAGCAGCACTCTCTCCAGCTCTCAAGGCAGTTGCATTGGTGAGCAGAGTATGCGGGCGTCAGTGGGTGCTGCCTCTTCTGTAGTGAGCCTTGAGGTTGATAATTATGCACCCTACTGGACCTCCAGACCTGCGTCTCCACCTCACACTAAGGAGCTTAACATTGAAGACAGAATTCCTGTAAGTTCATATAGTGCTGTAGACAAACTAGTAGGATTTACTTAAAGAAAATGGAAATTATTTTTCTATTATATTTTCTAAATGCATCTTAATGATCTTATTGAGAACAGTTTATCCATGTTACTTTGTGACTTTAAAGTCGGCATGAAATCAAAACTGACCTTCATGTTTTAATGTGATTTTCTGTTCTTATTAAACAAGATTCATCAGTGCATGTTATTCAAAGAAAAAACATATAATTGTCTTCATAATCTTTTCATTGTCTATGATTTTCATCACTTAGACTGCATGGGCTGTTGATTAATGTCAACTAATAGCCAAATAGCTTTTCAGATTTGTTTTTATGCTGTTGTTGTTGGTAACTCACATTCAGGTCTCTAATCTGGTGTGGAATGCCCAACTCTTCACAATCTCATGGATAAATCAAATCAACTGCCATACATTACAGAAGTAAAATGTTGAGTTATGACAAAAATATGACATAGTATTTTAGTGTTCAGTTATGCTCAAATAGGTGGAACATTGAGGGCAGAATTTCTCAAGCTTTTTAACTCTGAGGCCCTATATTCAGTCAATATTAAACAAGATATGTAATTATGATATATAATAATTTTATTCCATAATTACCGAACTTTCAGAAACTGAATGAAAGTTTCTGTAATATTTTTACCCACAGTCATTTGCTTCCAGGGTTATAAAAATGTAATGTTTATAGCAAAAAAAATTATTCGTAATAAAAATTTATATTACCTCTTTAGAAATATATTTACACGAGTTTCCCATGTCTTTAAAATTAGCCTTCCTCTTGTTTTTTCTTTTTTGCCCCTCAAAAACAACAACAACAACAAAATCAGGAAAAACCGAATATTTGAGGAAGCCTAATTTTAGTTAGTTCAAATAAATATCTAGATTTTTAGATATTTTAATTTTTTTGCTTGTTTTGTCTAATTTCAAATAATTTCACCCTTAAAAATGTATTGAGGACCTTTGTGGGCCCCAGACCCCTGGTTGAGAACTGCTGATTTGGTGTGATTTGTGTCATTTTGTGATCTACCCTTATAGATCAGCCTTTTAAAGTTATGATTCTGTTTTTATATCTCTGTAGCTGTACCTCCTAAATTTGGGTATCGACCAATCACCTTCAACAATCCTGAATCCATTTACTCAACGAGGACCAATCAGAGAGCCTGAATTCTCACCTACCGACTTATGTACCATCAAAGGCTCCATAGGAACACCAACTAAAAGCACACAGCTATCTGAAGGTGAGCCAACGACATCTGAAATCGTGTTCACTGTGACCGTTTGATATTGGTTTTATTTGAATAAAATGTTGCTGGTCATATTTAGTTGTAAATCTGTATGTTTGTTTTCTATGTGTGGAAGTTGACAGTCTACAGAAGGAGACATTCTCCAGTTCTAGCCAGCTCTCAGCTGACTCCACTGCTTCTATCACACACCGCCAATCAGTGAATAAGCAAAGCCAACCAGCCAGTGACAGAAGTGTAAAGATGATATTCACAGAGGCGGATACTCAACCGCTCTGCTCAACGTTACATCCTTCATCAAGCCTGCAACAATCTGATGTTCCACAAAGTGAGGGAAGCTTTGGACTCCCAATACAGCCCAGCCTAGAATCAGGGCCTCCTCCAGGTCCCAGAGAGATGGTAAAGAAGGATGATGACTCTTTTGTGGGCTCTGGCACCCTGCATGAAATCAGGCGTTTGCTGGGGCGAGCAGAAAGCCTGGTTTCTGGTCGATCCTCTCTGTCTTCCTCCCCTGGTTCAGTCCGCCTCTCAGAGAGTGACACGTCCCTTGTTTCAATAGGACGAAACAATCAAAGTTATCATGATGACACATCTCTGTCAGCTGGTGGGAACCTTTCTATGCTGCTAACTCGCTCTTCATCAGATTCGGCTTTAAAAGGAAGCTTGTCGTCCTCCCAGGGACCAGGCCGCACAACTATAGAGCCTGCTGTTTTATCTTTGACCAGAGAGGAAAGTTTGAAGTCACGTGACCTTTGTGTGACCCCAAGGCGGGCTGAGCCTGAGGGCTGCAGTGCTGCTGACCCAGACAAGGCAAAGCCACCTACAGCCACATCTGTCATGCAGATAAATGTCCCTACGATACCGGGGAACCTTCTGCAGAACCAGGACAAGACTGGGGATGCTGAGATTGGTTCCTCTGAGAATAGTTCTTCTCATGTTTCAGCTGAGATTGGAAGTTTGAGTGACAGTAGCAGCGAGAGTTCTTTGGCTGCCAGAGTTGCCAAGCTCCTGCAAAGTGAGTCACCTGTTTCTATGGTTACAAGCCGGCCTAGCACCGCTGACGCAGAAGATAGTCGTGCTCGAGGTAAACTAACTGATTTGTCATACTGGACATTTTGTATAGTCTTTTACACGTTCTCTCACAACCAATGGTGCTTTTCTATAGCTGTCACTGGTTTTTACATTGTGAAAAATGCTGTCTGTTTCTCTAGAATGGATCCTGATGAAGGTTTCTGGCCGCCGGTGTGAAAGTTTAGAACTAAATCCAGAGGACAGGGAGAGAATTGAAGACATCAAAAAAGAGCTTCTAGTGAACACCAAATACACCAAGGTAACATCCATGTGTCAATACAGTACTCAGAAGGGTCAGTCGATTGTATTTCTGTGAATGTCAGCATTGATTGACTTTCTGTTGCAGCCAGATCCGTCAGATAAATAAAATAACTGAGTAAATTAAATAAATATCCCTAGCGATGCACAATAAATATACTGGTTATTGGCCAAATATTTTAATACTTTTATTTGGTATTGGTAAATAGTGGCTATTTAACTGTGCATACATCATCTACCACTCAATTAATATTTAAAAAACAACTAATAATTTAATAACACTGTTAAATGTAATCTAGCAAATCTCAAAATATATTCATTTTTCACACTAGTCATTATAATGTTGTGATGCCTAAATTTACTTGAAGCAAAACAATTGTAGTTTTTTATTTATATAAATATATATTGGCCACTTATAATAATTTCATATTATGGCCAATTATTTACTGATAATTATCGCCATCAACTAGAAATCTTACGTTTGAAATAATATGAGTTTTGTTTCTGGTGCGGCAGACTGCATTGTGGACAGTTCTGATAGAGAGTGTTTAAGGTAAAGCTGTTGTTTGCTCTCACGCTTGCAGTGTTTCTATTGACTCTCCCACTCAACACTATCTATTTCTCACAGTCCTCCCCAACCCTAGCTCTCATCAGTAATAACACATCTTTGTTTCGTTCTCTTGCTTTGTTTCTCAGTGGAGCTCAGATTCTGAGGGTAGTGCTCAGTCAAGTGTTGGTTCTGGACCTCAGCTGACAAAGGGCTTCGTTGGACTGCGTAACATGGAGAATCATATCGCAGATCAGCTTGAGAAAGCTGGTCCGAAGCCTTTGGACACATTTCCAATTTACATGGCTTTACAACAGGATCCAGGGACCAAAGTTCACCAGGTCGCCCTCAGAGAAGGGCTCAGCCCTCAGCCTTCTACTACTATAGCAACCGATCGCCGCACTCCATCTCCACAGTCAATGCCAAATTGCCCTATCACAGGCACTGCAGAATTGGATAATGTTGGTCCTCAGCATGAGATGTTAGAGCGAGAGATTCACCACAGAGCGGCAGATGCCAAAGTGGAAACACAACTCATTATGCCTAATGTGTCTGACACCAAAAAAGAGACAGAGAGAGAAGAAAAGGAAAGAGAAGAAATTGCAGAGGACAAAGAGAACGCTGTAATGAATGATTCCAAGATTGTCCAAGGAAGGCCTCAAATGAATTATCCCATCACGGGTAATAACCAGATATTATCCAGTGCTGCGTCGGACCAAACCTTTGGCTGCAAGTCCCACTTCTCTCATGTGCACGTAACCTTGTCACCGAAACCCAAACATCCATCCAGTCCTGTGAAATACCACTCAAACAGACTATCCAGTCAAAACATCAATAAAGATGTCCCACTTCAAAGACATTCACTTATGGCGTCAAGCATGACTGACGAACATCTGCAGTCCATCCACCGAATCTCAACACCCAGTTCCTATGAACACAGAGAGCTGGTTCAAGGCCAGAATGCTGGAACAGTCAATGTACATTTACAGGCCAGATACCCACAAACCTTTGTTCCCTCTCAGAGGCTGACTGGGACGTCCAGAACTCCCTTCATCCAAGCGGCAAGTAAGACAGCATTGATATAAGCTTGTCAGTCCCATTTGAATATTAAATAAATTAATCAGTTAAATTGTTTTTCCTCATGTACACTTCCTGTAGCTGTCCCTGCACTACTGCCATACAAACCTCACGGCAGCTCGGAGCTGTTCTATCTCCCGCAGGCAGATCCAAAGCTTTCTCCTGCTTGCTCTGATACAACTGTAGAAAGTTCTCACCCAGGTATATCACAGATAATTATACTAAGTTATTACATTACAGTATTCTATATAATATTACAAGTTTATATGAAATGTGACTAAACTTGCTATTTTGGACATGATATGGCTGCTTAACTAATAAATAGCTAAATGGATATACATATTGATCTGAGTCTAAATTTTAAAGGTACGAAACTAGCACAGCTTTATAGGAAATTGTTTACCCTGCTATTGGCCAGTTATACCACAATGAAAATCCTCCTGGGAGCTGTGTAATAATGATGATATTTAAAGTCAGTATGAAATGAAAATTCACTAAATGCATTATTTTGAATTGGCTTTCATTTTTATATTTTTATTTTGCTTCAGCTTTGTTTCAATAAATGGAAATTATTTTTAATAGTTTTAGTTAACATAACAACACTGGTTACATATGTTGCATTTCTCCTATCATTTAGTCTGCATATGTTCTGCCCCTTTCTTACAATCGATTGCAAGTTTGCATTCAGATCTGCCTCCGTTTTTCAATGGATAGAACCAAGTCACTGCCCTACAATGTTTTTCACTTAGATGCACATCACAATACGGAAGAAAAGGTCTCACTACTTCCGTTTAAATGTATATTATCTATAAATATTGTAATGTAAGGGACAATGTAGAATTAAAAAACATATTTTCAAATGATTTTCTTTAAATTAAGACTCAACATTATTTCATGGACTACTACAGCTTATTATAAATATCCAAGCAACAGGATATTACGAATTTTCCAAATATATAACCTGCGAGTGTGTATATGGGTTGTTACTTCCAGCTCTACTGGCCCCTCCAGAGTCTTGCAGATGGTTCATGCTCTCACCCAGTTCTGCATTATTCATGGTCTTTGTCCAGAGAAAGGCAATCCAGGAACACAAGCCTCATTTGATCCACATGCTAAACCCTTCTGGGGCCCTCTGCTTTAGTACTTCACTCCCTCTCCTCTTCTTCTTTTCTCACTCCCTTTGTAGGTTCTGATGATGCTGTGCCTCCACACTTTAATATAGACGTTTTAGGCTCTAGAGAGATAGAGGACAACATAATTACACCAAAACACAAGGAAGGCATCTACAGTAAGAGGGCCAATATGAAGAGAGGTAAGATGCACATCAGTGTTTTTATTAGCTGTACAATATTTGCTATAGAATAGTTCACTCCAAGAATTGAAATGTCATAATTTACTCACCCACGTATTATGTTTTTGTAATACAAGTAATTTAAAGATTTAAACATAAGCATATAGTGCCTGTCAAGCTCAGAAAAGCATGAGATACAAACCATAAAATTGGTCTATTCAACATGAGTATTCTTTTGAAACCATACAAGCAGAATGTGTTTTTATAAAAAAAAATTTTTTTGTATGAACTACATTTGTGGTCTGTTTATTTGCTCTTGACAACCTCTGAAAATGCTTCAAAATGTGTCAGAAATCATTTACACACAACACATATTTGTGGTTAAATGCCATCTCTTGAGACACACTTTTAAAAGGTTGAACTTTCAACTTGAGCACAACATTTTCAGTTTGCGCAAGACACTGCAGTGGTCGAGCACATCTGACACATCTTATCTTTACATAGAAAAACAATGGAAAAGTAGCACAGTGGAATATGTTCTGTGTGAATGGACCCTTTTTATGTTCCATGGAAGAGAAAAGTCATGGATTTAAAATAAAATGGTGAATATTTAATGTTTGGGGTGAACTATTCCTTTTATTTTTTACTAATTCTAAGACTGTTGCTATTTCATACAAGACATCAATATATAAGCATTTATATATATCATATATATCTTTGTCTCTCCCACTGTCAGTTTCAAATGTGTCTGGAATTGCTAACCAAAATGACAGGACTGCTCCTGACGTTTCGTATGACTCTAAGAAGAACACAGAGACTGTTAGTGTAAATGAGCAGTATAAAGATGAGGAAGACAATTTTGTCCCTCTTCACATGGAGGCAGACTACAGTATAGATGACGTGCATCTTCACAGCAGCTCCATGGAGATGCCGAAATTGCCACTAGAACCATTGCATTTAGCTTCTCAGCCAATAAAAAAGTCCTATAGGGAGATCAAGAAAAGGCAGGATAGAACACCTCATGATGTTAACATGGAGATTAACAGTTCTCTGGATCAGCTGTGGCGTCGCTTCAGTGAAAAATGGAGCATGGAGAATCCTCGACTCACCAATGAGGGAGAGATGTCTCTGCTTGATCGATTGGAGCGTCTGTCTCGTCTCATTCACAATACCACTCCATCTGACCAAGCTATACTAAAACCCGAAGGCAGGAATGGTGACTATGACAGGGGAAGCGATCGAGAGGATGGGACCACAGAGGGAAGAGAGCAAAGAGAAAGAGTCCTGTTAGAAGCGGCTCCACAACAAGCATGGCCTGAGCATGAAGAGAGTCAAGAGAGAGTGCATCGCTGTCCTGCAGAGAGAGATGAGTCTGCGAGTGTGTCCATGGAGACGAGCAGTAGCCTGTCTACCGTTGACACAGAGCGGCTGCTGCGAGCTTTTGGACCTCACCGTGTCACCAATAAAGGGCTAAAAAGCAGTGACAGCTTGCTTAGACTTTACAACACTGTCAGTATGCAGAAGACAGGCAGAAGAAAACCCAGTACTAAACATGTTGCCGTCTCTGTCGCTACCAATGATGTAAACACGGATGACTCCACAGTAAGCCCATGCTTGATTTAATTTTTCATATAGACTGTTAATTTTCTTTCTTTTTTTCCAAAGATAATCAGCAGATTAAAAAGAATTTTTTATGCTGTTATATATTGCTAAATACGTATCAGTATAAATCTCAGTATTTTTAAGCATTTTCACCATATTAAATACAAATTAATGTTAATCTATACTCTCAGCTTTAAAAACACTTTTAAAGCTTATTTTGTTCACATTGTAGCTCAGTGTAATGTAAGTAAAACGGATCTGTTCAAATCTGTTAGCATTTTTCTGTTTTATTCACTAATATCATAATACATAATAGTGTACAGCTGTATTTACCTGAATACTCAAATGTGGGGTCTTTAAGATATTTGTAATATCTTTTCAAGAAGTCTCTTTTTCTCACCAAAGGGCCATTCACGCATAATGCATTTTTGCTGTTAAAGAGAGAAGAAAAAAACACAAGGTCTGGAGAAAAAAAAAAATCTTTAAAAAAAAAAGTTGAACTTTATTTTATATTTACTTGAGCGCTGTGTTTTAGAGCTTAAGAGACTTTAGAACACCATGTTATACACGATACGTGACCGCAATGGTTAAACGTGTCCATCTTGCAGGCGTTTACATTGAAAAACAATGGAAAAGTAGCGTAGTAGAATGGAAAAATGCATTCAGCGTGAATGGTCCTTAATGCTGCATCTATTTGATCAAAAACACAGTAAAAACAGTCATGTAAATTATTATATTTTGAAAATGTAATTAATTCATGTAATTAGTCACATGATCCTTCACAAATCATTCATTAATAATCGAATTGGCTGCTCAAGAAACATTTATTATTATTATCAGTTTTATATATATATATACTGTTTATATACAGACATTCTTTCCTTATTATTTAGCTCCTCTTTTTTTGTTTTTCAAGGTTTCTGCTGACTCTTTGTCATCGTCAAGCACTTTTTCCCATCATTCTCAAAGAGGTGTCTCCCACAGCCTCAATTCCAAAAGGTCAAAGGTCAAACTGCTCAGCAAAGGTATACAGGCAGGTCAGTCACAGAACAACGGTACACTTTTTAAATAAAGCAATCTGTGTAAATTAGACCATTTTAAACAAAATATGTAATGTGGGATATTGTACGTTTTTGCAGGTGATTTGGAAATTGTGATAAACGCCACGCGCAAACACACCAGGGACGTAGGAACCATCTTTCCCTCCCCAGGTGCTTTCAAAAATGTCCATTCACCAAATACATTTGGCAGAGGCAATCACAGTGGCGTTCCCATCCCCACAGCTAAACCCACCCAAATTCTGACAGCTCTACAGAGAGACACTGGCAACAAGAGTGTCCGGACCCATTACCCAAACGGTGCATATTACATGTTCACATATAAGGGCATCTGATCTGTTTTCTCCTTTTGTCTTACTGTTCTATACATCACATTCTCTTAAAGGTATGTCATGGTTTGTCTCAGCTGAAGAACTGAAGTGTGATGGTCGCAAGGAAAACCAGCCACAGGTTGAATCAGCACCTTGCTTAAGCCAAGCCTGGTTTGAGCCTTACAGTAAAATTCGACCCGGGAGAGAACCGACCAGAGAACCTCTAAGAGAGAGACAGAACCAACAAGAGCATGAGAGGCCAACAGAGTCTAGAACAGCTACCGAGACAGATATCGACAAACCCTCAGCTCTTATTCGCCTTTCCCTACAGGTGTGACAAGCAACTGATTTATTTACCCAGTGAAACGTAGTTTTAAGCCCTGTTCACACCAAGGACGATGTCTATAGCGATATAAAGAGTACACGGATTTTGATTGTTGAGTTTAGCATAACATCAGACATTTGAATTGATGGCTTTCCTACAGGACGCTCTGGCGCTCCATCGGCCAGAGTTTGTGTCACGTTCTCGGGAGCGAATGAAGCGTCTGGGGTTGCTGGTTGAGGAGAGGAGGTTACAGGCAGTCTTCAGTAGAGAGAGAGAAGAGCTCTTCAACTGCCCCGGACCATCACGTCTACTCAAACCAGGTGACCTTATACCTTAAAATTACTTGGGTTTTGCGTAGTAAGATTACTGACTACTTAGTATTTTACAAGCTTGGTATAGGTTGCATCAAGTTGTAAACTTAAACATGCCTCTCTCACTAGCACCAGTAGCCCGTAAACGAGTTGTTCCAAGAAGAGAGATGGTCCAACGATCCAAAGAGTAAGTATCCGTTATCACCCAGACTATTTTCAAATCATCTAGATCAGAGAACATATGGGCCATTTAACTGATTTAAACAGGATTCCATGACTTTTTATGGTTTATTTGCAAGTTTTCTTGTGCCTTCTACATGCTTTCAGTTGGGTAGAGGGGAAATCACACAGTCAAAGAATAGACAGGACAGACAGATTCATGAGGTAATAATATGTCATAATGTGTGTACTTACTATTTGTACCCAGCCCAGTACTGAGTTAAATCGGACAAAATCTCCCAAAGCTTACTTTTAGGGAACTTCCTGTTTGTAAAAAAAACTGTATAAAAATAAAACATCTTAAAGGTGTCCTATATTATGATTTTCCACTTTTTAAACTTTAGCTAGTGTGTAATGTTGCTATTTGAGCAATAAAAAGATCTGCAAGGTTACAAGGCTCACTCCAAAGGGAGATTTATTATATTTATTAAAAAGAATTCACTTTCTAAGAACTACAATGTTTGGACTACATTGCTTTTATCCGCTTTTTGCTTATGAAGTCACAGTGTTGCTTATTTACATAATCATCGCCCACGGTAATAGGTTGAGCTTGTCGCGGTGTCAAAGAGACACCCCACCTTCCTAAGGTTGACAAACTTCGAGTGGTAAAAATTTAAAAACTGTTTCGTAACAGTTCCATGCAAAACGTGCAAAGTGCATGTGAATTAAAAAATAGTTAAAGTTTATTATTTCTAGTTTAATTTTTTATGAACTGTTACAGTATTGATGTAGTGTTTACTGTAGCTTCTGTAAGCTCTCGCTTTTGTAAGACTGTTCTCCGTCCCCTAGGAAAGTTAGCCATGGTTTTGTGATCGATTACTGTGTTTTACCATAGTTTTTCAGACAAATATCATGATTAAATGGTGTATAACTTCATATCTAAAATGTATAAGACACAAACTTTGTAAAAGGGCATAATAGGAATTTTAAATGGTAACAATGATTACGTTTTGGTTAGGTTACAGTAAGTAGAAAATAAATTGAAATATATTGCAATGTTTGCATTTAGATTGACCGTGTGTGCATCTTTCTTTTATGTGGAATGCCTGATGTGATTCAAGTTAGGCCCAGTCAGAGTCATATGTAGCCCACCTGCAGTCTTATTCAACATTTTATATCAATTTTATTGAAGTTGACTTTCAGGTAATTATGCATTTTAATTGTCAAATAAATGTGTATTCCCTCAGGAAATACGGTCAACTTCCTGAGGTCCAGAAGAGAAAGGAGGAGGAAAGGAGACGGACGGAATACCGCTCCTACCGCCTCAATGCACAACTCTTTAACAAGGTATACTTACTGTTCTGGAAAAGCAGTTATTCACAATAGACCAGTTTTTAAATCAATGTTGTGTCAAGAATTTCAGGAATACACATAACCTGTTTGATTATCAGTCCTAATGTAATGTCTTTCTTCCACAGAAAGTCACCAATTGCGTGTTGGGAAGGAGAGCACCCTGGCAGTGAGGCCCACTAAAATATGCTTCTTCTTTTTTTTTAAACTAACTGTTCTGTGAATGTCACAGGTTTTTTATATGGAGTGATTATTTTAATAATGTCTATGTGCATTCTGATTGTAGGTGCAAGATTTTATTTAAAATAGTGAATGTGTATTATTTATGCAGTTGCAGTGTTGGATTGTTTGATTACAATTTTATATTATAATTGCAAAATTAATTTTTATTATGTATCTTTGCCAAGTTTTAGTAAGATTTTTATGAAGTAAATAAACAGCCATTTGTAAGAGCTTTTGTGTCTCATTTTTATGTGGCTCATCAACAACAATTAGCTTGTTTTCAGTTTCTGAATAGAAAAATGTATATAACATTCAAAAAGAGATGGAGGTATAATCACAGTATAATCATTACAAAAAGCTCAATATAATAGCTTTTTACTCTAAAAAGTGTACTGTTATATGGAGAGCTAAATTGGTATGGTTATCAATGCAGAGCTTTTTTAATAATTCAGTTATTCACAAGTGTTTAATACAACATACAAAAAAGGTGTGTTTTGCGCTTTAATGTTGCTATTATTTGAACGATTATTAAAGGTTTTATGGAAAATAAAAACTTTCCATGTTTCGACTATGTGAACAGTATTATGTGACGTGTGATGGTCTCCATGGCAACAGTTAGTAAACAAACTAATCCCGCACGAGCAGATCACATTAAACTCTGTACAGCTGATTAAAGCGTAGAGATGCCGATAAAAAAAGGAAAAAAGGGAAAGAAAGGAAAAGGGTGAGTAAAAAACATTACTTTGCCTGTATATTCCGAAATATCCTTGCGTTTGTTAGATAAACTGCGTCTAAAAATTGAAAAGCATATTTGACGTTTACTTTGACGTCGATGGTGATTTTACTCCAACTGTCGTTTTTTACATAGAAAAGGAAAAAAAGATGGCAAGCAAGAGTCAAAACGGGATAAGGAGTCTGATATAGAGAAGGCGAAAGCAAACGCGGCTCTGTGGGAGGCCAGGTGTGATATGACGGAGAGTTCACGCGTGGAATATTCAGAGGCAGCGCGACGACTGAGCAAAGCCAACCAGCGGCTCACCGACCTCCAGTACAACACGGAGAACAACTCCATCCACACCATCGCCCTTCTGAGGAACAAACACGTGCTTAACGAACAGAGGGTACTTCAGTGCGTCTCACTGGACACGTGACCACGTGGTGGTGTTTTTATTTATTTATTAAACTTTCAGAAAAACAAACAATTACATTGCAGCGTAACAAACAGACAAGTCAGACAAAAAACAAACAGAAAGAAAATGGGGGACACATATAACAGATCTTAAAAAATAAAAAAATTGTATCAATTTTTATCAATTAAAATAATTATTAAATAATAATATTAATCATTTTTAATCATAATAATACTAATAATAAAACATTTGTTGTACACAAGAGTGACATTAAAAACCTGTCAAATCCTAATCTTAAATCATACAAGATAAAACATTACATTCTGTAAATTACATTTTTTATTATAAGAGATGTTTGTATACACTTCTTATTTTTAGTAGTTCAATTCAATGAGAAAATATTTTACCAGAAAAAAATTAAATGAAGGTGTAATAGACATTAGTTTAGCTTTATGTACCGGTATATGTAACTTCCCAAGAAGGATAATTAATTTGAATGTGTTATCAATTATATATTCAAACTAGTATTACAGTACGAGAAGAGGATCATAGATTAATCTATTTTGATTATTTTGTAGAAAGTATCGAAAACCAACATGGAGACCTGCTTCTAAAACCATGTGGTTTTGTTGCTTTTTAGTCTTAATCTCATATTGTTAAAGGGATAGTTTAGCTACTAATAAAACATTGTCATAATTTACTCACCCTCATGTCATTTCAAACCCATAACCTACTTTCGTCCGGATACAAATTACGATTTTTTTTTGTGTGTGTGTGAAACCTGGATTCTGGCCATTTCTGAGTGTGTCTCTTCAGAAGACTTGGAATAAACAACTTGATTTATATTGATTTCTTTATTAACTTTTTGGATCTTCAAAGTATAAAGTGCATAAACTATCAATAGTGTAGCGAGGTCGGGAACCTATGGCTCGCGAGCCATATATGGCTCTTTTGATGGCTGCATATGGCTCTTTTGACGCCGCCGCCCGTCGACAGATACTTCCGCGTTCGGAGGACAGGCAGATCGCGCCGCCGCAAGCGCGTTACTTCCGCGTTCGGAGGACAGGCAGATCGCGCCGCTGCAAGCGCGTTACTTCCGCGTTCGAAAGAACAGGCAGATCGCGCCGCCGCACCCGCGTTACTTCCGCGTTCGGAGGACAGGCAGATCGCGCCGCCGCACCCGCGTTACTTTCGCGTTTGGAGGACAGAGACATCGCGCCGCACACCCAACACACCTGCACACCACCCCCCCCCCCCCCCCCCCCCCCCCCCCCCCCCCCCCGATCGATCGCTTCGGACTATGGCTCTTCACAGCTTCATATTTTAAAAAAAATGGGTATATGGCTCTCTCAGACAAAATGGTTTCCGACCCCTGGTGTAGCCTATATCCGAGTGAAATTAATTTAATGAATTAGATTTTATTTTATTTTTGTGGTTATTTTTATTTTATTTGGTTGTGGTTTACTATTGCTGTGATGTCATGTGAGTGACAAGTTGTCCCGCCTCCTCGCCAGTAAACACATCATTAGAGAAGAGATGTTGCTGCAAGAGAGAGGGGAAGTTATTTTAATTAAAGATTACGTGGCACATGATTAAAACATTTTTATGATGTGCATGGATAAATAATTTGTAATTAATACTGCAATATTCCATAAAACATAAGAATTTCAATTTTGTTTTCATGATGACTTAAAAAAATCTGTTTTGAAGAGTAACAAAATAAGATTTTCATTTTTGAGTGAACTAAACCGTTGTCTTCTCAGATCACTGAACTGGAACAACAAATACAGCTTGAGAAAACAAGCGCCTCTCGGGAAAAAGAGAATTTGGTAAGATGCCTTTCCTCACAAGGCAAAACAGGAATAAATTCAGTTATTATGCTCATCATTATGGTTTGAGATTTATTTTTTCCCTTTAATCTGTTAGCAATACAAGGACAGAAAATATGTCATCAGTAAAAATACTTAAAATCATTCGAAATTAAATCCATTCATCCAGTTTACAAAAGAAAGTCATCGATATGAATAAATATATAAATAAATAATGAGTTGTTTGTTTTAAAAACGTAATTAGCATTGCCATCAGCATTATTTTAGTATTATTTATACACTGTTGTAGTTTTTAATAATTAATCATTTGAATTAGCTTTTTATTTTAGGGCTTTCATTTTAATTTTTGTTAAAAATTTGTCATTTCGAGAGTTAGTTCTGTTCATTTTATATACTGTATATATATATATATATATATATATATATCCATTTATCTTTATTTTTATTTCAGTTGTAGTTTTAGACAAGGCAACATTTGTTTGTTTTTTGGTTTGTATTTTAATTTTACGTTTTTAATTTAATTTGGCAATTGAAATAAAGCTGAAAAATGTTTTCTTGTTAACAATAAAAGTAGTGATTGACATTACAGGCCACTGAATTCATGCTGAAGATCAATGAGCTGGAGGAGAAATTTAAGAAGAGATGTAGCGAGTTCAGCATGATTCAGGAGGAGCTCAAGATCATCAACGACTTCCGTCGGAAGAAGCCCCAAATGGAGCAAGAACTCAAACATGTATAATGCAATCTATTGATTTCATGTACACATACAGAAGTATTACATCTATTATAACCCTTGTGCTGTGTTGAAAATCCTTTACTGAATCTATTGTTCCCTTTCAAAAATGGTCCGCTTTTTAATTACTTTATTCAATCTTGTTGTCAGCTTGTTTTATTCCAATTAGCACAGATTTTGTATTTCATTTTAGAACTAGGCATCATTGATCTGATATTATTCACTCCAACATTTGAATGAAAAAATGTTAATTCAAGCTTATTCACCTCAGGTGATGAAGCCTTACGATCAATCATTTCCATAAAGAAATACAAAAACTGTTCTAATTGAAAAAAACAATTTGCTAAACAGATTGAATCCAGTATTTGGCAATAACATTGCACTACGAGACATTTACAAGCAGATTTCTTAAGGGATAACGCTACCATTGTTTTGTACAGATGAAAGAAACAATGGAAAATGCTGATCTAGAGCATATGAAAACACTTGCAAGAATGGAGCAGAAGTTCTTCAATGAAAAGGTATAAAAACATTTCAACAAAATCTTTCTCATTCATTCTCTCAACCTCACTCCTACTTTCTCTTTAGGTTCACCTAGAGAAGGAAGCTGAGCAAAAGATTGCTATGCTGGCAGAAAAAGCTCACAATGAAGCCATAATGTAAGCATCTTCTCCATATATCCCACTAAACATTTATACCCGATGCCACTGCAACTGTCTGAGATACATTTTACATGAGATAAATGAGATGACATCCTCCACCTTGGCCCCATCAGACAGCTGGATGATGCATCTCGCTCAATGTTCAAGGAGAATGTGCGTCTAAATAAGGCATTGGGTTACCACATTAAAGAGGTGGAGGATCTGCGGAAGAGAAATGCAGCGCTGGCAGAAGAAAACGACATCTTTAGTCTGCATAAGGTAACAGCGCAGTACGCCATAGTTAGCATCTTTGCCATAGTTACCAGTCAAAAGGTTGTTATCAATAAGATGTTTTTTGGAAAGAAAGCAATTTTTTTTTTATTCACCAAGGATACATTAAAGTGGTTAAAAGTGACAGTAAAGACTTTTGTATTATTATAAAAATGGTTCTATTTCAAATGAATGCTGTTTAAAGAATCAAACTTTCTTTAAACAGCATTCATTGGGGGGAATGCATCACCAAGCAAAATACTAAGGAGTGGAAATGGAAATGTAAAAAAAATGGAAGAATGGAAATGTTACTAAAAAATTATTTGGCAAATCAGCATATTATTATTAGAAGTGGAGACAATTCAGCTTTGCCATCACAGGAAGTACATTTTCAAAAATAATAAAATGGAAAACATTTCTTTTAAATTTTAATAATGCTTCACAATATTACTCTTTTGTATTCATGATCAGAAAAGGGAAGTCTGTTTTAAGACAGTTTAAAGTCTGTTTATTTAACAAAAAAATTGAGAGATGTGCTTATGAATGAAAAAAAGCTTAATGGTTCTAAATACAGGTTTATACAGTAATCTCCGACTGGAATAGCCATGGAAATTCATGGTCAAAAGGTGTGAGGCTAACAAAAAGGGGCATTATGAAGAAAAACAGAAACTAAAAATGAAAAATAATAATCTATTATGTCATTTATTTTATTGAAATGTATTGTATTAATGATAATGATAATGTATTGTATTAATGATGATGTGTATTATATTATTTAATTATTAAAAACTTTCTTGTGTAACCTCACAAACACTCACACGCAAACATGTTTACAAATAAAATAACATGTAAAATGAGCTTACTAGACCCTTAGAAAAAAAAAGTCTAGTATAAAGCTTGCCTGTGAAGCAGTGAACATTGAAAATAAATCCACAACTTCATTCACCCTGCAGGAGAGGAATCGGGAGACCTCAAGAGACACCATATCTAAACTTACAGCCCAACGGACCACAATTTCTGAGCTGAGGGGAAAGGTGATGACACTGGAGCAGACCCTGGTCAGCATGGTGGCTGAGTTTGAGTGGAAGAAGGCTAACATCGAGCAGCGTGCTGCGGTCAGAACTCAGGCCTGTGGTGTAGAGCTGGACAAACTGCAGAAGCTCCTAAGTGTACGGGACAGGGAGTTGAGCCGACTGAAGAGAGTGGCCCGCAGCGTCGTGGAGCAGTGCTCAGATATGGAGGTCCTCTTTCATGAGGCTCTAGATCATGTTAAGCAGGAGATATTAACGCACAGGTGCGTCATCATTCATCGTTCACTCACTTTGCAAAAAACACAAAACTGGCCTAGTTTTCAGTCTTTTAGATACCATGGACTCACAAATATGTTCATCCTCATGTGAGGGAACCACATCCTAAAATTTAAAAGGCATGTCTTTTATAAACATTTTTAAAATCTATCATTATATAATTTTACAGCAATACCTTGAGATATGAGCGTCCCGACATACGAGTATTCCGAGATACGAGCAAGCCTTTGAGCAAATTTTTGCGGGTTAAAATGAGCTTGCAGGCTCTTGTTTCTTCACGTGTAGATCTGTTATCCGCTCGATTCATTCTTCTTAATTAATTCTAGAAATAAAATCTAACAAGCAAGAGTTTCAGGCTCCATTCTACCTGCAGAAACTTCAAGCAATTTTTAGATGCATTATGCTGTAAGGTACATTATGTTATCCAGACAGGAAGGAGAGGTGTATCGTAGCAGACGGATGGATGGGTTCTTACATGGTAAAAGGGAATATAGTTACATTCACACCTTCAACAAATCTCCCCACAGTACCAAAAGCATTTCCATTGGTATGGAAGAGGCTGAAAAAGGGTAAGAGTCTTACATTTTTGGTGTGTTTTTGGACTATTTATTACCTTGAAGATGCTTTTTCCTTAAGCAAATCTGTCTCTAGTAACAGTGTCATTCCATCAGAAAACTGAAGAAAGACAAAATTAACATATCAGATATGACCTGGGAGCAAAAAGAGAGAGTTCTCAGACTGCTCTTTGCCAAAATGAATGGCCTGAAATCAAAGTAAGTTCTTACTTGCAAATCCTGAACTGTATTTTAAGTGATAAACAGTTTACCTCAAATGCTTGAATATATGTCACCGTTTAACATTATTAGGCACATGAAACCACATTAAGATAAATGATAAATTAGTCATAATCTCCTAAATTACTTAAGATAGTGATAATGACCAAAGTAAAAATAAATGTATAAAATAAAATATAAAATCCCTAGCTTATTCGTGCTTCTCAGTTTAACAAAAGACATTTAAAAAAAGAACCTGACTAAAAAATTTGTATTTTTTTATGGTGCTTTTTTTTCTACATTTCTGAAGGAAACCAATTCAAGCTCTGGTACTGACAGATTCTGAATGGAACCAGTGTACCAGCAATCCAGGGTGAGACGTGCCAACAATTGAATGGTTTTCTGGCTGATAAAACAACTTATTAATGGATGAATTTATTTTAAAGTACCACTATTAAGATATTTTAAAAGCTCACGTTTTGTTTTGGAGGTCTCCTACAAAATGTTTAACATGCATCCAAGGTCAAAAAAATATTTGTGCAGCATGACCTGTTTTCTTATTGTCTTTGAAACGGTTTGATAAATGATTCAATGTATCGCTTACAGCACATGTCGGAAACAGCATCTTCTCAGCATGTTGACAACACAAACCAAACCCTTCAAGGCCTTAGCTACAACTACTTTGTTTTAGGGCGCTTTAAAGTAGACGTTGAAGCAGTCGATGAAGACCATAAGTTGGCATAAGCAACTTTGATACAAGTCTATTGAATTACTGACGATTAGTATCAGAATCAGCTCTTTCTTCTTTTGGGAGACAATAACTCTGTTATAACACAGCTATATAACAATACATAAAAGCTAATATTCAAAAAAGCATTTAATATCATTCTAATTTTAATATAATTCATCAGTCAATACAAAAGTGCAAAAACATGTCAGTACATTTGACTTTAGCCCATCAGAAAAAGAAACAAACTACTGCAGGGAAAGCTTTCTTAGTGCACTGTTTATGACCATTTGTTATTCTTTTCGTTCTGCAGCGTTTACTTATTGTAGAGTTAATAAAAGTTATTACGAGCATTGTTATGTTTGGAAGCAGATTTCATAACAAATCTCAGTAGAATGGGAAGATTTTAAAACGAGCGGTTCATTCATAAATACAAAAGATCTTACCTTCATGCTGTGGAAAAACAAACTGGAAGACATAAGTGCACTGCTGAAAACAGACGGGGCTACATAAAGTCTGTAGACTCATAAAGCAGTGATCTGTCTGTCTTTTCCACAGGAATGAAGAAGAGGAATCCCATGCAACCTTTTTAACCCAAGCAGCAGTTTCCAGTATGAGCTCCAGTGATAATTCCAGTACTCTGCCAGACCTGTAGAGATCACCTGACCTCATCACACATAAGAGAGCTAAATAATGTTTGTTTTTAATAATTGTTTATAGAGATGCCCACGTACCAATACTGATAATACTGGCATTAAAGATTACACAAATTGTATAAAATAACTGTATTCAGGAAAGACTTCTAAAGGATGAGCATGACAATATTTTTATTGCAAACAAGCAATTCACACTGTATTTAATGTAACAGAAAAGTTGGAATGGTGAGGTGAAGTCATAATTGTAACCTTGCTGATGATTTATATCTTTTTTTATAGTTGAACTGTTTCATCGACAATGAATAACATAATTAAATATAACTAAAATCGTTTTTTGAGGGGAGAATGGTAAAATTGTTATCATGCTAGCTAATTTTCTTAAATTATAATGTATTTTTTTAAAATGTAAGAAATACAATTGTATTTCATGTAGGTGCCTAATATTAAAGTTGGCTTTCAACGGGAGTTGCAATATTCTTTTCTTCTCTGTTGTCATATATATACAATTGAATATACAGAGTTTCTGGGCAGGATTATATATAAGGATTGTATTAAGCATTATATATAATCTACAATGATGTTTGTCACTTTACTCTTTTATTTTTAATTTATCCTCAAATAGCAAGAATGTCAGGGTTTATTGTTGTATATTTCTTTAACCATTTTACAAGAATCATTTTCATTAACAGATACAGAATATATAATTTACTTAACAATGAGAGGTCAGCATGCTATCAGTCAATACAGTAGACTGGTCAGATCTACAGATCATCAGGATGGCGTTACAAAATGACCTCCCAACATAGTGTAAATATAGAAGACTATTAATAGCATCATATACACACATGCAGCAGAACAGCTGCTCGGTGACCAAGCAAAGCCTCTGTACAATCAAACCAAGATCTTCAAATCAAAGCCAGGCTTTCTTCAAAGCACATATAAAGGTAAGAACAATTCAGAACTGGTTCAAATCACAACTGAACTTATATACACATGCTTCTTTGTTTTAAACAGAATGGGAGACTTTCAGCACTTTGAACAAGACTTCTATCAGTCTGGATATTATACGGACGGTCAGCAGGAAGAGGTTTATGAATATGATTCAGCCTACATTAATCCAGAATGCCATGAAGTGTAAGTGTAATATCGCTAACTGCATACATGTGTTTGATATACCATTTATTAATGTGTATCAGATAACTTGTTTCTGTGTGCAATGTTAGCTGTGCAGTTGTGATTCATTGTTTACCATCTGATTATCAGTGATAATTCCGCACACTTCGCAGATGAATATACCACTACAGCATCTTATACTGGACAAGTCTATCAGCCTGTAGTGCCACCTGAGCAAACCGAATGCATAGACTCCTATGAGGAAGAACCTCCACTCTTAGAAGGTAACGAAAAAATGATAAGTGTGTAACTTCTGCAACACCACATGAAAAAGAAAAATACAAAATTTTCCAAATACACTTCCCCAGCCATCCATTAAAATTTGCCATGAAATTTAAGTTTCCCCCAATGTTGGTATAACTCTTTTTGGACAAGAATAAATTTAGGACAGGACTAATTCTGCCCATTTCAATTGTTTGAATAATTGGATGGTTGTGGTATGCTATTGCTGTGATGTTGTCACAGTCATGTTATGTCTCGTCACTTTCCTCCTGTGTGATCCTTTTGTGTTAGTTGCGTCAGGTGCTCCCCGTTATCCTGTCTATTTAAACCCTCATGTTCTCCCTTGTCTTTGTCGATTGTTGAACTGTTTCCATGCTGGTTCTCCGTGTGTGGATGTTTCCTTCTGTGTCTCCATGTACTCCGAGTTTTGCACTGTTCAGTGCCGTTTCAGTTTTCATTAATGGAATAAAGTGTTTTCTTTTGGACCTCCATGTCTCCTGCGTTTCTCCGCATCACACACGCATCTCTCAGTGTATGACAGATGTCATGAGTGACAGGTTTTCCCGCCCTCACGCCAGTAAACACATCATCAGAGGAGAGATGTCGCTGTAAGAGGGAGGAGTAATTTCTGATTAAAGCTTAAAAAAAATTGTGTAAATTGATTTTATGGTCGTTTTAATCAAAAGAAATAAACAGCCGTGCAATAAACAGGGACAGTCATGTTTATCGTTGTTCAGTGAATGTTTGAGAACAGGATTTTAATATAAATCCCCACTATCGAAAAATTAATTTGAGGGTGACAGACTTTCAGCTTTAAAAACTGTTTGCATAATTCTTTTTTTGTGTGTCTAAAATAAATGCATTTTATGCTTTAATCAACCTTAACAGAAAAATATAATTTTCAAAATGAGAGTGTGTTTTTTCCTTCTCAGAATTAGGCATTAACTTTGACCATATCTGGCAGAAGACTCTGACTGTGTTGAATCCACTGAAGCCTGCTGATGGCAGTATTATGAACGAGACAGACCTCACTGGGCCGATCCTCTTCTGCATTGCTCTGGGAGCCACACTATTGATGGTACAGACTTGAACCTATTGCAAAAGCAAAACTAGAGGTACACTGTGATTGATATTGCACAGAGGAAATAAAAACGCATGTAATGTCCAGAGCACGTACCTGTGTATTTGTATGGATTCTCTCCGCAGGCAGGGAAAGCACACTTTGGATATGTGTACGGCATCAGTGCTCTAGGATGTGTTGGGATGTACATGCTGTTGAACCTGATGGGCATTTACAGCATATCCTGTGGATGTGTGGCGAGTGTACTGGGATACTGTCTCTTGCCAATGGTTGCGCTCTCTGCCTTTGCTGTTGTTTATTCACTTCAGTGAGTATTCATACCTCTATAGAAGCACTTACCATTCCATTTGACCATTCCACTTACCATTCCATTTGACTATTTTATAGCCGCAATGAATAAAATGTAGTTTTAGGCTACTACATTTTTCCAAGTGTAATTCCAAGTGTAATTTCCAAGTTGCCATACACTCTTAAAAATACAGGTTTTTTTGTGTATATGGTTCCATGGAAACTTTCCATAGCTCGAAAAAGGTGCATTATATTATTAATTATCTAGTTCAGTCATGAAACTCTAGATGATGCATGCTGATATGTCCTTTACATGCTATCTGCAAGCTATCTCACCATGGTACAAGCTGATTGACCTTTGCTGATTCTGCAGCCAGTGAGATTGCTAACTAAAAATTTAAATAGTCTGGGTTAGTGTTTGTGGTAGGCTAGTCCCGCAGTATGCTATCAGATTTCCTCTGAAAGCCTCCACCTCCCCCAGCTCCACTTGTCTAGATCTGTTACAGTATTTATGTATGTTTATTCATGCAGCAGCAGCATATACAACATACTTAATAACATACATCTAATAACAGTTGCAAGTCAGCAGTAGTGTATCATATCAGGACTGCCAAGTCCAAATACATTAACTACTTTCCTGTAGCTCAAACAGTAGAGCATTGGTGTTTTCAACGCCAAGGTCATGGGTTCGATTCTCAGGGAAAGCAAGAGCTGATTAGAATGTCAATGTGTATCTTGAATGCTATGGAAGTCACTTTGGATAAAAGCGTCTGCGAAATGCTTAAATGTAACTGAAAAGCTCTTTGCGCAACCCAAAATGGATCTATGGCATTCAATATGAAAACCCCCTTTTGGAACCTTTATTTTTAAGAGTGTGTAAGTTCATGTACATTGCATTTGAATAACAAAAGGCTTTCGTTTTAATGCAGAGGACTCTTGGGAACGTTGTTGGCCTCGTTTGTGGTTGGCTGGTGCAGTCTATCAGCTTCTAAGATCTTCAGTTCCACTCTTAACATGAGTGGGCAGCAGCTGCTGGTGGCGTATCCCTGTGCTCTACTGTACGGGGTCTTTGCTCTCCTTACTGTCTTCTGATAAGTCCGTTAATGTGAGCTAAAAGACATTATCACTCAAAGATCAGATGAAAATAGAATACACATTGTCAAAGTGGCAACCAATCAAAATTACTGTAAATCAGAATTATTAGATGAATAAAAAGAGCTTCATAATCTTTTTAATTTGGAATGCATACATAATCAGACACTATAAACTTTGCATGGAATCAAGATGAATAAGGCAAAGAAGGCTGAGCTCAACCTTATTCATACACACACACACACACACACACAGATCTATCTATCTATCTATCTATCTATCTATCTATCTATCTATCTATCTATCTATCTATCTATCTATCTATCTATCTATCTATCTATCTATCTATCGGTCAGAAGCATTGGCATCCCTTGTAAATATGATAGAAAATGGCTGTAAAAATAAATCTGCACTGTTTATCCTTTTGATCTTTCATTTAGTATTCACAAAAAAATTTAACCTTTGAAGTAATAAAGTAAATTAATTTGGCCTTAACTATTCGCTCCCCTAGAATTTTTTATGAGAGAGATTTTTATACCTCTTAAGAATACATCCATTCATATTTACATGTTTTAGCACACCAAGGTGACTAAGAACATGACATTTTCTTGTGATGACATCTTGTTTCACAGGAGTATAAATATGAGAAAACACACAGGCCAGATTCTCTTAATCATCTATCACAATGAGTAAAACAAAATAATGTAGTGTAATATCTTTAAAGATTAACATTCAATAATTGAGAATGATAAATAAATGAGAGTATTAACAAAAATAAAAAGGTTGGTGTCACGTTTTTGTTTTTTATTGCATTAAAATGTAACAGATACGTATAAAAACATCTTATTTTCTAAAAAAAGCACAAAAAAAAAGAAATTATAATTGCATCACAAACAATGAAAGGTCAAAATAAAGAAAAGGCACTCCAAACATAGGCATAAAAAAAAAAAACATTCCAAGCAACCAGTTGACTTTACAGATCTCTTCGGTTCCTTTATTCAAAATCCTTATGCAAAAAGTTATTATAAAATATATTTACAGGACTACAATATACACAAATATTGAAAAGCACATAAAAGCAAAAACGTTGGCCGCTGTTCATCACTTTCACTTGCACATCCACCCAGGGTGACGCCCTATTTTGTGACCCAGCATCTTCTGCTGCAAGCAATCTCATGGTCTTTTAGGCCGGTTCAAAATAAGCGAGTCCTTTGAGAGACACATATTTATTAGATGTTATAGATCAATGGTGTAACAGTCCTCAATAACATAACAACTGGCAATTGGTAACTTAATAAGAGTCATAATTATGAGTAAATCTACTATAAGGAGGACAAATAATACAAATTAATTTAAAAAATGTTTAAAGATTCTAGAAGTTATGTTTGAACTTTTTTTTTTATTATCTAAAATTAATTTGGTACACAAACTTATGTGCCACATAAGAACTTCTTTACAAAATTAAACATTTTATGTAATAAAAATAAAGAACTAAGTCTGCGGTAGTGAAGGTAAAGAAGCCAACAAATATCCAGCATTCATGGGAAATGTTGTTTAAAAGCACAAAGTGCAGTTACTTCATATTTAGTATTTTTGCTATATTTAATGTTCATTTCAATCTAAGTATCCACTGATGATTGTGAATAAATACAAATAGGTATTCTATAATTTCACTGGATATGTGTCAATTAAAAACCTTTGGGTACATTTCATGAAATCATTTGCTAAAAAATGCATATTCTTGTGTTTGTCCTATAACATATTGCAGTGGACTCCTTTAAACCTACAGGCTTTATTTGTGATTTTGTGGTGAAATATAACCTGGGCATGGTCTAGAAATGTAATTCTGTAAACATAGCCTCTTTCTTACAGCAATTAGACAGTCATTAATCCTAAATGTCTTAATACGAGCGATTGAATTCCTTTTTCCAGCTCTTGACACTAACCCTTATATTCTCCTTTTCTTCTCTCATCAATTAAAACTTCGTTTACAGCTGTTTTAAACATCACTAACTGTATTTAGGAAGGAATTCTATTGCTCCAAATAAAACTTACCCCGTACATTTTAGACAGGTTGTTAAACAACACCTGTCCCGCGCTCACTTTGTCTCTCACGCCCCGAATAGTTCCGTTCTTGCTGAAGATGTTCACGCGTTTCCCGGTGAAAAGCTTCTCCTTGGTCGCGCTGGCGTACATGAGCAGCTCGTCGGGCTCGCTGCCGCTGTCGTCCGGCTCCGGTCCCGCCAGGCCGCTCAGGTGGCTGTTCGCCTCGGTGACGACGGGCTCGGGGTCGCGCTCGGGCTCGGGCTCGGAGCTCACGGTGGTGTCCGTGTCCGCCGAGTCTTCGAGCGAGCGCTCTCTGAACACCTCCTGCAGGACGCGACCGCTGCGCGCCGACGCGACGCGGAACCTCACTCTCCTCACTCCTCGGTCCTCCTCGCGTCGCTCCATTCTGCCTTTAAGAAACAGCTACATAATATAAATTTTGTTTGCCTGGAATTAAAGCGAGCTCCTGGGAAGGTGCATCGCCATGACATTAAAGGTCTACCCTGATCTTCAGATAAAGGGTGTGTGGCAAGAGGGTGTTCATTCGACACCACATTCTTTAATATTTAATAAACGTTATCCATGGAAACTGTGGAAGCCGACTTGTGTTCTTTTATGAATAAAATATAAAGAATGTGTGGGTCAAAGAACATAGTGTGTATAACTAATAACAAAAGCACCTAAAGTGTCAAATAGGGTTTTCCTCTTTTTTAGGGAAATTGTTAGGAAATGCTTTTTGAAATTCACCTGTATAATATTGAAGTATAATACTTTACATATTGATATGGAAATATAAATATCTTGTTTGTTTTTTATTAGAAAAAAGTACTGTGCCGTTTAGGCTATGCAAAATGGCCCTAAAATATTCTGGCACTTAAAAAATATCTGAATTTCATTGCATTACAAAATATCAATCCATGTGGAATATGCAAACATTTGATACTAGAGCTTTGACATCATCTTTTGTCAATCAGAAAGTGTCAAAAGACAGTTTGACTCCATGTTTTAAACAAATTTCATTATCTGAAATGTTTTTAATAAAAGTATAATAGTACTGCATATCCTTAAAATAAATCTAAACAACACAAACACATTAAAACTTTTTTTGAGGCCACAGTCATTAGACACACCGTTTGGAAAATTTTTAATGCTTTTTAAAGACGTCTCTTTTGCTCACTAAGGCTGAATTTATTTGATCAAGGAATACAGTAAAACAGTAATATTGCGAAATATTACTGCATTTTTAAGTAAATAGCTTTTTTTCTATTTTAATGTTTAAACATTTTAAGTATCAGTATAATTACTTCAGTCTTCAGTGTCAAATGATCCTTCAGCAATCATAGTAAAAAGCTGATTTTGTATTAAATTATTATAAATTATTATTTGTGCTCAGTTATTAATAATGTCTAATATTTTGTATCGATGTTGAAAGCCATTTTTGCATGCTTAATATTTTTTCGGAAACACAGTAAAATACACAGTAAGTAATACTGTTAAATAGTTTGTGATATTAAATAGTAAACAGTAAATAGTACACAATTTGTTATATATATCTATATCACAAATAAATTGTTTCTCTGTGCATCAGTAGCGTTATATCTCACATAAAGGATTGAGCGCTGGATTTCGAGGTTGTTAGAGTTAGCTGGCGCTAGATGGCGGTGCGCCTCCGGGCTCCAGTGCGCTGCACGTCTAATAACATCATAGAGTGAGACAATCCGGAAGAACAGCGTGGAGTCTGAACCGCTTCAACGCTTGCTCAAAAGAAAGGAATGAAAAGGAGAACTGGTGAACCAGTACACACACTAATGTTAAAGGCGTCGTATTATACTTTTTTGTTGTTGTTGAAATACCTTTGTTTTCATTGCTCAAATCTCTAATCCATTTTTAAAAAAGTGCATTTATGAATTAAAAAATAATGTATTATAATGGATGACACTCCAGTACTCCCAAAATCTCAAATAAAGGGCATTTTAAATCTGTTATCTTGAAACTACCCAACCCTCTTATTCATGTTCTCATTTTCCACTTAATATTTGTTTAATCGATAGGTTAAATGTGATTATGGGTGGCATCACTGGGGTGAGGTGTGGACTGCCCGCAGTTTTGCTTTGCCTGGCAGCTCTTCTTTGCGCCAATCTGCTGCTGTATTTCTACATAGATGCTCTGTATCAGGACAACAACCCTCTCTCGCCACACACGCAGTGCCCGCTTCGCTACTTTAAAGTGGGCACGATGCCCGCCTGCACTCCTTGGCTTCAGTGCCCGGAGATTCGCGCTGAGGTCCGCCGTCTGAAGCTCATCGGGGAAGGGGCGGTAAAGAAGGTGAGGAGTTGCGAATAACGATTGTGTTGATCATCAGTTTATCCGTTTACTCTCTTGATTCATCAAAAAAGGATTATTAAAATATGCAAATGTAATTAAAATATGAATATGCCCACATTTGAATCCATTATTTAAAAATGTACCGTTTGAAGGCAATATAAACAAATTTTAACCCCGTGTTTGCACATAATATTCAGGCTATGTACAAATACACATTATGTGCAAAAATGGGGTTAATATTGAAACTGATTGCTTACCATTTTAAAGAAAATTTGTAAATTATATATATTTAAATATGTATGTATCTATATATTAATAATTTAAACTTTTAAGTTAAGCAATCAGTTTGAATATTAATATATATTTTTTATTAAAAAGCACAGGTATGAGGTTGGAGGAGCACATTTACTCATCTAACTGAGCATTTTACATTGTTTACATCTGAAAGACATATTTTTTAGTGTTTAAAAAAACAAAGGTTTAAGTTAGAAAAACTTGCAAAAGTATGATTATAAACACACATAGACTGCATGTCGCTCTGAAGGGAGGGTGGGATCTTATATACATTTACATGTATGCATTTGGCAGACACTTTTTCCAAAGCGACTTGCATTGCATTCAAGATACACATTGACATTCTAATCAGTTCTTGCTTTCCCTGCGAATCGAACCCATGACCTTGGTGTTGCAAGCGCCCCGCTCTGCTTAACTTGGAAAGCTTATACAGTACTTTCAAAGCTAACTTTCTATTGCCAGCATCTCTGAAATAACCTACCCTACCTTTCACCAAAAGCCCAATCATGTTGTTTTTATTTTATTTATTGACTTCAGGACGATGGAACTGGAAATGCTAAAATGCTATCTTGTGGATTTTTCTGTGCCGTGTGAATTGATAATCAAACTAGTTGTCAGTTTTCATTATCGATTTTATATTTAGTTGATGCAGCCCTTGTTATTTTTCTTAATGCATCCTTAGAGACTTACACTCATGCATAATTCTGATTTCTAGGTTTATCTGTCAGAGTGGCGAGGGCAGAAGGTGGCGCTCTCTGTCTTGTCATCAGAGCAGTATACAGATGATTTCCTCCACGGACTGTCAATGCTACGTGCCTTGCAGAGCGCCCACGTCGTGATGCTTGTAGGGGTGTGTGAGGAGGATGGTGTGTTTGTGACGGAGTACCACCCTCTTGGATCAGCGCTAATGCTCGATGCCACTCTCACGCAAGACCGATATCATTGGCGAAACTCTTGGCAGACCCGACTGCAGCTGGCAATAGACTATGTGGCCTTCCTGGCATACCTACACAGCAGTCCAGTGGGCATCCGAGTCATGTGTGACTCCAACGACCTACACAAAACTCTCAGCCAGTTTCTTCTCACATCCGATATGCGTCTTTTGGCCAACGACCTGGATGCGTTGCCTGAAGTAAAGAGGGGAAGACAAGGGGTGAAATGCGGTCACCATCAGCTCACCGGGGACTTCGTTGCCCCTGAGCAATTGTGGCCTTATGGTGAGGACGTTCAGTTCTCAGATGAAGCCATGCCGGATTATGATGAAAAGACAGACATCTGGAAGATTCCTGATGTGACACGTTTCCTTTTGGGAGATGATGTCATTCATTTCCACTTGTTTCAGATCTACACAGAATGCAAGAGGAAGGAGCCTCACATGCGGCCCACGGCATTCGAGGTCCTCCGTGTGTATCGCTCAGTCTACGACAGCATGATAGAGAGTCAATCCCAGAGAGTTAGAGATATGTTGTAGAGAGTCATGGTCATTAAAGGGAGTGTTTAACCAAATATTCTGTCATCATTTACTCAACTTGAATGACTAGAACTTGAAAGAAGATATTTTGAGAAATGTTCCATATGGTGGAAGTCAAAACTGTTTGGTTACCAACATTATTCTAATTGTCTTATTTTGTGTTCCACAGAAGAAAGGCAGTCATATAGGTTTAGAACAAAATTAAGGTGACTCGGTTATGACAGAGGTTTTTTTTTGGTGGAGTTTAAGAAAGTAAAGATACCAATGTGCACCACAATGGGTGTTGTCACACTATAATGTGGCACTGAGAAGAATATCCAGCATTGGATGAGATGCAGCATCTCAGGGTTTCAGATTTGGATTCAGCATTCTTGTATATTCTAATACGTTTTTCATAACTATACCTCATAAAAGTAATTTTCAATAAAGTGAATAGAACTTACATTACTGATGCTGTGACCGAAGTAATCTTATTTTTTTAACAAGATCATTCTCATTCTAAACACTTAATCTACTTTGTGGATTTTTTTTTTGTTCTCTCAGAATTTGTAAACCTTTAATAAATATTTTTTTTTCTGAAGAACTCTGGGATTGTGTGGTTAGTGGTTTCAAATCAGTTGTTCAGAGCTGCTTTCAAATCCTCCATGTCACTTGAGTTCAGAATATACCTCATACTGTTTTGAAATGTTTCAAAATGTAATTACTTGTAGATTTAATTTCAAACATGGCACTTTTATGAAAACATTTGCAAATGGTTAATAGTCAAAGGTGTTCTGTATGTTTGGGCTGAATTGTAGTTCTATTTACGCCGTTGTGACCAGCAGTTGCTGCTAGCCTGTGGTGTTTCGAGTGAATCAAACTTTGTTTCGAGTGAATCAAATTTAGTTTTTAAAGAATCATGCTTCGTTTCGAGTGAATCAAGCTTCCTTTCTTGTTTCACTAATATGAAGCAATCTCGAGATTTTCTAGAAATGTATTTTGAAGCGCTGCTTGAATGTACTTATTATCTTTATCCTAGTAGAAAATAAAATATTTTTTTAGTCAGCGAATTAATTTTCTCTCGGTGAAGTAGTAGATAGTCACCCATAACACTTATATAAAAGTATTTTTTTAAATTACATATTAACATCCAAAAGTAAAAAGAAAATCATTATTTTTATCTTTATACCAGAAAAGGTGCAGTGTGCTCCTTATATTGGTCTAAAAAAATTATTTAAAAAATCATTAAACGTGTTATGGACTTAATTCATGCAAAAAGGAACCGGAAATACGTCGTCTGTCGTCGTCCGCACACATCCGCAGTACTCTAGTGTTTGTATTAATGGATGTTTAAGCAGTATTTTCAGACGTTGCAAGACGGCCTGGCCCCCAGATCCAGTGCCTGTCCCCGCACTGCAGGAGGGTGAGTTCGGAAGAGTCTCAAAACGGAGCCGCCAGCAAAATTCGTCCAACCATGAGCTCGGGACAGCCGGGCGACAATGAGCCGCGCGCCGATCTGCTGCGCGAGCAGGAGCAGGAGGAGGAGGAGGAGGAGGACAGCGATGAAGACAGGCGCTCCACGAGACCATCATCACCGCAAGCGTGCAGCGAGAGTAGCGAGGTGCAGGGCAGCTCGAGGCTCGAGTTGGCCGCAGACGGCGGGACAGGTTCGGGATGCAGGGACTCTCTGTTCTCGTGGATTTGCAGCAGGACAATCCGTAGGGGGCCGTTCGTGGACCCCGCGCGGGATCAATTCCGTACAATGACACGGCTTTATAAGTCAATGAGCCCGGCTACGGATTCGGTGAATCTCAGTACTCAAACTCACGGGGCTGTCTTCAACTTAGAGTACTCCCCGGACGGGTAAGAGCAGGGTCTCTGCTTGTCATTAGTTTCGTACACAGTCCAGTTATGAGTGTCTCTTCTATTCTTCTATTATGTGCACTTTTGACTTAATATTAAAACTTCTTTGTTAAATCAACGGTATGTTTATATATGTGCTGGAATACATTATTTATATATATATATATATATATATATATATATATATATATATATATATACAATACTTAAAAAAAAAAATATATATTATTATATAAGTATTGTGTTGTTTAATGGAACATGTTTCACTTTCATCATGATTGACACTGTTAACTAACAGTCAAGTCCTTTTTAATGTACAAAAATAAAACGTTTTGATTTTTGACAGCTACTCTAAGGCCCGGTTTCACAGACAGGGCTTACATTAAGCCAGGATTAGGTCTTGGCTTAATTTGGACAATTCATTAGCTTTTATAAATGTGCTATAAAAACTTTACTAGTGTGCGTCTTGAGACAAAAGCATAGCATTGATATATTTTAAGATGTCGCTTTCAGTGACAAGCACAAACTTGCATTTTAGTCTGGGACTAGGCTTGAGCCTTGTGTGTTTAACTGGGAGTAAAATTCATGAACAAAGCCTAAAATCATTGGCATTTCCATCGTAACTGCAGAGAGAGAGAGATCAATGAAGCAATATTGCAAAATATAATTTTATACATTTTATTTTAGTGGGGGAAATAAAATGTCTGGCTTGAAAGATGGTGCAAGAGAAAGGTTTAGAGAATACTGTTAAAGATTGTATTAAAAATATTTGATATTAGTCTGGTTGATAAACAATTAGAACTTTTCAGTGTAGAGAATGTTCAGTCTGTTTAAAATGAAAGCAGTGCAATACTCTATCACTATCTATTCTATATATTGAATTGATCCTTTTTTAAGCAAAACTTTTTATAGTGGGGCACGTCTATGGTACAAGAAAGTTCCCCAAATTAACAAACACTCTTATATTTTTTTCCAGGTCAGTTTTGACGGTTGCTTGTGAGCAGACAGAAGTGCTTTTGTTTGACCCTGTTTCTTCCAGACACATTAAAACCCTGGTTGAGGCTCATGAGGACTGTGTAAACAACATCAGGTACACAAGCACACATCATATAATCAAAAGCAGCGTGTGCGAACCTCACTTATGTAATCGAAAACATTCTTTAATATCAGCTGTTTTTAATGTAAGATCTAATTCAAAACTGTTTGCATGTTGAACGCTCGGATTTGCATAATGAGTCATCTGTTTTTCCATCTCTTACACACACAAATATACTGTCTGCCACCATCATTAAGTTTATGAGGATGACCATGCGCAAAATTGTAAGGTTGATGTTTATTATTCAGGTTTCTCGACAACCGGCTGTTTGCTACCTGCTCTGACGATACCACCATTGCATTGTGGGATTTGCGGAAACTCAACTCGAAGGTGTGCACGTTGCATGGCCATGCCAGCTGGGTGAAGAACATTGAGTATGATACACACACCCGCCTGCTTGTGACGTCAGGGTTTGACGGAAATGTCATCACCTGGGATACTAACAGGTGTGTGTAGTGATGTGTGGTTTGGGTTGTCTCCTAGCTCTTAGTTAAGGGTGGGTAGGGGTTCACACTTCGTAGGTTTGGTTCGATAAAATGGACTCTGGTGTTTGTGCGGTTCTTTTTGAAAGTCCGAACCTTGATGCACCAAACAAGCAGACTGAGACCCACCTTATTAGGGGATCTCGGTCCACTTCAAAACAAACTGTTGCGGGTTGAGTGAAATGCGAATGCAACATGAACCAAAGGCAAACAGAAAAACAGGACGTGATGTCAGAGTTGAATCATATTAAAATACTTATTATTCATACAATAAAAACTTCAACATTGCTTGGTATGTTCCGTAGTAAGTAAATGTCATAACCAACCAATCAGGTTGCTACCTTATCCTTATGCCTTTTGTCTTGTATATTTAGAATCGGTGTTAAAAATGGCAATTTTTAATAATTTTCTTTTTTTTTTATTGGTCCAGACCAAGAGAACCAAACCATGAGTGTGAACCCACCCTAAGATTGTGTTTCCTAGTCGTGTAAAGGGTTAGGATTGCGTGTATGAGTATGTGCTGCTTTGTACTTTCTGTGCATTTAGGTTCACAGAAGACGGCTGTCCGCATAAGAAGTTTTTCCACACACGCTATCTAATGCGGATGCGTCTGACTCCAGACTGCAGTAAGATGTTGATCTCCACGTCCTCTGGTTACCTGCTCATCTTACATGATCTTGATCTCACCCAGAGCCTTGAGGTCGGGAGCTACCGCATCCTACGGGCCCGCAGGGCTCCGCTCTGCACAGGTACATGCATAAAGCATAAACAAATAAGGTGTATGTGAGTCGAAAAGGAAGAACCCAGAGATCTGAAATCTGCAGAAATGGATGTGACATGTAAAGGGCCAGTCACACAGCGAAAACACATGAATCATGCATGAATTACGCACAGATTTTCGTTTCTGCACGGAGCGTGCGTCGTATGCGTAATTCGTCGGTGGAACGAACGTGGACCATCAGTGATTGTAAGTGGATGTGCGTCGAAGGCGGTTTGTGCGTGATTTTGAGTTTTGAACGGTTAAAAAATTTTCAGACGCACCACTGTGCGTCAGTGTGCGTTATTCATGAGTTGGCGTGCGTAGTTTATGCGTCGAGTATGCGTGACTATGCGCGGGACACGCGTCGGCCGTCAGTGCTTATGCTTCGGAACTGGTTCGAAACCGTCCACGTCCGTCCACTGACGCCCCACCTTCATATCACTCATGAACCGCGCACCGTGGCGCACGTATCACGTTCATTCCACTGACAATGTGGATTCTGAAAGTGCTTGTACGTGGAACGTTCGCGAAGCGTGTGTGTTTGGACGCGCTCCGTCAGTGATTCATGCGTCGGGCGTGCGTCGAATGTTCGTGGAATACTTTGGTAAATTTCTCGACTCACAAGCACACACAAACCCAATCTGTGCGTGATTTGTGAGTGATTCGTGCGTGATCGGCTGTGTGACTGGCCCTTAAATGGATTAGTATTCGAAGGTTCATATTTGCTACAGGCGAGGTTGGGCAAAATTCAGAATTTAAGAATGGTCTTCTTTTTAGTTCATCAGTTGGAATTTAAACAGAATTTTTACTGTATTGTGATTCAGTGAATGTCTATCACTTAAACTAGGAATTTCATTAATCCAGCACCACTAATACAAAGAGTTTCTTAGCTGTTTTATTTAAGGTTCCCATCTTATAGAATATGTTGTTGTTAAAATCTATTAAGATAAATCAGATAATTTTGTATAATTAAATGTTTTTTTGCTGGTCCATAAATGGAAAGGAATTTATTAAATATAGCGAAATGTTTATAAATATGAATAACACACAATATCTTAACAAATAAGTAACAATAACATGCATCACTGTTCAAAAGTTTGAGTTTTTTATATAAAAACATTTTTTATATATTTTAGAAAGAAATCTCATTTGCTCACCAAGGCTGCATTTATTAGATCAAAACTACAGTAAAAACTAAAATATTGTGAAGTGTTATTACAATTTAAAAGCACTGTTTTCTGTTTTAATATATATTTTAAAATGTAATTTATTATCCAATCTTCAATGTCACGTGATTCTTCAGAAATCATTCTAATATGCTGATTTGCTGCTCAAGAAACTTTTCTGATTCTCAATGTGGAAAACAATTGTTGCTTAATTTTTTTGTTGTTGAAAAGAACAGTATTTACTTGAAATGGAAATATTTTAGATGTCTTTGTTACTTCTGATCAGTTTAATGCATCCTTGCCGAATAAAAGTGTTAATTTCTATAATTCTGTAATTTTACTGTAATTTAAAGGCATTCTTAATGCAAATCTCTTCTTTCTCTCAGAAGGTTCATCAGCAGGTTCCAGGTCAGCTGGTTCTCGTCACACCATTGACAGCAAAACCCATCCGCACAGAGAGGGTAAAACTTTAAATGACTTATGAAATTTGTACATACAGTAATAGTTTAGTTGTTTATTTATGATCATACACTTTTCTTTTAACCAACTAGTGTTTTGTCTTTGACTAGGTTTGTCACCCAGAAACAGTCTTGAGGTTTTAACCCCTGAGATCCCGGGTGAGAGGGATCGTGGGAACTGCATCACCTCCTTGCAACTGCATCCTAAGGGCTGGGCCACACTGTTACGCTGCTCCAGCAACATGGACGACCAGGAGGTCAGTGACGGAACCTAATCCAAGTGTGAAAGCGTAGATTGAATTTCAACTTATTTCTGTGTATTTCTATGTTCCTCAGTGGACGTGTGTGTACGAGTTTCAAGAGGGAGCTCCGCCTCGACCACCGGTGTCTCCTCGCTGCTCTCTGCGTCTCACGCACTACATCGAAGAGGCTAACGTCGGCCGCGGCTACATTAAAGAGCTGTGCTTCAGTCCCGATGGCCGCCTCATTTGCTCGCCGTACGGTTACGGCGTGCGCTTGCTGGCGTTCGATGAGCACTGCGCTGAGCTGACGGACTGCATGCCTGTGCGGACGGCTCTGCTGCGGGAGGTCCGCTCCATCTACTCTCACAGCGACGTGGTTCTCACCTCAAAGTTCTCACCCACTCACTGTCAGTTTGCATCAGGCTGCCTTAGTGGACGCGTAGCTCTGTATCAACCACACTTTTAACACATACAAATTCATTCGAATTTACATTGATCGCTGGACTATATCCCACAAATGACAGAAGCTTTTGGTGTTGATGGCCGAACTAAACTACCTTGAATGGAGTATTTTTGTGTGTGTGTGTGTGTGTGTGAGTGAGTGAGTGAGTGTGTGAGGTTACACTGCATGTGAATGACATTGTATGTTTTTGTCATTTTTAGATGTAATTGTTCTTTACACTGTGTAAACTCTAAACTTATCAGTCTGTGCAGGAATGAGAGTAAAGAGCATTAGTTTTCCTCCGTGATGGAGGATGAATGAGTCATGTGAGTGTTAGAGAATTGTGGAATGTTTTTTCGTTTGCTCATCCATGCAGCACTGCAGTAAACGCTTAAGCCAATCATTTTTATGTAACTACGCAGTTCAAGGCAGTTTTTGCCAAACTTTGCAATGCCATATTCGTTTTCAGGAAGTGTGTCTCTTTTACTTATTGTTTATTTACTTTTGGACTGCTTGTCTTTAACAACACTAACTGAGGTCTGATTTGTAGATTGTTAATGCAGTATGTACCATGTACGTGTGACTATTGGGATGATTATGACTTCTGTCAATGGTTCATTGAACGGACTGGGAGTTTTGTAATATTCTGTTTTTCATATGCTTCTGAATTTTAAATGGACAATCAGCAGTTATGAAATGTTCTGATGCTCGTGACGCACAGCAGTGAGAGCTTTGAACTCTGGACATAAAGACAATGGGATATAGCAGTTTTGATGCAGGTTTAGCTGATAGATGAGTGTTTTTTTTTAATGGCTGGACATGATGAGACTAGTCTTCTCAAGACTAAATGGAGGACGCAATCTGAATGTTCAGCTTTTCTGGGACTAATATCAGTGGTTCCTCCTCAGCAGTTATTTAAATGTTGACCATTCTTAAAAATTGAAATTTAAAAGCAGAGTAATAGTAAAAGTTAACAACTTTATTCATGCTGGATTCTCATTTGACTCACTCTATTCATGTTAAAATTACTAAGGATGCAGTGCTGTTAAATAAAGAAATCTTTTCATAGCTTTTGTTTGGCTTGGGGATGAAAAATGGCATAAACAAAAGAGCCGTTTGAGAATAAAATGTAAAAACATAAAGACTTGTATGTATTAGCATTCCTTAGACTGATGGAGTACATAGTGAATAAGCATTGGCATCTGCCTCACTTAAACAGATCATTTGGGATGGGGAAGTCACCTTGTGTGGGCTGACCTTTTGGGAAACTCTGGTGTAGATCATACATAAAAAATATATGGAATTGATTAGTTTGAAATACCAGAGGGTTTTATGCAACAGTTCAGTCTGGGGTCTGTAAATTTTTTTGTAAAGTCTCTTCTGCTCACCAAGCCTGCGTGTATTTAATCAAAAATACAGTAAAAGTAATATTAAATACAGTATTACAATTTTAAATAGCTTCTATACTTGAATACATCTTCAAATGTAATTTGGGGGAAACGTTAAGGTCCTTAAAATATGAGGAAGCAACTGACAAGGGACATCATCTTGACAATCCTGCCCTTAAGAGCCCCCAAGGGACCACCTACGCTCGCCAGGACACCAAAAGGAGCAGCAGTGCCTATCACATCCCCAGGGGAAGTACCTGGGCCTGCCTCATCTTCAGAGGAAGCAACAGTGTGCACTGTATCCCATAAGGAAGCACCTGTGGCCAACTCGCCCCATAAGAAAGCACCTGTGCCCACTGCCTTCTCAGGAAGCACATCTGCCTGCTCTCCACATTCTCTGGGGAAGCACCAGTTAATCTGGTCTTCTGACTTTGAAGGTAAGAAATTAACCCAGGGCTGCAACTATAGTCACTGAAAAAAAAGTTTCTGGTTGATAATGTTTTTTTCCCTGTTATCAGATCTTGAAAGTACACATTTGTTCTCTATTAATCTTGAAGATTTGGTCACATCCATGACTTCAACACGTTGAAGCAAGTCATTTTGGCAGTAAATTATTGCCACCAGTTGTCTTTATCATTTTTTCATGATAGCTCTAAACCCATTGAGGAAGAGAAGGATCAGTTCAAGAGGAGGCTCCAGACCTGGTTTCCTGAAACTGAAGGTAAGAGCAGGGCTAATCATTAGTTTAATTTCTCCAGTAGCCGACAAATTTGCTTTTTATTTAATTTCACAAGTAGCCAACTCTAAACCCATTGAAGAAGAGAAAGCAGAGTTCAGGAGAAAGCTCCAGATCTGGTTTCCTGAAATCGGAGGTAAGAACTTCAGCCAGGGCCAAAACCACAACAAATGCAGTCATCTGACTCTTGAACATATAGTATGGTTACATCCGCAACATGTTAGAGAGTAAATTATTGCCATTTGTCTCTTAAGGATTTTGCCTTTTTTAATTCATTAGGCTGTTTAAGTATCCAGACTTGGTTTCCAGACTTCCAAGAGAGGAACGTCAAAAAAGATCATGACCACTTGAAATTTTGGTATGCACATTTTACTCAGTTGTTGAAATTGGTCTGGATAATGGTGTATCAAACTATTTTGCAAATGTTTTCTTTTCTTTCTTTTTTTTACCAGAAACCAACTCTTCACTAATTGAAGAAGAGAAGGCTGACTTCAAGAGAAAACTTTAAGGTAAAACCTCACCCTAACCCAGAGGTCTGCAACCTTCAAAATCAAAAGAGCCATTTTGGCTTCTTTACCACCGAATATAATTCACAGGAGCCACAAAACCTATTTGATCTATATACAGTTTACAATACTTAAAATAACTAAAGCGTGTATCATTTATGAAATTACAGAACTACAAACATAAAACTAATGACATTTTATTGCTGTTTGTGACAATGGAAAACATAAAAATATTTAAAAAAAAATGATGTAACAAGATCACTTCGATCTTGAAATTTAAGAGGTATACCATTGAAAAAATTAATAAAATAGCTTATTTATAGATTCCCATATATATTTTTCAAAGCTAGGGGAGCCTTTGCACAGGGATGAAAGAGCCGCATGTGGCTCTGGAGCCACAGGTTGCAGACCCCTGCCCTAACCCAACCACCATAGACATTAAGAGGGTAGACATTTTACCCAAGATATTCAGAATAGGTGTCAAATTATTTATTATTTTTTAATTTGAATTGTGAGCTAAAAAGTTGCAATAACCTTTTGCATTTACATTTTTTTCATTTAAATGGTGGAAAGTTTCTACATCACCAAATTAAGACAGCTGAAGAAACTAAGAGGTGCTTTCTGTAAATTATTTTATTAGCTTTTGTAAAATCATCATTAATATCATATTCTGAGTGTAGAAAACCAGCTACAATCTCAAGAGTCTTTCTCACATGAGGCATTCTTAAAAATCTGTGTTAGTGGTTAAAAAAACATTCAAAAGTTGAACGGCAAACAATGTCTCTTCAATCTCAATGTCCCTCCCTGCAACAGACCGGCTTATTGTTTTACAAATGAGCTCCTCACTTCCGTTTAACTTTGTTAAGGCGCTGCTGTTGTTCCCGGCGGCGGTTAAGAATCTTGGTACTGATGCGGAGTTTACGCATTCGCATGGCTCGGATCCGTACCTGTTCATCCCGGGGAATTTTCCCACCGCTTGCCAGGATCTGTTTTAAGCGGTCCTGCGACGTCTTGGTGAGGGTGAAGTCACAGATGGTTGCGCGGGGCTCTGAACCTACAGAGCAGTGGCGGATGCGGGGGAAATAGCCTTCTGCCCACACCGTTATCTTGTACTCACCTGGGTTCAGCAAACGCCAGTAATCACCATCCAGAGCTACAAACGTGAACCAAACATTATTATATCCAGCATTGACAAAATGTAATTGTTTTAAAGATGACCCAGTATGCCCTTTTACAAAATCTTGATTTTGTTTTTGGGGTCTATAATCTACAGGGGTCCAGTAGTGCACAACAATGAAATGTAAACAACGGTTTTCCTTGTGTTGTGGCTTGTTTCAGTTGTGTTATTCAAATTTTTTGGTGTTGTGCACTACTGGGTCATCGTAAGAATCAGTTCTGGTTGGCTGGGCAAGTGTGTTGTGATTGGTCAACCGCTTCCGCTTCTGAAAAGCCCCTTACAATAACTGCAAGTTTCAACACACTACGGCTACATCAGAAAACTAGCAGATATTAAATTATTACAGTAATAATTTCTTGCTAGAAATGATATCAGAAGTGGCAAACGTTAGACAAAATCTTACATTGACAACCAACCGCAACTTTCAGATGTGATCTTTTTTTTTTTAGCTTAATTGTCACAGAAAGGAAACCATATGATTGTGAGATATCAAAGACAGTGAAAGATACATCTATGCTGCCTTTAAAAAAAAATCAATCAGATTTTGATTTGATCTCAGGAAAGAATCTCAGGATACAGGAAGTGAAGATAACGTTGCATTCGGATGTGCCTTGATGCTTTCCAACCTTCGAATGCATCCTTCGTATGCAGCCTAACTCAACTTTGTGGGAATTATTTTAATGAGGAATAACGTGATGTGTACATTCCCAGAAGAAAACTCAATTGTGCTTTAGTGATATAGATTACCACTGGAGTGACTTTGTGCTTCGTAACTTTGCAGAACTTTTTCATGCTCAAACTGCGACATTACACACTAAAGAAAGTTGAAAATGTCAAAAAGCATAATAGGTCCTCTTTGATGCAGTTTATTTGGCAAAGTGATTTTAGAGATATACCAGATCTTATGTCATGGTCCAGGCCGTCCACCTTAATGATAGCATTTGCAATGCCAGCTTTAGTGTCCTTATCCCTGATGACGCCCTTTACACCTCTGTGCACCTGCAGAAGAGCAAGAGAGCAGTTGAAAATGGAAAGGGTGCGATCCATTAGGATCATGTTTCCATACAGGACAGAGGGAAATGAACTGACCTGCTCCATGTACAACAGAAGAGATTCTTTGTTGTTCTCCCACTCAATAGGAAGCTCACTGGCATGTGGGAACTTATCACAGGACAGTTCTACAGTTATTTCGAAACAATTCGTGTGGAGATAACTGAAGTCATTCATGCCTATCAAGCAAAAATAAGATATAAGAAAAAGAATATATGACATTGAAACGCATCAGTACATAAATACTTTTATATAATGAGCATGAAACTAGGATTGCCACTTTGGCAATCTGTTGATATGAGAAGCTTTACCTATCAATATGAAGATACATTTCTTGCTCAGACTAATTTTAAATCGTAATCTTGGCCAGACATGAGCAGTTGAATTAAATATATTATAAAACTGCTCTCATTCAGGAACGTAATTTGTTTGAATCTAATTTGTTGCATATAAAACGTAATAAAATGCATATACACTAGTCAGTTCAATGATAATGTGCCCTTTTTAATGCCGTTAAACTCAACTGAACAGAAGTATAATTAAAATATATATATATATAGTTTGGATATAAACACTAATATCAATTTTAAGTGATTTAAGTGATCACCTTTCGAAAGTAACTTGGTGCTTCAAATAATTGTATTGATTACTTTGTTACATCCGTAGGTGTCGACAAGTTAAAGAATATTATTCGTTATTCAATCACTCAATCAAAAGTACTTATGACTTGTTCATTCAAAACCTATTTTTAAAATATTAATAATAATTAATTAAACAAAATTAAAAATGCTGCAGCAATTAATATTTTGTCAAAAGCTCTAGCAAAATGTTATTTTCTTTAAGTGTCGGTTAAGAATCATGATCAGAAACAAATGGTTCTCAATTTATCTAAAATTGTGCAGCTCTTATATATAGTATATATATATTTATATAAATGTATACACATTTTACTTTTTAATGTATCTTCAAAAAAATACAAATAACTTAGTAAATGTTAATCAATTAAAAAAAGAAATTGGCAAAATGATAACAAAATATATTGTGCACTTAAAGTGCTGCATTTTAAAATGAGTGATTAATTTATTATTAGCTGTTTCATTTAACATTTTAATACGTAATTATTACATGAATAAACAATTTATTTAATTTTATGAATAACAATTAATTTAATTTTATGATGGCACATTTAGTCCTCTATATAAAAATGTAATATCTTATCTTATTGTCCATGTGCCCCTGTATATAGTCTACAAGACTTTCAGTGTGGAACTCTATTTCTTAAAATTGAATTTTATAAAGTATCATATTGCAAAGTTACAGAAATGGATGAAGTTGCACACATTGGGCATGCATGTGTGTCTTTGCTGTGTACTCACTCCCTGGAACGGTGTGCCAGTCAGCTCCATTGATGATGTTGTTGTGCTGCTGGAAGTCTTCTGAGTGACAGATCCTTCGCTCTGGGTTTGCCATCACCAGATTGGTTGAGGCGTAGACAGTAGCCAACCAGCGGAAGAAATCGTTGTCTGCGGTGGGTGTATCCTGGTGAGGGATCCAGTCACGTGTGCAGTCGAAAGGGTAAGTGACCACCAGCTCTCCCCCGTGCAGATTAGCGCTCAGTACAAAAGGTATATCTTGCATCCAGCTGATTACAGCACGCGTCTCTGGGGCAACCTTAAACACGTGTGAATATATAGTATAATATACACAACTAGCAGTCAAAAGTTTGGAATAATTACCCAAAGCAACTTACATTGCATTCAAAGCACACATTGACATTCTAATAATAATTGACATTTCTCTAATCAGTTGTTTCCCTGGGAATTGAACCCATGCCTTTGATGTTGCAAGCTCCATGCTCTACTGTTTGAGTTACTGGAAAGCCCTACAGCTCAAACAGTAGAGATTAAAAATATGTTTTTAAAGAAGTCTCTTATGCTCAGCAAGGCTGCATTTATTTGAAAAACAGTTATTTTGTGAGATACAATTACAATGTAAATTATTTTCTATTTTAATATATTTTGAAATCATTCTAATGCTGGTTTGGTGCTCAAGAAACATTTCTTATTATTATCAGTGTTGAAAACATGCAGCTTCATATTTTTGTGGACAATATGATACACTATCATTCAAAAGTTTGGAAAAAGTCAGATTTTGTTGTGTAAAAATGAATAATTTTATTTAACAAGGATGCATTAAATTGATCAAAAGTGACAGTATAGACATTTACAGTGTTACAACAGATTTCTGTTCAAAATAAACACTTTTACCCTGAACTTTCTATTCATCAAAGCATCCTGAAAAAAATGTATCAAGGTTTCCAAAAAAAAAAAAATAAACAGCAAAAATTGTTTTCATCATTTATATGTAAAGATTTACTGTATTTTTGAGCACATGGGACTTCTTTAAAAAAATATTTTTAAAGTTTAAATTATTCCAAACATCTGGTAATTTGTACAAAAATACATTTATGTAATATTAACATGTAGCCTACTATACAAAAAGGATTGGACTGGACAGCTATGAACCTCAGAATGTGGTTTAGACTGCAATTAGAGGGTCTGGGTCTAGTTTCTGCCCTTCTTTGCCCCTCCCCCGTACACAAAAAGTGAATCTTTGCCTATGATAATGATCTCATAATCCATAATTTTTTGTTCCTTTATCAAGTGATCATATTTGAGTCTCCCTCTATCATCTCAGATTAGAAATTAAATTCACACTTCATCATGCGTGTATTGCTATGTTTATACAACAGCAGAGGCCCAGCACAGGGAGTTTGGGCTGAGAGGAAGTGCTCACATTCTTCACAGATCTGCTTGACCCTGCTTTCCATGTGCACAACGTGTCGTCCTCTGTAAGGCAAAGACTAAAAGTCTATGAAAAGTTTGAAATCACCATCAAATCCAAATGGACAATTCTTGTAAATGGACTATTTAGATATTTATTATAAATGATTTATCTGTGCACATCCTTTTTTTAATTAATGAACCCTCGTAATCTTTAATCAAAATATCTTCCCCTCACTCTTGCAGCGACATCTCTTCTATTCTCTTTACTGATCTAACAACTCAATCAATTCCCAATGGACCAAATCAAATTTTAGCTTGTTTGAGAAGTTTTACTTGGATATAAATCACAATAAGAAAAAAAAAAAAAAAGACTTGCAACATGCATTTCATGACGACTTTAAGAAATGTGACCCTTAAATTCGAGACTTTCTGTGCCTCCAAATAAAACAAACAACCTCTGAAAGAGCTCAAGACTTTGCTGTTTTCTTAGACAACCAGGGGCTGGGGATGGGCCAACTGGCGGCACGAAAATAATATTTTTTAAATAATTATATGAACCTTTATTGTAAAAAGTGCTTTATAAATAAAGGTGACGTGACTTGACTTGACCTGTAAACTCAAAATCTAATTTTCGGTGAAACCCTGTTGTGTGAATGCAACTTGACTAAAGAACGTCACAGTGCGAGAAAGACACTCTTTGCTAAACACAGGTTCGGTAACATACAAAGATGTAACTTGTATGTCATCTGAAGGTTTTAGATCTACAGATCTGTGGTTTACACATAACTCAAATGTTTCGCTTACACTAGTGCAGTGGTTCTCAAATAGGGTGCCAGGGGGGGCGCTCGTGACCCTGGGTACATGCTTTTTTTGCCAGGGAGTAGGTTTTCTTGCACTGAACAAGAGCAGCAGATATGAAGTTCAAATAACCATCCCTTCATCCTTTGACGTGTACGATCACACCAGTGTTCATGTGTGTCGCGTGATCAACCGCTCAACTCACACGTGTTTTCACGCGATATCTGGCACTGATCCAAAAAAAGACGCGTTCAGAGCTTGTCATTTATCACAACAATTCAGTGTTTTCAACCACATAAGGTTTCTTTTAGGTTTTAACAAGTTGGTGACTATTTTGAATAAAAAAGAAAAAAACTAAGTAAATGTGATCTATTATACAGCGCTTTTTGTGACTGCGGTATGTCACGTGACAAGCATGACGCGTTGCCATGGAAACAATGACGCGAAAGTTCCAAAATGGGGGGAGCGTGCAAATTTTTTACCTCTTTCTAGGGGGGCGTGACAGAAAATAATTGAGAAGCACTGCACTAGTGTAATAAAGCTGCTGTCGATTAATTTGATGGATGAACTTGCACCTCTACATTTGTTGTTTTAAAAATGTGATAAGGCTGTACAGTTTTATTTATATAACTGGTTCTACTCAAGCTGCTCTGACCGGGGTCTTTGGCATGGGAGTTGGGTGCTCTGACAAGGAGGCTAAAGACCGCAGCCACTAGCGACAGTCGCCATGATTAACGATGCAAACTTGATCAAATATGAGACTAGTTCAAATTCTGCTGTTAAGCAGCTGTAACAATATTAGAGTGTCAGTATTATATAATAGATCTTCTATGTGAACAAGATATTAAACCTAAAAACCCCAAGAAAGAAATAATACTACTGTAATGTTGTAGCCATTGGTCTCTGGTTATCTAAAGGAGTCTTTGTAGACAACAGTACCCAGAGTTTTTTTAATAAGTAGGCTACACATATTACAAACGTGTACCAATGATAGACAATGATTACGTACTAATGCTTCGGTTGAGGTGTAGTACTCTGGCATGGGAATGTAGTGGTTGCTCACTCTCTTCTTGTCAGTGGCCAACTCCTGATTGTCCCACATGATGTTGTTGAGGTCAGGGAAGTTATGATTCATGTCAATGCCCTCAAAGCTGTAGCGTCCAAGAGCCCAGCCAGAGAGTTCTGAACCCTGTTGAAACAAATGCAAATACAAGATGGTGATCACATATGAGACTGAACATATGAGTGAACTAGTTCTGTGCAAATATTATTTGCACTAAGTGTCAGTAGTTGGATGCTGTTTATACTTTGTGCAAACAGTGGCAGATACAAATTGCACCTCAGTGTATTGTAGTACATTATAAAAAAGTATGCAATAATGAGATATTCAGTGTATGTGATTATATTTATTAAAATCTTAAAAGTGAATGCTTGGGACATTACTTGTCACTACTTCTACCCTACCGGTTAAACACTTTATTTTTCACTCCAACAATACAGAGTATTTGCACTTGTTGTAAATAGATACTCTATAAAAAAAATAAAGCTTCCCAAAATTTTGATTTTTGGTTCACTGAATTTCTTAGAAGTTTCAAGAATCTACTCATCTAAATCTTTTCCACTATAAAGAACCTGGAGTAATCTCCATGGATGTTAAATGTTCTGTGTGGAAGAGATCCTTCTAAGGAGTGTAATGTTCTTATCACATCAGTTTTTCTGTTTTGGCTTACCTTCTCATAGGCTGTTTCATATCCATCTGGGTTCATAGATGGCAATAGATGGATGCGTGTGTCTTTTACCAGCTGTATGACACGCTGATTGCCTTGGTTGTATTCATGGCAGATGTACTGCATAAGATTTAGCAAGAGCTCCCGGCCCAAAACTTCATTCCCATGCATCCCAGCAACATAGCGAAACTCTGGCTCACCTATATGCATTCAGTGAAATCATAAACAGTAAAATGTGTACACACTGGAACAGGAATTCATAAAATAAAAAATAAATAAAAAAAATCACAACTTTTACTTCCATTACATGATGTATTTTAGAGTGAAACAGCGTCCAAATAAAAAGTTCAGAACTAGATTCTTCATAATAAAAATTGGGACATTTTCTACCCTTTTCGAGAGATTAGAGATGTAAAACTGCTGACAATGTGTCATTGGCAAGAGCTTAAAAGCATCTGATCAACGATGGAATGTTTATTCTGGCCAAAGGAATGATGAAAAGCAGATGCGTTTCACAAAGGCATGATGAATGAGCAAAATAAAGCATAAAAGCTAAGAAAACATCTTCTATCTGTGTTAAAGGGAAACTATTACAAAGGCATGAACAATGAATTCTCTGTAAAATGTAACAACATAATTGGTTATTGCTCCAGAATACCGGTATATGTGTGTGGTCTATTAGATTCAGGGATCTGGATAACAAGCACCAGGGTTGTATAGTGAACACTTACCAAGCTCATGTTTTCCTGGGTTATCGGATATTTCCATAACATAAAGCTTCAGTCCAGTGTAGCTCCTCCCAATAGTGTAGATCCGTGTGATATTTGGACACTCGTCATTCACAGACTTCAGTAACTAGAGGGGGAGTGACTTGAGTCAGTTCTCTTGAGTCAGAAGCAGGAAGAATAAGAAAGTCTAAAATCACTCTAACCTTCCTCATCTCATTGTAATTATGGTGTCTGAAGTCAAGGCCATCTGTGGATCCACTCTCAGTTTCAGAAAACTGTGGACTGTCAGGATCTATACATACAGACGTTTTATGTTCACTTTTAATGGAATGACCGTTCAATAATTTAATAGTATAACATACAAACTAACAGTAATGCAAGACCTACAGTGGGTGACTGACTTTTGGAGGTTTTTGATTGATGATAATTGTAAAATCTTGTAAATAATAAATGAAAGAGTTTAGCCCAGTAAAAAAAAAATCATACTTTTTCAGCTAGGATGTATTAAATTGATTAACTGTGACATTTATAACGTTACAAAACGTTTATATTTTAAATAAATGCTTTTTTAAAAACTTTATATTCATCAAAAATGTCTGTATAAAATGTATCAGTTGTCCTGCTTAATATTTGGGTGGATATTTTTTGGATGGATATATTTCAACATTGTAAATACATTAAAATGGATCAAATTAATTTGAAATTGAAATAATATATTAATGTTATAATTATAATAATAACAATTACTGTTTTTACTGTATTTTTCAGCCTTGGTAAGAATGATGGCTCTTTCAAACTCATTAAAAAGTCTTACCACCCACTCAAATGTATGAAAATTTTAAATATATATACATAATACATACATACATATATTTCCTTGCATACACTTCAGTTCATATATTTGGGCGGTAAGACATTTGGATGGTCTCACAATTACCAAGGCTGCAAAATACAGTAAAACTGTAATTATTATTATTATTATAATTCTAACAGTAATATAATATTACAATTTAAAATTACTTTTATCCATTTTATTGTATTTACAAATGTAATTTATTCCTGTGATGGCAAAGCTGAATTGTCAGCATCATCTATATATTGACCCAAATATTTCAAAGTACAGTAAGTGTAATGTTGAACCTGGTATTGGGCAGCCCAGCACTTCAGCCCGGAGGCAAATGGTGCCATTGCTAAACCAGGTCTGTGGGTTAATGCGAATGTACTGGGCCACTGAGGGCTCAGGAAACAGAGCCAAAACCGGCGTCTCCAAATCTTCATTCCCGACAAACACCTACACAGAGATGCTGAAGTCAGGAGGGACAATATATAGTACACAAATGGAAAAATTCCCTTTACAGACTATAGGCTATAAAGATATACATGCTGTTCTACTTTGACAAACCTCTTTGCCATGTCTTACAGGGAACTCTTTGGAGAAGATTTATGGTGCAGATTTGACAAAAGTAGGTTAGTAGTACATATAAAACTCATTAACTTACAGCCTCCTCTGATCCATTCATGCAGGGCTGCCAGACTGATGAGTCATTACTGAACTGCACCTTATATGTGCGGACCCAGTTCAAGCTACACACACACACACACACAAATACTGTTGTTAAGACAAATATAATGAAAACAGGTTTAATTTGAAAACATCCTTTAAAAGCTGACCCTTGTAAAAAACATACACTTTAGCATACCTTTGAAATTATATTATATAATTATAGTGGAAATTGTATATTTTTAAATAATACACTTAAGTGTAAATTGAATGCAATGTTTTCAGACTCTTAATTGCATGTTAAAATTTATAATAGTTTAAATTAACATCAGAGAAAATAAAATGTTTATAGAGTAAAGGTCCGCTCACACCACGGATGACAACAATATATATATTTATAGAATAGCAGAGTCCACACCACAGCTATAATGATAATGCAACAGAGTTACAGTCACTTTCAGGTTTTTTTTTCAATTGATAAACGTCAAAAACATTCCGCGCCAGTTACAATCAACCTGCTTTTAAGAGCTTGAGCATTAAAAGTGTCAGATTACAAACTTAGAACAAACAGAGCGTTAAAGGTGTCAAATGTGATGGTAAATATATGTGTAAGAAAGGAAATACCAACTGCAAATCACTATGCAAATATTGTATTTACATCATGATTGTTAACATACCACATGGCTGAAATTAGTTGTTCAGCAGTGAGAGTTGCAAAAAGTCAGAGAAATCTAATAATAAATATTAAAAATAATAAATATAGTCATTTCAACCGAGTGATACATTAGGGAGAAATTTTAAAAAATGTGTAATATAAATGACAACAACGATTATGATAATAATGAGCAAAGACAAACAATGACCTCCAGATAGAGTTTCTGCCCTGGAGGATGACGCCAGTAAAGAGTGTCGGCCTGAGAGCGTCCAACTGCCACCACTGTTCCTGATCCTCCTCCCCAGCACACCACGCTCCGTCATACTCATCATCGTCCTCCAGACCAGACTACAAACACACATATGCAAATTAATAACATACTACATCGAATCTACCATCAAAATCTTCAACAAACTCACACAGAGGGCTGACCTGTATATTAAGGCGTCCTCTATGAGGACCGAGCCCGACACTCAAATACGAGGAAGAATCCAGCTGATCATCAGAGACTTTCAGAGACTCCAAACCCAGTGGTGGACAATCTGATAGAGAAACCAATTTAAAGTTGATGAACAGGTACTTATTAAGCCAGAAAGGAACCTAAGAATGTTTGAATGAAAGATAATGGTGATGTGCTGTGAAGAGCTGTCAAGAACTTCCCTCCCTGGCCTCAAGAGCTACACTAATGAAAAATGATCTTTAGCATCCTTGTTAGTGCGCCCGCCTCCCATGCTGGAGACCCCGTTTGATCCCAGAAAACCGATTTAGGGGGGTGAATGTAACAGACATAGAAACGGTTACACTCTAAAGAATCACAAGGTATTACCGGCTTAAAAATAAAGTTTCCAAAAAGGCATGTTCACAGCAAACCATTTTGAGTTCTGAAAAAAACCTTTCAGTGATTGATTTTTTCAAGCACGAAGAGCATTTTATTAATCTAAAGAACCTTATTCCACTGTAAAAATCCTTTTGTGCTGTAGAAGAGGTTCCATGGATGTTCTGCAATGAAATGAAAAGGGGTTTGTACTTTTTAAATTACTTCAAGAACTGGTGGGAATGCTGAGCAAACAAATATCACACTGATTCACCACTGTTGCTCAAAACAGTCTGGTGAACCAGAATCATTTTGTTGCTTCAGCATTCCTGTGTTCCCACCAGTTCTTGAACTAATTTCTCCTTAAGTATACAGCCTGATTTCAAACATGAGAGCAGATAACAAATCCTGTTAAACACACACACACAAAACACATTGCGGAACACTTTGCACAATGTAACACATTGCAAATTGTTAAGCATTGAAGCATTGTGCATAATGACTAATCAGAATAAGACCTTCAATTCTGATGTGTACAGAATAAACACTAGTGACTACTGGAAGAAGTAGAAGGCTAGGGTATATAATGAAGAGTGACTAGTGGAACTGCTAAATATACCAGTAACCGATTGGACAACAAATGCTTAATTTACCAAAAATGAAAATCTGTCATAATTTGTTTATTTCTGCTGTGGAACATTAAAGAAGACATTTTTGAAGAATGTTGGTAACCAACGGTTTTGAATGCCATTGACCTCCACTGCATGCAAAATAAACTTAAAATGATTAATTGATTTCCCTTAACTCTCAAAATGATGCTGAACTCGCCTGATTTTACTCCATGGCTCTCTTTGTTCATCTGCTCTCCAGCTTCACTGGTGTTCATCTGCGCTTGAGTGTGGTCTTCAGCGGGGTTTGCTTCGTCCAAACTTTTAGTAACATTTCCAGCCAGATTAAATATTGACTTTAAATCGTTAGATTCGGATTTAGTAACATTATTACTAACAGTCTGATTTTCAGATGAAAGACAGTGGTGTGTGATGCAAAGTATTATTGCAGCACAAATGTGCGCGCGTTGCATAAGCATGTTCTTCTCCTTCAATAACCCAGATTCCAGTCCAAGACTCCAACCAGAATTTAAAAGTCAGATATTGGAAAAACGCTTCGTAACATTAAACCGGACGGCCGCCACTACCGTACACTGTAGAATAGACGTGATTGTGTTGCCAAGCGAAGTTTTAACCCGATAAAGCCTGTCATACGTTTAAACTATCAACATGATAAATAACAATTACATGATAAATAACAACATAATCTTCTACATGCCTTCAGGTCGACATGGTCGACCAATTAGGCTAACGATAACTAATAACTTAAGAATAGTTTTGATTGCAACATCTAGTTTAAAAAAAGTTAAAATGTGTTAAAATGATACAACAGACTTTTTAATTATGTTCATCTCAATCATCATAATTTTGCATTGCATTATATGTTTTGATCATAAAACTAAGCATTGAAATATAATTGACTGATGAGGATTATGGAGAGATAGTTACATGCATTTTATGTATGTAGTCTACTAAACATGCTTACATTACAAGCTATCAGATATTTCACCTTATTTTTTGGCCAAATAAATAACAACATATGCACTAATTTGTTTAAATATGAATACGATAGAGACATATTCTCACTGTAACATATGGGCTATAAAATCCTGATGTAGGCTGTCAAATGTGATACAAAACATAAAAAACAGTCAGTAAACTGATTCAACTTTTTTTCTAGCTATTATTTTCATGTCAGGCTCAGGGTTGACACATGACTCTTTGTTTTTTATGTTCATGCTACTAGTGAGGTGTGAAATGCCTCCATATGAAAATATGTCACATGATTTCTGCTATTTTCACACCTCTTGTTTAGGCATGAGATATAAACACTTTCCGGGAAGAGCTGGTTTTGTACTTACTTAGTGGCAACACATCATGAAAACATTAGACAAGTTTTTGCACAACCAGCACTTTTCTTCAAAGTGTATATTATCAGTAAAACAGCGAATTTGTTGAAAAGAAGAAGAAGAAGGAATGGCCTAATAAATCATCTATAGGCTGTATATTAAATCATTTCCAGTGGTATTTTGGGACATTCTAAGAATTCTTATTTAAATGTAGGTTTTGTGTGAGATGTGTGTGTATGTGTGTGTGTGTGTATATATATATATATATATATATATAACAAATCAAAACCAACAATATATATATATATATATATATATATATATATATATATATATATATATATATATATATAAATATGAAAATATAATTTCATACAGGCCTATATATAGAGAGAAATACTTAGTATAAAATAATGTATGAAGAAAAATGTATGAAGAATGAAGAAAAAAAAATGTATGAAGAAAAAAAAAAAAAATATATATATATATATATTTTATACAGGCCTATGTGAGATACTTGAGTATATATAAACACATACATACAAGTAAAGAAGGCCTATATGACAAAATATAAAAAATACATAACAAAAAATTCAATAATAAATAAGAATATAGTATATAAAATCATGTTTTGCGTTTGAAATAAGGATGGCTTTACTGTCTGCTACACTGTTGACGCTCGTCTTTTGATTTTGGCGCTCGATCTTATCGCCCTCTAGCGGCCGTTTCCGCGAATTACATCCATCGCTCCTCCTACAGATGGCGGCTCCCGACCAACACAACACACCTTTCATCACGTTTATGGAGTGTATCAAACTTCCAAAATGCCTGTTTGGCATTGCGGTTTTTACATTTTACATTGTATTCTTTTTCGCCACCGAACCGTGCCGTGCGCAGTAAAGTCAGCGCCACTCACGGCGCGGTCTGCCAACGAATACATTTCTGTTTACTAGCGTACTTGCAAAATGTACATGGTTTACATAGCGTTTTATTCGAATTAATTAACTAAACACTTTTTTGTAAAATTTTATCGGATAAGTTTTCGTTTGCATGCGTGGTAAAGCTTCGTGCTGGAGCGTCTAGTGGTAAGTAGCTTCTTCCAACTAACGGTTGCCTTTTTGTTTGTTTATGATTTTGTCATAAAATATGAAACACTTCGGTTAAAACAACCTATCTCTAAGACTTGAACTGTCGTTGAACAGTTCCCAGCACTTTCGTTTCTCAACACTAGCATAATAGCTCTTCTGTTCCCGCCTATCTTACGGTTACAAAGTACAAATAGTGAAGGTCAACACAAATGAGAGGGATGATTTGGAACAATTTCATTTCAACGGATAACGTTTTCTCTTTTCTCTTTCTTCTTGCAGACACAAGCCTACCCAAGAAATCAGAAAGGATGTAGCTCAGGTGGGTCTGTTCAATGTAAACTCTTTCCTGTTTTACAGTAAAGGTGTAATGCACTGTGGTGTCATGCCACAGACTTCACTAAACAATATTTGCTTGTCTAAACAAATTATAGTTTTTGCATGCACACATGCAGGTTTCCTTGTTTTAACGCTTGATGTATGCGTGTCATTTTGTACAGATCACTTGGAAGACTTTTAAAGACGCCTGTCTGTTTTTCATCAGTATAAAATGTCAAGTTGCCTCAAGAAGCACTTCACCTCTATGGGTGAGATATATAGATCATGAGTGTGGTATATGTTACACAGGGACGCTTGGTGTGTTGGGCCGCTGTGGATAAGTGTTGTTTGGTCTGCTTCTGGGCTTGCTGCTGTGGTACAGTGATAATGTTGAATGGACATAACCCTGGAATACATTACACAATTATTGGAACTGATTTTAAAGTGCCCCTTTATGCTATAGAGGTCTCCTACAATAGATTTAGATGCCATCTGAGGCAAAGACAGCTTTCCTGCAGCTCAGCCAGTAGAGCATTGGTGTTTACAACATTCCCAGGGAAAGTAAGAACTGATTAGAACGTCAATGTGTATCTTCAAAAGTGTGTACAAATGCATGAATGTAAATGTAAAGGCTATTATAAACTGTTCTTTTTGAGTGCCCACTCTGCTCTTATTGGTCAGTCTGTTTTGATTGGTCTACTGCTTGCAGTCTATGTCGGAAACTAAACAACCATTACCATATTTGAATTTTGTCTCTGGAGGCTTCCTCAGCTCTTGAACACGCGGTGATTCGAGCAGTAGCCGTAGTTCGTTTACCGTGTCAATTTGAGCCTGAGTCTGATAGTAAAACACAAGAAGTAGCTGATCACCCTGAACCACCATCGCAAGCATGACTTCAGCGGGATGTTTCTGAGTGGCATATGCTATTCGCAGGCATCCAATGAAGATCAAATGATGTAGTTTTGAACTGGAGTTTGAACTTTAGTCACTTCTTTCTTTTGGGAAACTGTCTCACAATATCTACCATGTACAGTAATGCCTCAGTTTATGAGTTTAATTCGTTCCAAGAGCGGCTCGTAACCCAAAATTCTCGTACACCAAAACAATTTTTCCCATAAGAATGCATTAAAAATCAATCGATTCGTTCCACATGAGCATAAATGCCTATTTTAAATATTTTTTTGGTTTTACCCTATTAATTACAGTTAAAATTATAACCATTAAGATCTCATATAATTGTTAATTAATACAGTAATTGACAATTAACCTCTAAAAATACTTGGCAATTTACTGTAACGCGCACTTTAGCTTTGAGTTGCGTCGCTGCTAGTGTGATGAAGACGAGAGGGGGGGGGGGGGGGTGTTACTGCTTAGAGGGAGGATTTCCTACCATCATTTTATACCCTGTACTGTATGTGTATATTTCACTACGTGAACAATAACGATCACAATTAATGTTAACAGCACGAGGTAAAACCGCTGTAAATCACTTATAAAAGTATCACTGTGGTGAATGATGCAGCCAAACCGAGTGACGCTGAGAGAATGAATGACTTAAGGGGTGATAGGCTGTCGTTAGGATATTTCCAGTAAAAATGCGTGAGACAATGCTGAGCTTTAGATCCTTTCCACACAAAAATGCACGTGGGCGAGGGAATATTTTTCTCGCACACCGATATAATGCTTGTACACAGATTTGATTTTCCATGCTCGTACACCGATTTGCTCGTATACAAAGTCACTTGTAAACCGAGGTATTACTGTATTTTGATCTTTGAAACTCTGCAGACCTTTTACATTCACAAACGGTTATTTTACATTCCATGTTCGAGGTAATGTTGAAAAGGCTTAAATGGGGCACTTAAATACACCAGGCATATCATACACTTTCAGACTTTATAATAGAAAAACTGGGCACTGTACACTAAATTATGGTAGTGTGTGATTGCCTTTCTTTCAGAAACACTACAAACTCGCACAGAAAGGTGTGACGCATAAAATCAAATTTTCTTAAATTTGCCCTTCGATTGGCTGGAATCTTATTCTGAACAAGCCAAAAATCTGAGTCTGTGCTCACATACTCCTCCACATACACATACTCCAACAACTCCAGAGTTGTGCAGTGTATTCCAGCCAGCTGTCATGATTCTAATGCGCTTTTAATATTTGCTTGTAAGCCGGATTTGTGCCAGCTAACAATCTTAATAAATATTCTCTAACATTTAATGCAGGTTTGTGAGGTGATTCAGCTTCCATGGTGATTTGAAGTGGTTGCTTTTGCACTTTTTGTCTGACCATGTGTTTTATTTTGTAGTGAAAGAAATAATTCCACTTGGTGTGCCGCGATGCAACAGTTTAGATGCCACGTCTAGTTCATGTCTTGAACCTTCTGAGAAGAGCTCTCTGCCTAAATGCATCCCACCCATCAAGAACCCTGAACTAGAGCAGAAGGACAAGTCCTCTTCAGCCCCGCTCAAAGCCTCCAACAAGAGAACAGAACAGGATAGTATTCTGAAGAATACAGAATACTATCAGAGCTGCAGAGTTGTTGTGAAAAAACTACAACCAAAACATGGCAACGTTAACCTCAGTAAGAACGGCTCTGTTAATCCCACGGTTAAAAAGGACAATCTGCGAAGGAACAGTTCTTCCAATAGAGACAGAAACAGAGAGATTTCTTTTGCTCTGTCTAAAGAGCTGAATGAAAACTTGAGGGTAAATACAACTAATCATCACTAATTCTTAATGCATTTTAAAGTTACATTTCTAACAATGTTCTAATGCAGGGATTCCAAAACTTAAATTTTTTTCGTCAACTGAACACTTTGACATAATTTGATCCTTTGACAGATTGTATTCTATACAATAACAATATTTAGCAGATAAAATATTTTAGAGTGTGTAATAAAAACATCACTGCAAATAATTGCCATGACCTTTCAAATTGTATTAATTTACATAAATTTTACATCCTGGAAAACCCAATAATATTAATAGTAATAAAAAAACCACACATTTGCATGTTCACTGTTCTCTCTACTATTGAATCATTTTTCTATTTTTTTCTTTTGTCTTTACCATGGCTTATCTGCTAACTGTTTTCTGGGGGAGTTCAATGTTCTCATGGTCAAGTAAAATAAGATTTTAAAGTCATGTAAATTTTTTGCAGTGAAATATTTCTTTTTTTATTTATGCTCCGTTCTAAAATATTTAATTGGCTACTTATCTTGCTAGAATAATGTGTAGAATAAAATGTGTTAATATGATGTCCAATTTGTGAGCCAATTGTTCTTTTAACACGATTTCAGTGGAATCCACTTATCTCGACCTCGGTTATCTCGCCAATCCTATTATGTCGACGTTTTTGAAGTGGAACCGCCAAACTCCCTCAATTGTCTAAGCATTTTCTTATCGGTTATGTCAATTTTTTTTATGTCGCCGAACCCTAATATCTCGAGCACAAAAGAGGGACAAATTCGCCACTTCACATGGGTTATCTCGATCCCGTGACTAATGATCACTCCTAGTTCACTGCGCATGCGCCTAGTTCGTGGTGCACGTGCATGCCATGACCATTTTGGTCTTTCCGGATTTGCCCAGTCAAATTGTGATTTTGTTTTAATTTTTTTTAATTTTTTTTATTTTATAGCGGTAGGTCGCATTAGTTTATGTGGTCATGTCATAAGGGCCGTTGTGTAATTGATGATTTCATGTTATTTATATGTGACCTCAAGCACTTTTATGATATACACAATGTTTCGTTGATTATTTTTTTTGATGGGACGAATGCTGGTTTTCAAGAATGATTACGAAATTACACAATGCAGATTACACACCTACAGAGGCGCAGGAGTTCCCAGATTACATTGACAAAGACGTCGTTACTGATAGAAGCTTAGAAGCATTTGTTTAAAAGCAGACCGTTAAAGGCAAAAAGCAACAAAGCATTTTAGAGTTTATAAAGAAACCATAGTAACCGTGTGTGCAATACTATTCATAACTTTGTCAGAGCGAACGTGTTTATGTGTGTTGTGACTGTTTACGCTGTGAGCGAAATTGTTTGCAATGTTGGAGAATATAATTGAAGGTTTGTATCGAGAATTGAAGGTGTTTTTTATTGTATACTGGTAAATCTCTGCTGTTAGTTGGTGCACATATGCCTTTTGTTGATAGCAAACATATACAGTGTATGTACTTTTTTATAGCATGTCGATCGCTTCATTAAACATATCGCCATAGTGGCTTTTGGTTATCTCTATCCTCGGTTATCTCTACGCTTTTTTGCAACCCCCGTGGCCGTTGACATAACCGGATTCCACTATATTTTCAAAATGGTTCTCAAATCAATCAGAATGATTCTTTTTATTTTTAAATGTATTTTCCAGTCATCAATAATTGACTGGAAAGGCCAATGTACTGGATTTGGTTATTATAGTTATGACCATTGACTAACTTCCTGACCATTAATGTTCTGATAATTTGTGTTCAGGTTGGAGGAGGTTTGTTTCAGTCATCTGTGAAGGATCAGAGACGCACCCTTCCACAGTCAACTCACAGCAGGCATACTCCTGAGAGCCCATTCCAGCGGAGACCCTCAGTTAAGATATTGGAAGGATTCATCCACCATCCTGATCAGAAAAAAGATAGATTGGATAAAAGAGACCACAAAACTTCTCATAGTAGAAACATGTCTTTACAGAAGGTAAAGTTTAAACTCTTTATTTCCACTGAAATGTTTATATAATGATGCGTCACCTTTCTGGAAGTTACTTGTGTTTGCTAAAAATGTTTTCCCCCGTTTTCTTTGGTTGTGTTACAGGAATTAAGCGCCTCTCATGAGAAGACTAGGCCAGGTAAGGATTATTACATTACCCTTTGATACTGCCCAGCTGTATATATGAAAACTTTTCATACTAAACTCAATGACTTTCTGTGTCAATTACCCCTTTTTGCCAAAAGAGGGCAGGCTGTCCATATCTGCAAAAAGGAAAAGGGAGGAGGACAGTGATAAGGAAATTAAACGGCAATGTGTTGATTTGCAACCCACCCCCAGCTCTTCCATTACGAACTCGCCTTTAAAGTTCATCAAACGTGCTTTTGTGAAGTCCAGTAATGAGTCTGTGATAACTATAAATGAGAAACAGTCCCCAACAGAGTTTCCTTCCACATCAAACACCAACAACAAATCAAGACCATCATCCTCCCTCCCCAGGGAGCTGTTTAAACCATGTAAGGACTCAAACACGGGGAGTGACAAACCTCCCTCGGTTCAACTCATTAAATCACCCACAGCTGCAGAACCTAAAGATGCTATGGTGGCACGTGCCAACAAAAACCCCAAAACTCCACCCAGCCAACCGCATTTGCGCAAAGTATCTCCAAAGTCAAGCACGACATTTGATACCATCGAGAACCTCTTTGCTCCAGACTATTGCTTATCATTCCCCAAAACCCGTCACAAAAAACCAAGTGGTGAGAGAGAAATTTTCTCAACAAACACAAGCTCATCATCCAGTCATAAGGAGGGTTTTAAAGTTTGCTCACCCCCCCAGCAGACTGATCTAAGATCACCCAGCTTTGCAGAGCAAGCCAGTTCTTGTAAGATGGAGCCGGATGAAAGAACACAGTTGAAAGTGGAGCAGTCACGCAGCCCCAAGGCTATCATGACTGGCCCAGCTGCTTCGGTGAAAGAAGAAGGATCAAGACAACAGAAGTGCTGCCTCCAGTGGAAAGATCCCTTAGACGTTGAGCTGGGAGACGACTCGGGCGACGAGCTGAGAGATCTCTGTGCTATAAGCCTGAGCAGCAGTAGTAGTAGTAATGAAGATGAGCAGCTGCCATCCCTGAAGGAAATCATGGATTGGAGTGCCCGTGTGCCGGTAACTCCTGAAAAAGATGCTTTTTCAGAGCCCAACACACCGGTCCAGAAAGCAGCAGTAAGTCTTAGGATGTTCAGAAAAACACATCATGACCTCATGTGTCATTAATTAGTCTTTGACATGCCTGATCTTCTTTTTGCAAGCACCAACACTAAACTTTCTTTTTTTCCCCCCTTGCATCTGTGTTAGCCCGAGGCAGTGAAAACCAAAGCCATTAGTTATAGAAATACACTGGAGCAGATGCTGCAAGAGAAGGAACAATATCAGAGGTTGGTTTGAAATCGTTTTCCCCCAACTTCATTCGCAGTGTGTGTCATTTTGTGCTTAGCAGCCCTTGGATTGCGTTAGTCCTTCAGATATTAATGATTGAGAGGTCAAATGTTATGTTTTTATAGAAATCCCATTCCATGTAAAAAATGCTTCAAAAAGTTCAGAAAGTGATCAATACGAATCAAGTGGTTTAATAAAAATCTTCTGAAGAGACTTTATGTAATAAACATTTCATTTAGGCCTTTATTCACACATAAACATTAACAACAGAAGATCAACTCTATTTGCATGATACATGAGAACAAATCTCATCCAGTAAGCATGTTTCCCATGTTTAATGTGCTCTATGTTGGTTTTAACAGCTCTATTCGTGTAGAGTTCTTTACAAACTAAACTTTTCAGTGTCAAGTTTTTAGTGCAGTCAATTGTTAATGAAGAGATAAATCTCAGGTTTGACTAACCCGTTAAAAATATCTTAATTTATGTTCTGAAGATGAATGAAAGTCTGATGGGTTTGGAACGACATGAGGGGGAACTATCATGCCATTTCCTACATTTAGATAAGGGACTTTGCCTGGTAGACAATAAAACTGCTGAAAAATCTCATTGGTTTAAATGAAAATTAAATTCTCCAATCTTATCTAGGGACTTTTGATAGTATTATAAGGGACTTCTCATAGAGACTTTGGTGGGCTCTTTTGTTTTTGAACAATATACGCAACTGCCAAGACCGAGACTATATTAGAACCAATTCTAGAACCACCAGTAATGTGCTGAAAACTTCCCTAAACATCAGTCGTAACATTTGTTTTCATAGAAATTACGACATTTACATTTTCAGAAGTACTTTTTCTGTATTGATGTCTGGCTTGAATTCTGGCTGACAGTAACACTTTGGGTGTGTAAAATCAAAAGATGTTGTTCATTCATACTGTCAGTCTCACAGACCTGTGATTACGCCATGACAGGATTTGTCAGGAAGAAGCACGCTGCTTTATATGTCTAATTACTTGACTCAATTTGTTTTAATTTGAATCCACAGGTCAAAAGAGTTGGAGAGACAGTTACTTGAATCATGTGAAGAGGATCTGCTGAATTTAGAAGAGAATGAGAACAGTGGAAGTAAAGAGGAAGACATCTCACTTGAGCAAAGGTGTTTTGTTATTAATTTTCACACCATTTGTTTTTCAAATCCAGTGTTTAGTAATGACTCCACACTTCACTACAAAAAGGCCATTTTCATCTAATCTTTTAGAGTAGGTTAAAACATTTATCTTAAAGGAATTTGTTTGGAGTTTATGTGCATGAATAAAGTTTGCATATGTATGCTGCTTAGTGTTATGTAGAATATTGACTTGGATATTTATCGTTAATCTGTGAATAATTTTTGTTTAATTTTTAGGGAATTTTTGCAAAAGTTCTCGGTCGCCTCATGTGCCATCAGGGACATCCACCCGGGAGAGGAGGTGTTCATACCTGCTAAGTTTGGTCGACTCTTCAACCACCAGACGCTGGACCTGAGGAAGATTAGTGTGACTCCGCACAACAGATCACAACAATTCCTCTTTCAGTAAGATTGGCAATAATGTGATTGTACCGAACACAAATCATATCCAGTTTTCTCTTGTGTGTATGATGCCAATTCAACATGCGGATAATAAAACACGGATTACATTTCAATTAATTGCGGGTCGGTCATGGGTGGCTGAGAGTTAAATCATTAATGTGTTGATTTTGATAGATACGGAACTGTCATTTCATGGTAAAATGCATCACTCTTTTACGATTCAACAACTTCAGGGAAAACCAATCAAGGAAAACATGCCTCAAGTTCCTCCTAGTGGTCATTATATAAAACACTAAGGGTAAAAAACCTACAAGAAATTGCTTAACTTAAAAATGTGCCAAAATCATTCTGATAAAAGTGTTTTCCAATTTTATGTTGGCAGTAATTTGCAGACTCTCTCTAAGCTATTCAGTTTTGGGGTCCACTTTAAGCATCAATGGATACAAAACAGATGAGAGAGATATTTCAGAAATGAGAATTAAAAACAAAACAAAAAAGGAAGGAAAGAAAAGTACCCTGTGAGAGTTTTTTAGTGAAGTAACCAGGACGAATGGGAAAATGTTCTTTTCATCTTCTTTGTTTAGCTCTTTACATTTTGTGTGCTAGTTAACTCCGTCACATGACAATGAAGCACAGTAAAAGGAAGGAATTGACGGAAAATATTAATATTCTAAATATTAGTATATTAAGAGCATAAAGGTGTAGTTTAATTGGTTATGTGATAGAACGGTGAAGCGATCACTGGATCAGGTCACAGCAGGCACATGCTGTGATGTAATTACCAAACGTTCTGTAGAGAAATGAAAACAGACACACCTCAACAACTATTAACAACCAAATATATTTTGAATTTGCACAGTTTAAATTTTGGGAGCAAAATAGTTGCAATTTCGAGCCTTGTTTTGAAATGTGAAAACTTGACAAATTGATTTATTCCTTCTGATGAGAAATAATTTTTAGTAATAGAAGAGATCTGTTTGTAATTTGCCATTATTACTAATCAGACACCAAACACTCAACAGTATCAAAGTGTCAATGTGTTCACTTCACTAACTGAGTATTTGTTATTATTAAAATTCATTTGACAAAGGAATAAAATGAAATGCTTAAGTGCTATTTGAATGTTTTAATTATTTTTCTATAGGGCCCCTGCTGAACGCGTGTTGTCTATGATCAGTGCTGGCTGGTTGTGGAAAGCCTATTTTTCTTCCCCTTGTCAGCCTGAGGTTACACGCTGGCTTTTCCAGGTAAAATCACCCTTTTTCCTCGTATTTTCTGTCTTACAAAACACTGTATGCTTCGTCAATAACATCTGAAAAAACTGAAAAATATATGAATGCTTCTCAATATTCTCTAATCTAATTCAGTGCTCGTTTTTGGGGACACTGTATGTAAGTGTTTTTGATCAGATTGTTGATTAGCTGTATTAGGTGATATATTTATTTATTTTGTTTTTATTATTAGCCTGTAGTTTTAGGCCACGCTGTTACCATGATATACATCTGACTGTTATAAAACATGCCTTGTTTCATTTTCGTTCATGCCTATTTATATTCTCTCACGGGAAACCTGCATAACCTTAGGACATGTATCATGTGCATGTCAAAACTTATACATTAAAGTCAGGTTACTTTCCTGAGAGTTCATGCTTGTAGCCCTCCAACATGCATATAAACTCAGACTCTTACAGAATCCGAAATCTATTCAATATCATTTTCAAAACACGCTGGAAATGTATGTACAGATTTACAGCTAATAACAAAAATGCTTTTTCAGATGATGTCAGTTCACCCAAGCCCCTGCATTTCCTCAATGTTAGTAGAGTCCCTGCGAACCCTCGCTCTGTCTGCTGCTCAACAAATCGGTATGCTCAAAATACCTCATGATGGCAAAACTGTGCAAAGTGATAAAACACTAACATTGACTGTTGTGTTGTAGTTGAACACAAGAACAAAAGTTTTAAAGTGTGGGTACCCTCTATACGGGACATCACTCTGGTTTTGCTGAACATGGGTGCGTCGTTCATCAGTCTCTTCCCTCTGGAGGCCCTGCAACCACCTTTTACTGAGGGAGACCTTTTGTGAGTTTTTTTTTTTAACTTTTTCCGCTAATATGTTTTGGCTTTTCTAATATTTGACTTAAGCCATGATTATAGCAACAGCTTCATAATAATGCTAATTCTGCATTTTTTTTTAATGCATTTGTTTGTTTTGGCAGAGAGGCCTTTCAGCCGGAAGAAACCAGCCAAGACAGAGTGAAATCTGCCTTCTTACCAACGCATAATTTAGAGAACATTCTCAAGGTAAGCTGAATATTTGAAGAAATGTTTATCAGATATAATTAGTTTGTTTAATGCTAAATTAGCTTTAAATGTAATAAGTCATTGTCAATATTGTTTGTGACTGTATTTTTATTTTATCCATTCAGTACCTCTCTATTTGTACTGCTCTGTGTCCGAGAGCGTACACTGACGAGGAGCTGATGTTGCTTCTGGCGGTGGTCTGTAGAATTGGACTGGAGACTCATTTTCAGCTTCTGCCAACTGTAAACTTCAGTATCCTGCTTCACAGTCTGCTCAAAAACTTCACAAACTGGCATGTACAGGTCAGAAACAATGTGTCCAATATTCACCACAGTTCTCCCAAAAATAAACATTCTGACGTCATTTACTCATCCTCATCCCATTCCAAACAATCATAAGTTTGGAACCTGAAATTCAGTGTCATTATAATAAATACAAATCATTACATTCTTCTTTTGTGTTCAAATATTAAAGGTTAAAACTGAAAACGATGACCGAATTAATCTTAAATACGGCTTTCTCTCTCTCTCTTTTTCATGTGTAGATCTCTAAAGCTTGCCAGATCCTGACTGATTTGTCAGAAGATCATCACAACCTGAGGATACTTGTTTATCTTCTGCCGGATAACAGTCGTGGAAAGTCAGTGAAAACCTGTATTGCAAAATAATTGTTCTATTTGTAGACTTTAATGTAAACTATATATATAAGTAGTATGTATAAGAGCGTTCTGTAATTATTCATCTACTGTTTCATCAACAGGCAATTAAAACGACATCTAAGTGTGTCTATCATCTCAAAGCTTTTGAATCACACCAGCACTTACAAAATCTCAGGCACAGAGTTTAAGGTGAGAATAATCCATATGATATTAGCAGCTTTTCATTGTTTAGGCATTTTGGATTCATAGACCATTTGGGAGAAGATGTCAGTTTTGTCACTTGGAGCTGCGCATGTACTCTGAAATGAAATAAGAGGAAAAAAATGTCTTGTGCCTTTGGATGTCAGTATGCTAAAAAGACAGTCTTAATTTTTATAGAATACTGTCATTGAAGACAAACGCTGACGTTTATGTTTGCAAGCCACAGCCTGGACTGATAAAACCTGTGATGATTAGTCTACTATTAAAGCATGAATTTGATGTAAACGATAGATCTACGTAATATATTCACAAATTCAGTTCATAGGGGACATAATGTATTAGTCCTACAGTTACAGCATGAAATTTAAATCCATAACATTTTTATTTCACAATTGTCTTTTTTCTCATTTGCAAATTTGTGTCTCCCAATTTGGACTTTATGACTCACAATTGTGAGTTTATATCATAATTAAAGGGGGAAAAAAGTGGGAATTATGGGCTATAATTTCATAATGCTGAGGAAAAAAGACAATACTGCTTTCAATGTGTCTTTCCAGCTATCTGAGCTGAAACCTTACCTACCTCAAATGCGTCCCTCGTCCCTGCTGAAAGTCCTCAGGTCTGCAAAGACAGCAGAGGATTGTGATGCCACTCTAGACCAGCAAGTGAGCAGAAAGTCGTCTATATGCTAAGAACTATTGGATCATTACTTTTTTAATATCCAATAGTGATATTGTGTAACCGCTTTGTTTAATAAGCTGATAAATGATCTTGTTTCATACAGGCATATTACCTCTGCTACAGCCTTTTGACTTTGATAAATGAAGCCTCCAATTTTGAGTTTTTACCTTCAAATCAGAGAGTAAGTGTCCAATTTCTGTTTTTATACTATTTTATAGTACGGGAGGCAATCTGCACAATTTGATTTAATTTTAGGGAGCTACAATCCAATTCCAAAACAATATCTTTAGTGTCATTGTGTTGCCACTTTTATGTTTGGTTTCCATTTCCATCCAACAGAATTATTTACAAAGGGTTTAGAAATTATGCCATTATGTTTTTGTGGATCAATCCAGAAGAATCATGATGCGTCTGTGAATAGATTTTATAGTGCAGTGATAAAGGAGCAGTGTTAATGAATCAGTCACAAAAAGAGCCTGTCAGTGGACACAGCCCCACTCTGTCTTCTGGTACCACTCTCACCCTCAGGGACCAATTATGAATATAACTTATTTTACTCTCTTAAGAGAAAGCAGTTGTGTGATTTGAAGTGAGGGATGATTTTACTGACTGCAATGGTGATGTTTGGAGGGATTTGGTTCAGTATGCATGAATGTATTAACTGCCTTTCTTTTCAAGTTTTTTTTTTTTTTTAAACGTTTCTCATTTCATCTTGAATTAGAGCTGGGTCATTCATTAATGTTCAAGCTTTTGACAATGTTCAGTACAGTATATAAATATTTGCATGTTTTATCTGAAATGGCTTAACTGATATATTTTTTTTATCACCAACATTTAAAAACAGTCATTTTTTTCTAATTAGAGATAAATGGTTTGCACTTTATTTTACAGCATGTTTATATGCACACTATATTGAATTGCCTAAAAAAAGTACTGGTAATATAAGGTATCTACATGTTTAAGTTTACAGGAATGTTCAGGGTTAGTACCTAGTTATTACTCAGTTAATATATAGACAATATATAGACAATATATAAGGTGAGCAGAACTTGTCAGACCTTAAATCATCCTTTAGAGGCCCATTATCTATTGTCCATCTATTCTTACTTATTACACAACTGCTTACCAAATAATATAGTCCATCCATCCATCCATTCCCTAATTGGGTTTTTGCTTCTGAAGTTTGAATCCGAGCGCAAAAGCTTACTATGTCACGGGTCTAATTTATTCCTTCAATATTGTTTAAATGAAGCACATCTGACTCTGCCTTTGTCTTCGTCTTGTCTGTTTTATTTTATATCACAAGTTTATCACTTAACTGGACTAACTTTAGCCCTCTTTCTCTGGCAGAATGATCTGCAGAGTCTTTCTTCTCAGCTGGAGAAACACATTAAGTGTGACATAAGGGAGAGCGAGAAAATGCTGTACAGAAGCAAGGTGAAGAGCAGCTTCTTTCTGTTCTCTGATAATCCCTCATTCTGCTGATATCAAAGGGATTCAGATTTTTATTGCCGGTGTTTTTGTCTTTTCTTTTGTAGGTGAAAGACTTTGTGGCAAGAATATACACCAAGTGGCAGGTGCTTCTCACACGAACAAGGCCTCAAGAGGTAATGTGAAAGAATAGTCAACGTTTAACATTGATGCATTTGGCAGATAATTTTATCCAAAGCGACTTGCATTGTATGCAAGATGCACATTCTAATCAGTTCTTGCTTTCCTGGGAATTCCTTGGCTGTGAAGGGAACATTTAGCTTGCATGTGTTTTCATAATTCAAGCAGCCTTTTGGATTCATAATATACAGTTAATCAGGAAGAATTAGTGGATATTGTTAGAAGATTGAAAAAATAGTTCACTTAAAATGGAAATCGTGTCACTGTTGGACTTTTCCAAAACCTGATCCACAATTTTTTTTCTATAGCACCAAGTTTTTTTTTTTTAAAGAATGTCCTGGTCGCTCTTCAAGTTTGGAGAACATAAATGAGCAAACACACACCATACTGTACAATATGATACTTTGTGTGCAATAATCAGAGTTTGGTGAAAATCAATAAGTCAGTTGATCGCAAGTCTTGTATGAGCTATTTATTCATTGCATCTTGTTGATGCTGGAGCTAATGTCAAGATATTCAGTGAAATCATATGTGCTATTGTATGACTTTGGAAGACTTGTGGGGTGTTCACACAGAATGTGTTTATGAATTCCTCTGCTTTGCTTTTTGTTTTTCTACATAAACATGCTAGACAGATGTTTGACTGTTGTGTTGCCATCTTTTGCATTCTAAAAATGTTAGTTCAAGTTAAAGGAATTCAATTTGTAAGAAGTTCAGCTTTTAAAAACGTCTCTCTAAACCGTGTACCTCGCTTTTTAAACGCAAAAACTCGTTCTGTGAGAATGACCACTAAGAATATATTTTTCAAATGCACTACTTTTGTCATGCTGTTAATTGCATGGCAAAAAGCAACCAGCAAATATCTATCCATTTTTGTCCTTTCGTGTTGCATGGAAGAAAGTAGGTTTGGCACGCATGGTTTCATTTTTGTGTGAATTATCCCTTCAGTAGGCCTCTTGTGTAATTCACAGGGAAAGCTGTATGATTACTGGAGGCCCCCACCAGAGGATGAGCTGCCCAGGAGTCCTCAGGGCCAGTCCTGCATCAAAGCACAAGACACTTCAGAGATTCCAGAAGAAACTCTGACTGCAGAGTGGAGCAGTGCAGAGTCAGACGAAGATGCTGAGAGCAAAGAGGAGGACTGGCCAAAAGAGAGTGAGGAGAAGATGGAACGAGGCGAGGAAAATTGCTTGGAGGATGTCAGTGATGTAGAGGAGAAAAGTGACGAGCCAAAGCAACATGATGATACAAAGTTGGAAGAAATATCTGATTTAGAGAATGAGGACGATGATGGCAATGCTCTCGTGAACCGAGGGGAGGAGCTTCTTAAAGATGAAGAGCCTCATGAAGAAGACAGAAAGCCCATTCTTGTGGAAGATAACACCGATGCATTAGAGGAGCTTGAGGACTTGTTACAGAAAGACATGGACCTGTTAGAGTTGAAAGAGGAAATGGAGGAAGGGATTTGAGAGGGGATGTATTTGGATTCCTTCGGAGTCTGAGAATGTTTCAATTATTGTTTCTCAGGTCATATTAGAATTTGTGTTTTTGCAATAATAGTTATAGAGTGTTTCTTGTGTATAATATATGTTCTGCTTTTACAAGGTTCCTGTCTTTTAAGATGTTAGATCTATTATTAAATATTTGGCCTCTGTTTCTCTGAAAACAAGACCTTAAACATTTTTTATGTATATATATTTTTTGATAAAACTTAATATCTTTTTGGTTAATGTGCACACTGATAGTTTTCAGGATTGCTCTTTATGCTGCTGTGTAATCCATTCCGTTCAATTTTTTTTTTGTGCCAAAAACCTGGGCTATCTTTATCCAGACAATATAGCAAAAGCAAGGGCTTAAAAGCAAGGTTTTTTTTTTTTGTGTAGGTTTCCTGATGTTTACGCTTCCCAATAGATAAATGGTGGATATAGTGTATTTTTTATTTTATTATTACTGTTATTGTTGGCAATCCAGTCTTCCTAAAAAATAAGAAATTCAGAGTGATGTTAATTATTTAAACAGTTTGTATTTCTTAAAAAGATTTAAAATCCTTAGGTTATTTTTTATGAAAATAAATGCTGTTTCTAATGAAAAGGTCTGTGTGTTTCCACTCACTCCCAAGACAAGCCTGGTCTTACAAGTGTTTACATCATAATCTTGTATGGTTCATCTCTTCCAAACGGCGGTGTAACACGAATGATTTTTTTTTAAAGAAAAAGAAAGAAGGTATGCTTCTCACATAGATATTCACAATTGTGTTTTGCAGAGAGCATCAGTCTATCCTTTTTTATCTGTTTTTCAGCAGCACATTCAACAGTGAACATCTTGCATGTTAAAACAGAGCTCTTTGTTCATTATGATGATTGTGTACGTGTGTCTTTTACATCAGATAGCGAAGGAATGCGATAGCCCAAATGTTTTTTCCCCATTTAACGCCGTCAGTCAGGAGCGTGTTTGTTGTAGATGGTGGCGCAGGAGGGCGTACAGTGGTTACCTTTTTTTTAAGCGAAGCTCGAGAGCGGACACGCGCAGCGCGCGACTATCACAGCTGAGTCGGACCCGCTCCTCTGCTCTTTCTCACGTTACTTGGCTTTACAGTAACTACTTGCCGACTTTCCTGCGTTTTTGGACGGTTTATGAAGAAAGACATTTCAGTAAGTAGACCACATTGATACACTGAACACGTTTTCTTTTTCTTTTTGTGATATTTGTTGTCGGCAATGAACGTCTGTTCCTTAATGGTGAGCATCGCACGAAAGTGAAGTTCTTTACGACAGATCAGTACAAGTCTCTTACATGATGTTGGTAGAAGACAACATCAGATAGACGCCAACAAGCTGAAAAATTATTATTTCGCACAGACACAACATCAACGTATATGGCAAGCTGCTTTAACATTTATTCTAAAAAAAACTGTTTTATTAGTGCTTAATTATGAGGAAGAAATCCAATGATATCCATTTCTATTATACTAGTATCTATTAAATTATTCACTAATGCTTATTTTTAATACTAGTCACTTACTATTCCTTTTTTTTGCTGATTGAAAATGTTCTGCATATATATTTCTTTGTAAGTAATCAAGTATTTACAAGTATCTATTCCAGTTTTTCTAATACGCATTGGACAGACACAATAATAAATCCTTAGACAATACCGTGTATTCAAATTGTTGTTATTATTTTATTCTTTTTAATTAGCTTTCTGACTGAACTGCTATTCTATTAATTTCATTTAACATGTAAAACAATTACCTAGTGTAATACAAAGGTTACTGGGAACAATCAAGAGATATTAATTTCTCATAAATGCATACTGTTCTAATAAAATAGGAACTATTGGGATAGATATTTGTAACTATAAGAAATGAGAATGGTAGTAAAATTAAAATATGTGCCAACAACAATTAGAGTAGTAAATATTTGAAGCACAAATGCCCACAGAATTTGCTATTTGTTACCAGTAAAAATGGAGTACTCTTTAAGTATTGGGACAGTGGCTAATGGCAAACTATCAAGAGCGAACAAATTGTTGCAAGTAACTAAAGAATATGTACTACAAAAGAAAGAAGAATAGGTACCAGCAACATTTGGAAAATATACTTGTACGAAGTGAATAAATACAATAGTAATATAAAAATAGATGCTATTTTATTTCAGTGAATACATGTAGGAATGGCTTGCCATACAATGTAAAATATTTGTCAAAAGAGCAGTTATTTAAAAGTTAACCATTAAACTGTGATAAAGGGAATATGACCGAGAGAAAGGCTATTTTTAATTTTAATTTCAGGCTATTGCTACGTAATGAAAAAGAGTGTCAGAAAGACTGGGCACGTCTGCGTTTATTCAGATTAATACACAAAGTATGTCACCTGACAGTAGGCAATTTTTCCTGGAACAAACATTTTAACTGTCCAAGTAAAATGGCATCTAAGAAAGTCTTTTAGTGACACACCAGTAGCAGAATGTTTTTCTCAAGAATAAAATCTAATTGAAATATCTAATAATTTCTTCATAACTGTGCGAACACACAATTCTGAAGGTTTTTAGCCTTTAATGTTGAATCTTATGCTGAAGAATTGCTGATCATATGCTGTCTTACGTATTATTATTTTGAATTACAAAATATATGCTCTCTCATGGCAATAACAAAGTTTAAAGCTGCTCTGATGCTGCATAACTTTACACCGATGTAAAGCAGTATCAGAGCTGGATGATATGGGTCAAAGCTGCATTTTTTACGATGTCGTTTATGTGGTATTGTTTCTTTAAACAGAATTTTGAGTCGATACAGATCTCCTCTGATCAGCTATAACTCAGCGGTGTAAAGAAGCCTTTAGAGAGGGATTTGTTGCATATACTGCCAAATGATTTTTCTTCTCTATTAACTGCTTTTATAGTTCAACAAAATCTCATTTTTATTCTCAACTGAACAAGAGACAGTCCCTCATGTGATTCACCATCCGGTCAATGACTCAGTGTATAATCAGGCACTATCATTTCTTATCCTCAAGATCCTATACATGCAATAATAACATTTTTATAAAAGACTGCTTTCATAATGATGCACTTCTCATTCATACAAGCCAAACATTGATTTAGCTTAAGCTAGCTTTATTGGTCTGCTATCGTCTATGAAAGTTTACTTTTTTTCATTGCTTTCTGGTTGAATATTGATGGGTCATGTTTCAGCCATGATGAAATAGATGGTGGGTGTGCTGTTGAATTTCTGTGGATGATTATTAGGCAGATTTGTCTGGACATTCAAAAGGCCTTTAACTGATCATTAATGCATGGAATGTAGCATGTCGCTGTCGTTGGATTACATTCATGAAACCATGATGTGAATTGAGTGTGCGTGTGTCGGTGCTGCTCTCTCTTTAGAGGGGACTCGGATGTAAATGTGTTGAAAGTGATTGACAGCTGGTTAAAGATGCATGAAGGGTCTCAAGCAGTCACTGTTGAGCTGAGCTGCTTGCAGAAACAGAGCTATCATTTTCTCTCTGCAGCTGCACAATTCTAGTCACTTGATTCGGTCCATCCTACGGCCTGATACCATACACCCTGTTGTACAACTCAACACTTTATTTTTAAATGAACTTGCAGCTGATCTTCTATTGTCTGGGATTGGATTTGGCGCATCTCTACAGCTCTGTAGCAGAATAAGAAACAGCAGTGTGTGTTTGACTGCTCTACGTCGGTCTGATGTGACCACACAGCATACGTCCACTGTGCTGAGCTGTGGGCTACAGTGGACGCCAACTGATATGCTTTCATTTGCTTTCTTATGGCGTTAGTGCTAAGAGATTTTCCACTGGGAAGTTCTTGCTCCTTATGTGTTTGGCCCCTTCCGTCCTTCCTTTGGTCCGTCCGTCCTTTTGGTCCAAAACTAGAATCCAGTTAAAGTGTAAGAGGTTTATGAATGAAATCCAATACAGGATTATAAACATCAGCAGTATTATTATATTGCCAGTTCAGATGTCCAAGAAAGAAAGAAAGGAAGGATCCGTTCGACGGAAGGATCCTTCCTTCTTTCCTTCCTTCCTTGGACATCTGAACTGGCAGAATAATAATACTTATTATTAATTAACTTATAAACTTATACTTACGTATGAAGGAAGGAAGGACGGATGGATTCTTCCTTTTGTCCATCCCTCTCAGGAAAGAAAGAAGGATGGACGGATCTTTCCTTTCATCCATCACTCTAAGGAAAGAAAGACGGATGGACGGATCCTTCCTTTCATCCATCACTCTCAGGAAAGAAAGAAGGATGGATGGATCTTTCCTTTCATCCATCACTCTCAGGAAAGAAAGATGGACGGATACTTCCTTTCATCCATCACTCTCAGGAAGAAAGAAGGATGGACGGATCCTTCCTTTCATCCATCACTCTCAGGAAAGAAAGACGGACGGACGGATCCTTCCTTTCTTCCATCCTTCTCAGGAAGGAAAGAAGGAAGGAAGGAAGGCTAGAAGGACGGACGGATCCTTCCTTTCATCCATCACTCTCAGGAAAGAAGGAAGGATGGACAGACGGACGGATCCTTCCTTTCTTCCTTTCGTCCATCCTTCTCAGGAAAGAAAGAAGGAAGGAAGGAAGGCTGGAAGGATGAACAGACGGATTCTTCCTTTCATCCATCCTTCTCAGGAAAGAAGGAAGGACGGACAGATCCTTCCTTTCATCCTTCCTTCTCAGGAAAGAAAGATGTACGGACAGATCCTTCCTTTCATCCATCCTTCTCAGGAAAGAAAGAAGGATGTACGGATGGATTCTTCCTTTCATCCATCACTCTCAGGAAAGAAAGAAGGATGGACGGATCCTTCCTTTCATCCATCTTTCTCAGGAAAGAAGGAAGGACGGACAGACGGACGGACGGATCCTTTCTTCCATCCTTCTCAGGAAGGAAAGAAGGAAGGAAGGAAGGCTAGAAGGACGGACGGATTCTTCCTTTCATCCATCACTCTCAGGAAAGAAGGAAGGATGGACAGACGGACGGATCCTTCCTTTCTTCCTTTCGTCCATCCTTCTCAGGAAAGAAAGAAGGAAGGAAGGAAGGCTGGAAGGACGAACGGACGGATTCTTCCTTTCATCCATCCTTCTCAGGAAAGAAGGAAGGACGGACAGATCCTTCCTTTCATCCTTCCTTCTCAGGAAAGAAAGAAGGATGTACGGACAGATCCTTCCTTTCATCCATCCTTCTCAGGAAAGAAAGAAGGATGTACGGATGGATTCTTCCTTTCATCCATCACTCTCAGGAAAGAAAGAAGGATGGACGGATCCTTCCTTTCATCCATCTTTCTCAGGAAAGAAGGAAGGACGGACAGACGAACGGACGGATCCTTTCTTCCATCCTTCTCAGGAAGGAAAGAAGGAAGGAAGGAAGACTAGAAGGACGGACGGATTCTTCCTTTCATCCATCACTCTCAGGAAAGAAGGAAGGATGGACAGACGGACGGATCCTTCCTTTCTTCCTTTCGTCCATCCTTCTCAGGAAGAAAAGAAGGAAGGAAGGCTGGACGGATGGAGGGATCCTTTTTTTCGTCCATCCTTCTCAGGAAAGAATGAAGGACGGACGGATCCTTCCTTTCGTCCATCCTTCTCAGGAAGAAAAGAAGGAAGGAAGGCTGGACGGACGGACGGAGGGATCCTTCCTTTCTTCTTTCCCTCCGTCCTTCTCAGGAATTAAGGAAGGAAGGATCCTTCCTTTCCTCCTTTCTTTCTTTCTTGGACATCTGAACTGGCAGAATAATAATACTGCTGATGTTTGTAATCCTGTATTGGATTTCATTCATAAACCTCTTACACTTTAACTGGATTCTAGTTTTGGACCAAACAATTTTTCAATCCGCACTTTTCTCTGAGTGGTTCAGCAGAAAAGTAATTTGATTCCTGAAACTTTCAGTGATATTTAATTCCACGTACCGTCATATCTGCTAACGCTCTGTTGACATAAAGGACCTTTTTGCACAGACCTTTCAAAGCATATTTTTTTCAAAGCAAATAATTCCCTTATTAAAGTCAAGGTTTTTTCATCTGATTATTTTCTTTCAAAAAGATTTAAGCAAAATATGGAAATGGCCTAAACTGTGTGTGTGTGTGTGTGTGTGTGTGTGTGTGTGTGTGTGTGTGTGTGTATAAATACAATTTATTTCTGAAGGATCATGTGACACTGAAGACTGAAAATTCATCTCTGCCATCAGAAAGAAATTACATTTGGAAATATATTAAGAAAGAATACAGTTATTTTAAATGATATTAATATTTCACACTATTTAATGTATTTTTTTATCAAATAAATGCAGCTTTGGAGAGCATTAGGCACTTTTTAAAAGACATTTAAAGCATCTTTCTCTTTTCAACGATGCTCTTTGACGTCGTTTCTGTTGTTGGTAGAGAACTGTATCGAGAGCAGAACGAGGTATGCTGATCCGATGAACTTCTCTGGCTCAGTAATGCTGATTCCTGTGCTATAGCAGGTGTGCATTCAAGCACATCTGTGCAGTTATGTTTGAGAGAGTTTGTTTTGTGTGTTTCATTTAAACAGAGAGGAAAGGAGAGAAATAATTTTGAATGAACAAGAACACGAAGGCCTAGAATGCCACTGGGAATGCTTTCTCTGAAGTGGAGATAGAGGGAAAAGAAAACAGTGCTCATCTGGTGCGTAAGCTTGCTTAATGGAATGAGGGAGAGAGAGTGTGTTTATCTGAGAGAGGGGGAGAAGCCTGGAGTGTTTACAGAAGAGAGGGACTGAGTGTGTTAGAGTAGTGGACGAAGGGAGGCGAACAGTTGGATGCTCAGGCCACTGTCCTCCTAAATCACATCAGACTGTGAGCGTGCTGTGTGTGCGTGCGTGTGTGTGTGTGTGTGTGGCACAATGGCTCTTCCTTTTTCAGTAACCGTAAGGATAGTTAACAATAGTTTAACAATAGAAAAACGTTTTAGTAAAAAGCTGAATAGTCGTTTTAATAGATATATTTATTAAATTGATGTTTGCACAATAGAGGAAAACTTCAGAAAGCTGTTTTATTAAGTTGAGCAAATCTTTAATACTACTCTCGTCATCTCAATGACCCCATCACTGGGTGCTTACGGCAGTTCATATTTTACTGACATTATCTTGGAAAATTCCCCGGTCAGATAAGTGTAATCTAAATGATTGTGAGTGTTAAGATACAGCCTTGGTCAGAAGCTAGAAGAAAGTCATTTATAATTTTAATGAGCGCAGTTTCTGTGCTATGATGGAGCCTGAATCCTAAACGGAATTTTTCATAGATATCATTTTTCATTTTTTTTTGCAAGAACTAGCACAATTGAGCGAACAGAACTAGTTCTAGTATTTTATATATAAATGGAAGATTTAAAATGGGTTTGTAATTTGCTAATTCATTTGGATCTAGTTGTGGTTTCTTAATGAGAGGCTTAATAACTGCCAGCTTGAACAGTTTTGGGACATGACCCAGAGATGGAGACGAGTTAATAATATTGAGAAGAGGCTCTTGCTACAGGTAACAACTCATTCACTAGTTTAGTGGGTATTGGATCTAATAAACATGTTGTTGGTTTAGATGCAATACGTTTATTTAGCTTTTCCCATCCTATAGGTGTAAAGCACTACAATTGTTCTGGAGGGACGATGGCTGAGGCTGAATTATAAAACGGTGCCAAAAGTTGTTCTCATTGACGAACTTCTTGAAGTCATTAATACTAAACTAAACTGTGTTGGAATATTCAGTTCAGATACTGTCTGTTTATTTACATATCCTACGTGGCTCCTAATGTCTGCCGAGCACACAGTTTACTGCAGTATTCTCATGAACTCTGGACGTGAAACTCTAGAGCATTTCCAGACTAAGCCACTCTGCTTTTGATGCGAGGTGAGAGAAGTCAGAGATGAGCCCTGACTGAGTTTGTTATATTTGGGTAAAGTCCTGGCTCTTTTGGATTAGGACTTACACGATTCAGTTGTCATACACTGAATAATCACTGGCTTATTATTCCACAGTCACCTCAGACAGAGCTCAGGATTAAAGGCTGGTGTCATTGGACGCGGCGCTGCATCCAATAAAGCCTTTGATCTGCGCTTGACGTATCTCTGGGTGTCCATGTGCTTTGTGCATGTGTCACTCAGACTCTTTTTTTATATCTGAACAGAAGACTTCATTTCTATTAAGGGAACCTTTTAGTGCCACGGGGTGCGCTGGTTTCCCTTTAACATGCCCACGTTCCTTTGTTCACTGCAAACATGAGTATCTTGATAGTAAGTTGTCCTTAGGTGATATGGCCAGAGAAGCACAGCTATATTGTGTTATTTGAGAATCCGGATTTAACTACACACGCTTCACCTGATCACCTGTCAGCTTAACTATGACATCAGCACTGTCTAGTCATTTCTGTACCTGTTTTAACCATCCTGTTTTTTCTTGTTTTGCAGAGTGAACTGCTTGAGGGAAGGACAGCTGTTTTGCTTTTTAGTGAAGAGGTACTGCGTTTATGCACACCAGAGGAAAGGATCTTTGAAGACGGACTGAGTGACTTCCTACTCCCTTGAGAGGGGGGATGAGTTGTGGTCTCGTGGTACTCACCCCTCCTGGTCAAACTGAAGATGATGACCCATAGTGCATGGCTGCTGTTCCTGCTGTTGCTGTGTATTGTGTCCAATCTCTGGGGTTACCCCTTCAGACCCCCTCTAGACCTGGATGTGACCCCCAGAACTACAGTCTTCTCCAATGGTATGATACAAATGGTGTTTTCTATATTTAAAAAAATGCTAAACGAGGGTTTATCTGCTCTCCTCGACATAGTATACGTCATCAATAATGTATGTATAGCATTTGGTCTTTTAATATTGTTGTCTTACTACATTAGTACTTTTATATTAATAAAATGACTGGTAGGCAATGGAGGTAAGCCTCGTTTTGCCCTTCAGGTGGGCGTTGAAAACTATGAATTAAATATGATGTTATGTGTTATACTGCGGTGCTGGTGTGCGGTGCGGAGACGGATGCGGAAAAACTCTTTTTATTATAAAAACTCGAAAACAAAAACAACAAAAATACAACAGAAAACGGCACTATTCGTGCAGAACTCGGACTCATAAGAAAACCACTTCAGACATGGAGAGTGACGGCATCCACACACAAAGTCACAACATCAACGTTCACAACTGACAAAGACAAAGGAGCACAGGAAGGCATTAAATGACAAACACGGGATTGGGAACAGCTGACGAGACTTAGGCAGTGATTAGACACAGACGGGAGCATGCAGGACCTGGAAGATACATAAAGGGACCTGGAAGGGAACAACGCGAGACAAGACCGTGATCATTCAGTACTATGGTAAATATCAAAGTGTAATCATTTATGTGTCCATCAGCATCACTGTAACATGGTACTACTGTGGTACTCTTCAGTACGGCTCATATTCAAGTAAAAAAAAATGGCTGCTCAGGCAGAGAATCGGCTGTGTGGTTACATGAGGGGGAGTGGATAGAGGGACTGTTTATAACTATGCACTTAATCATTCGGATGTAAGCAAGAGCTCGATCACAGCTGTTTAGATGAGTTGCTGCTTGCCAGCTTGAGTTTTATAAAATAAAACGGCTTTCTCTCACATCTGTGGAGCAGAAATGTAGGAGAGAAGGCACGATAAGTAAACCCAAGGTTTCCTTTATCGCCAGTGTTTAGTTACACAATAGCAGAGAAGTCAGAGGGCTAAAAGACTTGAGGCCTGTGCTGAGTGTAAAAACACTGAGAGAGCAGCAGGTTCACTCTCTAAGACTCGTCCTACCTTTCCCTGCCAGGAATGACCTAGAGAAGGAGTGTTGCAGCAGATTTTCAGTGCAGAAGGCGATCACAAAGAGCGTTGGAGGATTGTACTTGCATTAAGTATGCTAAATATGTGGAAAGCAACATTTTATTTACTATTTATTACTTTTTCTCATCTCCAAACCATTGAAATCCTCTTCCAGTACAATAATGCTGTGCTTTGTCGCCAGGTTAATTTAAGTTCATTTTATTGTTTAAAAATTCTCATTATTTCCAATTGAATCAGTTACACATTCATAATCAGTTGCTCATTTATTATGCTTACCGTGTTATTTAGGTTTCATTGAGAGACTATTGTTTTTATTAATATTTTGAATTTGTTTTTTTATATTAATTATTAATTTTAGTATATCAACTAAATGAAAATTATCTGTTGCCTTATTAACCTGCTTGAAATAAAACTGCTTAAAACGTGTTTATATATTTCATTTCAAGTAACAATTATCATTATTTATTTTTATTTATACTTTTGTGCCGTTAAGGTGTGTAACCCTGCACACAGTGAAATTGAATTGGTCCAAAATCTTACTCTTTTTTTTATAACTGTATAAAAACACCTGATGTTCTACACATTCATTATATTGTTACAGTACATGATCCATTAATTTGCATAGTGCACAAGCTTAGAAACAGCAGAGAGGGAAGTGTAGGATATGGAGCTGCTAAGAAAAAGCCAAATGGCTGGAGTCTCGCATGACTATAATCCATCCCTGCATATATTAGTCTGGTAGAATTTTTAATCAAGTTACTTAGCAGTTTCTACTGCACTTTCAGAAACCAATGAGCTCATTTCTCCTCATAATTTCATCTAGCATCCCTGTGCAGGAATGAGCTCAGATTATCACTGTGAGTGGAAAATGAGATATAATTTAATCTGAGTTAATATCAAACTCCTGCTCAGCAACAGGCAAGAGATGAAAGTGTGTAAAAAGGGATACATTCAACTTTTGTGTTGGGTCGGTTGATGCTCTAAGTGAGATAAAACATGACCAAAGGAAAAAAGAAACCTTTTAAACCCTAGAATGCATAAATCGGGTCAAATTGACCCGGAAGGCGGTTTAAAACGTTTTTTAATCAATAGAGTAATTTATTTTAGATTTAGTGTATTTATACTTGTATCTAACACTCTTCAGTTTCATTTTCATATTTTTGTGTAATAATTCTTTTTTGACATTTTTGTGAACGTCAAACTCCATGGATTACTTTGGTCTGGGAAAAGAATTCTCTCTGTCCATCCATCCCATCATACTGTATTCCTAGACAAATATTTGTATTTATTAATATTATTATCTTTATGATTATTTTAAATGAGTTTTTTCAGTGAATATACTATCATACCAATTTATTTATTTATCTTGTAAGCACTATGTAAAGCTAGTCTATCATTATTGCAAATTAAACCCTTCATATTGATGCAAGATCATTAAGTTTAACATACAGACATACGGTCCACATTTAATATATCTCAGGAACCCTAAAGCAGACACACAGACACCTCTAAAACGCAACGATTACCTCTCTCTGGAGCTGCTTAATCATTAACGAGTTCAGAGAGCTCTGTACTTTATACCCTAGTAACCCTCAGAGACGTGAGACAGAGTCGAGATAGTGACAGGCTACCTGAGGGAGGACAGTGTAAATTATATTTGCACTGTATGTACTGAACTCCTCAAAGACACTGAGCACACTTATTAGGCTTCTGTCAAACATCAAAGCTCACACAGCTGTGAAACTGCATGAAGTGACTGGTTGAAACATGACGGTGAACGCTGAGTTCCTTGCTGGTTCTCGGGAGACCTTCACTTGTTTGTTTAGCAAATACACACATTTTTTCTCTCAACACATGCACAAGGCCTCTGAGACAACAGTCTGAATCATGTCCTGGATGTCATATTGATTGGTTAATTAGTTAACCTTTCCAGTTCATGAGACAGAGAGAGGTGTGTGTGTGTGTGTGTGCACAGACTACATGGGAGTGTCCTGAGCAAATGTGCTTTGCAATGCCAGTTTGTTAAGGTCTTATGTTAGTCATTCTCCTTTTAGTGCTTAATTGCATATTCACTACAAAGCTAACTACATGTTGACGTCCCTTTCCAGCTGACAGGTTCGGTTAGGCTCTTAATTCCAGTGAAGACAGGTTTTAATATAACAGCTTACATTGTAGAGATATTGTTGATAATTTCGAGCTTCCAACTTTGTGTTCAGAGTTTGGCGAGAGTCCGTTTCTGTGTCAGTTTGAAACGGATCTAATCTCTGCATTTACTGTATGTTACAACTTCTAGTGGAAAAGAAGAGTAATTTTAGAGTGGATCAATGCTTTATTAATACTGATGGTTTTGAAATTAAATGTTTGCATATGGCTGTGTTGTTTGAGATACTTTTGGATATCATTCAAAACTTAGGGATCAGCATGATTTTAAGATGTATATATTTGATGAAAAATACAGTAAATATTATTATGAAATATTATTACTACCGGTATATAAAATCACACGATCCTTCAGAAATCCTTCTAATATCCTGACTTTGTGCTCAAGAAACATTTCTGATTATTTTCAGTGTTGTTGTCACATGTCATACTTTTACTTTTTAAGGATTCATTGATGAACAGAAAGTTTAAAAGAACAGCATTAACGAATCCTTGCTTAATAAAAGTATTATTTTCTTCTTTTTTTGTTGGTTTTGAACACTAGTGTATATTGAGTTTCTTTAAGGAGTCTTGTGCACTGCAGTAGATGGCTCAGATGGCGTTTCTTATAGTGGGTGAGTCATTTCAGCTGCTGCCTCACCTTACCTGTCTCAATGTTATTTTCATCCAGAGAACAGGAAATGCTAGTATTGTTCTCTGTTCCTTCATTGTTAAACCACAGTGGATCTTATACCAGACCGAAATACATGAATCTTTTGTAAAAGCAGGAGTGTATCAGCTGTCTGTATTCTGAGATATTTTTCAGGGTCATCACTGTATCGGATGTTTGAATAACATTTAAATGCCTTTTTACGCCATTTTCTACTCCCAGAATATGTAGATAGAATATTCTTAAAACAGAACAATATGGGAATATTATATCAAAGTTTAAGACCAAAAACATTACCACTGTATTTCTATATAAAACAATAGCATTATCATGGTATCATGTCCAACAAGATATACCGGTAGTAAAAAAAAAGATTTATAAGCAGTGTTGGGTAAGTTACTATAAAAGGTTAATTAATTACTAGACACTTATTACATCTTAAACAGTATATATAACTGTACTGTATTACTCTCTCTAAATTAGAAACTACTGTGTAAATCCCATATCAACCTGCAGTTGAACAATACAATAATAGACATGAAACTGCTCTTTTAATTCTTTCAAATTAGTTATAAAATGGCATGAATTATTTTTGAACTGACCAAAGTATTTAAAAGGAGAAGATTAAATTAAAAACGTATTACATTTTGATGTTAAATGAACTTTTATTTGATATAGAATTGTTCTATACAGTATTTAATTGAATTCTATCAGAAGTAACTGTAATTAAATTACAGAAAAGCAAAGAGTAACCACTTTATCTTTTCAAGGGAAAAGTAATTAAATTACAGTAATTAATTGCTTAGTATGCATTACATCCCACACTGTTTATAAATGGAGCTGCACTGACAATCCCAAACTTTATGTTAGTAGAACGGTAGAACCAAAACTAATTTCCACTGAATTAATTCTGTTTAGTTTGCCAATGTTTTAATGATCTTCCTTGTAAATCAGTTCCTTGTAAGAGCCCATGACCATTTTGAACAGGCAACCATATGTTTAGCTTTAAACTCTTGAGAAGTTCTATTGGAGCATTTAGGAAAACAAGTCATACTGGTTTTGAGAAATAATAGCGTTACCATGTGCCTGAGAATGACAAGCGCTTCTAGGTCGCGTGGTTGGTGTCTGCGTAATAGCAGGCCTGTTGACTGATGTCAGTCAGGTGGCTCGTCTGGTTGGAATGGGTGTTGCTTCATATTGGGACGGTGCCATTTTTACACATCTCTTGACATTTGTTTGAAGTTCAAAGCTGCTGTGCTCTCCCCAACGCGGGAATACTGTGGCGGTCTCTGTGCTGTTCACGTATACCTTGCTTATGTTTGAATAACCTTGGCTTGTAATTTACTTACCAATTTGAACTTCTGTTTGTGTCGAATCTGGTGCCTAGTGGCAAAGTGCAACCTTCATGTGATGTGTCAACGTTCAATATGTGTAATGTCTTTTGTGACCAGACATCTTTTACATTGCTAGACTAATAATTTGTGCAAGTCTCAGCCCAGTTGGGCTCCGTGGGTTTGAGGTTGCCCTTATGCTTCAGGCTAACACTGCCCACTGAAAAGTGATGCTATAATATCTGGAGGACTGTGGGAAATGCATGTTGTGATCTGATAGTGTATGTCTGAGTGAATCAGTCTGTTCTGTTAACATTGTTGGCTCTGTTCTGGGAGGTTAAGGGTGAAGGTATTAAGAGGAGACAACAATTGTAAAAGAGCACAGAGTGGATCGTTCTGCTGTTTAACCTTGAGCCAGCAGATTAGACTCGTAGCTTTTCTTAAGATTCAAGAAATTGGTTTGATAAATTAAATCTTCCAGTCTCATGACCTCTTGCCCACTAATTATTATTTGATGATTCTAGGACTTTTCGGCTGAAGCAAGAAAGAGTTTGCTCATGTGCTATTAGTATGCGTCTTTTAAACTAAAACAAGCTCATTTTTATGTACTTCTCAGAAACATACTTAAAATTGCACTTACATATACTTGACTTATACTGACAGAAAGGTCTCAGTATATTTGACCTCTGCTTGCCAATCTTTTGATCGAGATATACTTAAAAGTGTAATTAAGTATTCTAAGTATACTTGGCTTTCAGTTGTGTTTACCCTTTTGATTGTGTAGCCTATTAAATACCTTTTTCACATAGTTTTATACGCTGTCTTATAAACTTACATTGTTTGATTGTACTTAATTGCAATGTAAACAAAAAACTTTGTTGTAAACTAAACGTGTACTCAAAGTTTACTGCTGTTACACTTAAAGTATTCTTAAAAGTCTACTTTTATACACTAGAAAGTGAGCCAATTCAGTCCCAAGCAGTTTTGAAGCGGTATACTTACTATACCTCTAGTACGATATTTGTATATTTACTGCATAAAGTATACTTAATATTCTTGAATTTTAGTTTTTAATTTGTAAAGTATGTCATTCACCCCAATATAACATTTTGGCTGGTTAGTATTGACAAAATTCCTGAAAGGCAATTCATTTGGTGGCTTTATTCAGAATGCTATTTATGAATAAAAGAACAGCCTTTGAATTATGAAAAGCAGAAATCTATAGATTGAGAAATTAAATTCAAGTTAGGAATACAGTATGTTTGTCACATGTGGCTGTATAAAGCACACAAAGAAACAGCAAAAACAGTCTTTAATCAATAAATTCAAAAGGCAAGGACAACTCTGAATAACAGAATAATACAACCACGTCAAACACTGACAAGACAGGACAAAGTAGCAAACAAAACTGACTATATATATATATATATAGTCAGTTTTGTTTGCTACTTTGTCCTGTATATATATATATATATATATATATACACTGAGTATACTGTAACCTGTACATTTCTCCCTCCCTCTCTACAACCTCTCCATCGCGCTCCCTTCCCCTTCCTTAAAACGAACTCTTGGTCAGGCGTCAAAGCATTTCACTACATGTTGTACTGTGTATGATTTGTATGTGACAAATAAAACTTGAACTTGAACTTGAACTATATATGCTTCTGCTTCTTATAAATATGGGATAAGACTAAACAAGGGAACTGAGATGATTAACAAATACCAGGTGAATGTAATTGTTAGAATTCTACTCAGCGCTGAGGGAGATTTTATTCTTTGTTTCAACTTTTGAGACTCAACTTTATTCTTTGTCTGTTTGAATATATATTGAGAAATGTCTAGAGGAGTAACTTAGGGACAACCAATGAGAGAATATAGATAACATCACATAGGAATCCTAAAGGTGATTACATCATATAGAAATCCTATGCATGCAATAACAAGTCTTTAAATGGTCAGTGGTCCATGTTTGACCACAGATACCTTAGGAGCCTACTGACCCTCCTGTTCCTTTACCATAGAAATGGAGATTCATCCCCATGTTCACCTAACGCTCCATATACTGTACATAAATCTGTCCAATACATACAGTAAATCTGTATTTTTTGGACTGTATCACCTAATGCTAATGTGCATTCAAAAGTAAACAAACTCTTAACTGTAAAAGCCTGTTGACACACAAAAAGAATGTTAATTCAAATAAAAAGTCATTATTAGCATCGACACAAACGGATGATGACATTCTGTTTTTTGTATGATCGCATTCTGCACTTATGCCGTCTGCCGCTTTAAATGCTCAAGTGCTTCAAGATCAAGTGGAAGTTTTTATCATTCATCAGCTGGAAAAATTAGTTCTGAAATTAATTTCTCCTCTGCGTTGTTATTACTATGGTGTGGACTTTGCTATTCTCTCAGAATTAGAATGATTATTAACATTATAGTATAATTATCAGAGTGAATGAATGGGACTGCTCAGGCATTAGAGAGAAGTTTAATTAAGTCTATTGAGCATGTGTGTGTGAGCAGGAAGCATTTAGGAAATGCGGACGGTTCTGCATGTTTGTGAAATACAGCAGTGCTGTGTCAGCAGGGAGTCACAGGGCACCTTAATTAGCCTCTCTTTTTCTGTACATCTCTGCTTCCGTCTGTCTCTCTTACGCTGTGCCTGTGGCTGTCTCCCTTCTTTTTCTCCATAGCTGTGTTTGTCAGCTCTGCTGTCATTATAATGCTCTGGGTCGTCAGGCAAATCTGGCAGCGCTGCATAACCTGTCCTGTCCTGCACGCTGCTGCCTACACACGAATGAGACGTGTGTTGATGCTCGAGAGCGCGTGGTGTTATTTTTGCCGTGCACATACTGAGCACCACGTGTCTTGAACACGTCATCACAGTAGTGTGATACACAACAATCAGTTGTGCAAACAAGGAACCAGGAATGTGTGTATCAGCTCACCTTTGTATTAAAAGGGCGTTCTACCTCCTACACGTGTGGAATGAGTGATAGTCAGTGACAATCTGTGAGTGTTTTTTTCTTATTGGATTTTTCCACTTTAGTTACTTTTGTTTGAAAATCAGTTAATCTAGAGCATGTTCAAGAGCATTTGGGCTATTTTTAAAATATCGTTTTGAATGAAGTCTCATACTCAACAAGGGTGTACAGTGATCCCTCGTTTATCGCAGTTAATTGGGACCAGAACCCCCCAGCGATAGGTGAAAAATCCTCAAAGTAAATTTCCGTATGTGTGTGTGTAGGTACCAGAATGTTTATAATATGTATATTTATACTTATTATATTTGAATTAAATCTATTTAATTATAAAACCTTAATATTATACATTTACTCTCTCTCTCTCTCATACGATACGTATTATGGTGCTCTACACTCATCAATGACAGTAGTATCTTGAGACTTGACTCCGACGATGACAGACCTGTGTGGTTCGATGAATGTGATGATGATGATGGTGTTACTGCACTGGTATAATGAGGCCTTTAAATCAGTTCGGGAAGCGCCTCATCGTCAGATATCAGCGCTGGATCGTCAACATTTGCTTCAGAGAGAGGCGAAGAGGCTCCCACTCCACTCGTGCTCTCATTGGTCGATCTCGTGCCGGGAACCAATCACGTGTCTTGTCTGAGCACCCATGGGTGTGTACAAAGCCTCTGAGAGAGTTTCTCTCTTTGTCTGGCATCCTGGGAAACCGTTTCTCTCACATCACGATGAAGCAACGCTGCTTTCCGCAATATGGCTGCCGATATGGTGGTATTTTCTGAATTTTTATTTTTCAATGAACATTTTTGAAAAATCCGTGATTGGCCACAAAACTTGAACCGCGAAGTGGCGATGGATTACTGTATTTTCATATATTTCAAAATGAAATTTATTCTTGTGATGCAAAGCTGAATTGTCGGCAGCTTCACTCCAGTCAGGGTTCTTCGGTGAATCGAAAGATAAAAAACAGCATTTCTTTGATAATACTTTTTTGCAACATTTAAATGTTTTTACTGTCGCTTTTAATCAACTTAATGCATCCTTGTTGAATAAAATGTACATTTTTTTAAAAGACAAAACAATCTTACTGGCCCCAAAATTTTGAATGGTAGTGAACATCAAAAGATTAATTGGGAATAGTAGAACATCACCTAAAATCAACATTTTGTTTTATTTCATGTGAACAAACCTTTGATATTTTGGATGAAAAAGCATTTTGATGATCTGTTCTGAAATTATTCAACAGTGAATAAGAGCTCATAAATGATACATTAAGGTTATCTATAAAGAAGAAATAATGTCAGCATGAGGTGTTGCCTCCTCTGCAGGGTGTCTTAAACATGGACATGGAAACATAAAAAACAACAGTAAACCCTGTCCCCTTGGTTACCGTTGCTATCCCTGACAAGCTTCCCAACTAGTTCTGATACTGTCAACATAAAGAGAGAAGCATGTCATTAAGTTAGTTACCTCAATAATTAATAAATACCATCTGGATGAAGTATGGATTGCTGTACCGGTAATTATTTTCAACATCAGCTACAAAAGAGCTTTTCAGTGTGCCAGTGAAACTACATGCCAAGAAGTACTTAATTAATAAACAAAGGCTATCACTTCTAAAAGTCATTGAAAAAGAGCGAAGCCTCATTTGAAATAGAAATAAAATGGGAAACTTTCATTTATCTTGAAGCAAATTGTTGTCTTTATGGATATTGTACATTTGTGAATGATGGGGGTATGCATCTCTTCAGACTGATTTAAAGATATGGAAAAGGAAAGCTAAAGTTGAATGTCAGTAAGTTAAACATGGACTCACTGACACAGGAAACAGCACATCTTCTCAACACCAAGCACCCACAGATCTTACTGAAGTGTTTATGGATCCCTTTTATGGATAAAATATTTCTTTAACTGGTGTGTTTCAGGGCTGTTGGGTTGCAGGCGCTTCAGAGGCTTCACACTGAACTACAGTTTATTGCTGTTGGAGGAGGAGGCAGGCGTGTTGTACGTGGGAGCTAGAGGAGCTTTATATGCCCTGCAGGCTAGTGACATCTCCAGCAGCTCTCCGCAGACCGTACGTACCAACAAACACATCAGCACTTAATTACAGAGCTTGCCAGGCAGAACTGTATTGATATTCATGAAACAAACTATTTTTATTCCTCTTCCTCTCTAACACTTTCTGCAATTAATTCATCAAAAACTGCTTAAGATGCAGACTGCATTCAAACGTTTTCTGAATGATTTCATTGTTATGTGCCATCTAATTTTGGCTTAAACTTTATACTTTTTGAGAAAATCTCCTGGGAATGTACAAGGTCGTTCACACACAGGATATGGATGCTTTGTCAAAGACCACCCTCTAGAGAAGAGGTTCTCATCCAAGGGGGCCTCAGCAAACTTCCCAGGGGGCCTCAAGATGACAAGACAAAAAGCTAAAACAACGAACTATTGAAAGTTTATATCCTGCAATTCAATTTTTTTGTCACAAAATTGATATGTTGGCAATTGCGATTGCAAGTTATAAAATTTGAATAGCGAGATATCAAGTCAGAACTATGAAATAAAAATGGGTTTAAATGTTAGGCTTAAATTTTATTTCATGCTGTAATTGTAGGGTAATATATTATGTCCTTTACGAAGTGCATTTGTGAATATAATGTACATCTAGTAACCTATACTCTGAATTTGTCTTCTGCATTTAACCCATGGAAGTTATTGCACACACATTAGGAGTAGTGAACACACACACACACACTGCGAACCGTGAACACTTTAGTCATTCACTGCAGCGCCTGGGAAGCGATTTGGGGGTTAAATCTTTCTCAAGGACACCTCAGTCGTTTCCTGCTGGCATTGAGAATCGATCCCGCAACCTTTGGGTTACAAGTCCGACCCTCTAACTAACCATTTGTCCACAACTGCACAAACTATTGTATACTGTACATTAAATAAGGTAATTGTTGCAGTTTATGTCAATCCAGACGGTCTGTTTAATGGTTTGCAAGCACAAATGTCTTCATTTAGCTTCAAAGGGCATCTTTGAAGACTGTATTCTATAAAAAAAGAAAAATTTGCATTCCGATTCTGACATCCAAAAACACAGAAGAAGATATTTTTTCTGTGGATTTTGCTAGTTTTCCTCCAACTTTTACCACTGTTGTTCTGCAGACACGTAACAAACGTGATCTGCTCCCAAATGGTCTACTGGGGATTGTTATTTAAAAAATTCAGCTCCTTAATATCATGGCCACTATGACATCACTGTGATATTTGAATGCTGAATTGTGATTGGCTTTTGTTCTTTTTTAAATTTGCATAAATTTGCATTTATTTATTTTTTATTAGTGCAAGAACAGAAGTCAAATTATGTTTTGCAGTATCCTAAAACTTAAATTAAAGGGATTTTGTTACTACTTTCTTTCTTTTTTGCAACTCAAAAGAAGATATTTTGAAGAATGTTGATGACCAAACAGTTTGGTGACCAATGAATTCCATTGCATTCTTTGTCCATACAATGGAAGTCAATAGCAACTGAAACTGTTTGGTCTTAATGTATTTTCTTTTTAAAGATCACCAAAGACCACTTTTTAATCATTTGTAAATTCTTTCCTCCTGAGAATATAGATTTTATTTCAATGTGTTCCAACTAATGCATAGTAGTTTAAAATGTGAGAGTTGTTTCCAAACACCAGTTGGTACAATTTGGCACTGCAACCTAGAGCAGGAAGTTGTTTTGCCAAGAAAGTCTTGAGATTTCACAAATTCTTGTTAATCTTATACTTGGACAGATTGACTGGGAGGCATCAGACGATCAAAAGCAACAATGCTTGAACAAAGGGAAAGATAACAAGGTTAGTCAAGATCTCCATCTATTGTGTTATTATCTATGGTACACATTCTAATGTAGACCTCCCCTTTCCAACAGACGGAGTGTTATAACCACATACGATTCCTGCAGAGGTTCAACAGCACACACTTGTACACTTGTGGTACACATGCATTCAGCCCTCTATGTGCATACATTGTAAGTAACTGTAACTGGCTACTTTTAAGCTTTCTAAGTCTTTAACACTCTTACTTTAACATGAGAAACTTCATATTTCATATTTAGGATTGTCTAAATAAACAATTTTTTGCGCTTTTCAGGATGCCAGAGAGTTTAAAATCTCATCGGCCTTTGAGGAAGGTAGAGAAAAATGTCCATATGACCCGACCAAAGGCTACACTGGCTTACTAATTGGTATGGCATCTGTTAGCAATATACATTTCATATTGGGTTTCAATCATATGATATTATCTAATTAAAATCTTAATGATATTACGCTGAACATTCTTGAACTATATTTTGGCCCTCTGTTCCCCTTAGATCAGCAGATGTACACAGCGTCACAATATGAGTTTCGGAGCTTTCCAGATATCCGACGCAACTCTCCGAATCCCACATTGAAAACAGAAGAGGCTCCAACTCAATGGCTACAGGGTGGGTCTACTGCAACACATTTTATTAGTAAAATATTTCATCCCTCACCATCAACATTACCATATGTTTGGATCTCTCAAATCATAGTAGGCTAATAATATTTGGACATTTAACACTACAGTGCCGTCCACAAGTCTGAGACCACCATTTAAACCTGGAAATAAACAAAGCTGTAGGTTGTTGATTTAAAAAAGTTTAAACAAAGAAAAATTATTTATAAAATAAATATTTTGAACATTTTAGGTCAATGATCAGATGTAAGCAAATGGTTCTCCACTGTATGTTCAAGTCAAATAATAAAATCATATATTATATAGAAACTCGTCCAAAAGTTTGTATTTTAAACAAATTAATAGTTTTATTCAGCAAGGATGCAATAAATTGATCAAAAGCGACAGTAAAGACCTTTATAGACCAATCTATTTCAAATAAATGCTGTTTTGTTTTTATATTTAAAGAAGAATCATATTTCATATTTCTGTATTTTTGATAAAATAAATGCAGACTTGATGAGTATAAGAGACTTATATGGAAGACTTGGATAATAAGTGGGACAGTAACCCTTAAACATTAAAAAGAAGTTGAACAGTAATATAGTTAATTTAGTATAATAATAAAACATATATTTATTTTTAATGTGCAGCATTGCATTATATTTTTATTCACGTTACTATTGTGGAGAGGTGTACCAACAGCGGTCTACTGTCTTGTCCCACACAGAAGCTGATTTTGTGGGCTCAGCGCTGGTGAAGGAGAGAGTGAGCAGCTCAGCGGGAGATGACGATAAGATTTATTTCTTCTTCACTGAGAAGAGCCAAGAGCTCAGTCCATACTTCAGTCACAGCAGAGTAGCACGGGTCGCACGTGTCTGCAAGGTACGAGGCTACACATGATCTCTCCTCTCCACACATCCCAGTACCTTTACTTTTCCATGTGCGTCTTAATTAAGTCGTCAATTTGAAGGGTTAAAATTAGTGGGTATAAATCCAGTGTGGTAAACATGCTTTGCATGGTAAAGTGGAACAAAAATGATTGAGGATTTAATCTCTTCCACGGGGGTTGGAACAAATGCTTTATTTTCATCACAAAATAATAATACAGATGGCAAGACATGGTCCTTCGCATTTGATTTGTTCAGAGACATCCAACAGTCATACACAAAAGTTCTTCACGAATGTGTTTGTAAGCACTAAACTGTTTCATTCACAGCTTTGTAAGGGCTCTGCACTCAAAATGCTTCTTTATTTGAAGTGTGGTTTTCTACAGGTTTTAGGTAATAGGTTTTACAGCAACGTGGTTGCCAGGCATTTCTCTCTCTCTCTCTCTCTCTCTCTCCGACAGCTCCCTTCCCTTGAGACTCGCCTCTCTGTCTCGCTTCTCAACCCATCAGTCTAGCTCCACACACTCAGATCAAAGTGCCAATTGAACATGTCTGCAATTTCACATCTTTTACTGCTACTCTACAGTGTTTATTTACCATCTGATCTAGCTGTCCAACATCTAGATGTTAGCATTCGAGTGAGTGTATTTGTTTATTATCATCATCACACAGAATTATGTTGCATTTTTCTTTATGTGGATGCATGCGATTTCAAGTTAAAATGGGTTAAATCCTTTTTAATAAAATATAGGCTACTACATATTATTTAAAGAAAACCAAATATACCAACAAAAGTCTTTTTGAAATAATTAGATTTTAATACATTTCCTAAATCAGTTTTCATTTCACAATTGCCCCTGAGCTGTGATAAACCTTTACCCAACAACTCACGCTAGCGTTCATATGTTTTTGAAAAAAATCCCTTATGGTTATCAAGGCTACATTTATTTATGCAAAAAAAAAGTAATATTGAGAAATATTATTGCAATTTAGTTATCAAGGTTGAAAAGTTCATATTTTTTCAGGATTTTTTCATGAATCGAAAGTTCGAAAGAACAGCATTTTTTTTTTACATTATAAATGTTGCATAATTTCGCTTTTGATCAGTTTAATGTCTCCTAAAACTATTGATTTATTTAAAAATAAATAAATACATGAAATCTTACTGACTTTTGAACTATAGTGTAGAGGATTTAGGCCGGGCTGGTGAAGTGTGTCAAGCGGGCTGTGAGGACTGAGGGTAAAATCAGTTTCTCTGTGCCAGTTCACACAGCAGGGTCACATTAATGAGTAGATTATTGTACGTTATCCACATGCTAGTGAGGCTGAATGCTGTAAATACACATTAACTGGCATTCAGCTGGAAGGAAAGCCATAATTAAGGATGTTGTCAGTAACTGTCTGTATAAAGTCTCAATAAAAGCTTTCTGTTTCTTCCTACTGGTGTTGGCTAGGCACATCTTTATTTTGCAGAGTTAGACGTGTTCTTGTGTCAACAACATCCCTGTCTGAAAATATAGTCCTAAACTCAACCCTACCAATAACTTATGCTTAAAATCAGAGGGAAATTATAGGTGATTAACACTGATGTAGAAGCACCTAACCCTGGTTGTAAGCCTAAACTTGACATAAACAGTAAACTTTTCCCTCAAATTGGTTGATTGGTTGATTAGAATGTTGTTGACAAAGATGTTGATCCAGGAACATGTTGTACTTAGCCTAATCAAATGCTGTGTGTAGGCTAGAAATCGTTTGAAATCGTCTCAATTTTTAAAACATCTGCAGTGGATTATTGCATAAGTGCCCATGTTTTATGCTCTGGTTTCACATGACCATACATCTGCTTCTGAATATCACCAGTTGAGATGATGGCATCTTAAATCAACATTCAATAGCCTTTTTTCCCACAGTGAATTAAAGGTTGTTACATTATAGTGTCAGTGTTATTACTGGAAACTAAGAACTGAAGAAACCAAGAAATGCTAAGAAGCTTTGTGTCTCGTCAAAGTCATTCCTCCATGAAGATTTATTTTCCTTTTTGGAGGCAGCATGGAAAATTCACTTTATCCCACTGACATGATAGGGGATTCCTTTACATGCAAACCACCCCCCCCCAAAAAAACATCCGATTTATTCATTTCCCTTTCCCACAGTCACACTGACAATAATGTTTGCTGCCAACAGTTACGGCAATTACCAGTGATCCATGTTAAAATGAAGTTTAAACTTTCTTCTGCTGTTTTTACAACACTCTTGAGTTTTTCTAATAGTGTTAAGTTTATATAATGGTTTTTAATGTGTCTATGTCACTAGGTGTGCCTAATGGTAATTATTTTCATCGTGTTTGCTCTTTACTTTTATTTGTATGGCTTCATGTGCTTAATAAATACATGTTAAATAAATCCTTCAAAGATTAGGGTTGGTAAGTTTTTCTTTTTTTTTTAAGAAGTCACTAAGGCTTTTTATTTAAAAACACAGTTATACTGTAATATTTAAAATGACTGTTTTCTATTTTAATTATTCTGTTTTTTAAAAATGTATTTATTCCTGTGATGGCAATCTGAATTTTTTTAGCAGCCATTGACTTCAGTGGCAAACTTTTGAACGGTAGAGTTAGTACACCTTTTGGAATCTGCTGTTGTAGATCATGATTATCTTTCAGCTGTTTTCTGTCCTTCATCTTGTAGAGAGACAGAGGAGGTCTTCTCACACTACAGAAGAAGTGGACCTCCTTCCTGAAGGCACGTCTGGCATGTTCTTTACCGGACTATGAATTTCACTTCAATGTGTTGCGGAGTGTGTTTTTTCTGGAGGGCTCCAGCTCTCAGGACTCTGTTTTCTACGGCATCTTTGGCCTGGAATGGTAAGATCTCTTTTGTACAATCCTTCAATATCAGTTTTTTTGCATAATGGGCTATTTAGTTACTTGCAATTGTGTTTTGATTGTGTCCATTACATGATGCCACTTCTTTCGGTTCTCCCTGGTTCTTAGTGACCTACAGTGGGTTCATCAAGCTCTTAAACTCTTAGATGGAACTCTTAGTCTTTCTCAAATGATGCTGGCATTTGTGTATGAAAGCTTAAAGTGTTGTACTGCCGTACATGGCGGGTGGCATGCAAATGATGCCTCAGTCGATAGCGATTGAAGGATTCTGCTGTGACTTGCGGGTTTATTGAAATAGACTTTGTCTATTAGTTAGTTCATCTGTCAGCCTGGACACACTTCATACATCAAATGAGGTGACAGCATTTAGAGTCCACCAGGATCATCAGAATGAAAATCGCTGACACGTCCTCTGGCTGCCTGCAGCACGAAGCATGTTTTATTCATAAGCAGGTCACAATCTCTCAGGAGAACAGAGAATTTGCTCTGGACACGTATATCCAGGCTTTGACTCATCATTGATAAAACTGTAAAATCCAAAGTGTTATACTTTGAAGCTTGTGGGCTACATTTCTGTTTTTGTCAGCATGAGCGTTAAGCATTTTCTTTTTATTCAGTTGTTTCCTTTCACACATATCTTCAGAGCTAAACTGCTTATAGAACACAGGTCACACACGCTTAACGTCTGCCGTTTTGACTGGAATGACAGTTTTGATGCCCCGCTGTAACCAGAGGGGAGGTTCTGATGAGCTGCCAGGCAATCAATCTGTGGGCTGCGGCTGCCTGAGGTGCAAACCACAAACATATGAGCAACAGTGATGCATGTCAAGATAGGCAGGCAACGCTAGAAAATAATTAGGACGCAGAAGGAGAGCGAGCTAAACAAGAAGAGACAAATAAAATGAGAATAAAGCGCTTTAGCTGCGCAATGCTGACCTGATCACACTGACCTCAGCAGGCTAAGGTTGAACGACTCTTGTGTCACCACTCACCATGTCATCAGTTTGGGTGTAAAGTTTACATTGACGTGGGTGTTTGTTTTCCTATTAGGCAAGTCTAAATCAGACATGGAATCTCCAGTGAAATACATTTTTTCTTAAAGGGATAGTTCACCCAAAAATTAAAATTGTTTCATTGTTCCTGGAATGTACCTGCAGAGATCAGATCAGGGTGGGATCTGAGGGTATGTTTACATGGCAACGATGTACTAAAAACAGATGACAACGTTGGCAAAACTATCCCAATTCACACGTATCTGTGCAAATGACTAAAAAGGCTGTGTTATGCATGCCAGGTCAGTTGTTGGCGAAACGTCACATGTCACTTTGTCAAGAAACACCACAAGAACATGTAATACTCATGCGTGAATATGTAATACACAAGTGCACAATGGGAAAGGCATCGTTTTCCAAACCTTGCACTTTGAAAAAAGTTTTTAAAGCTTGTGTTTTCAGGCCCTGATTCATGCCCAGTTGTTGTGTAAAGAAAGAAAAAAAACGTCCAAAATGCATAAAAAGTTTTTTATGTGCTATACCCAATTTTATAGACATTGAATCAAATTTTCATACAAAGGGAACGAGTGCGATGCGGAAGCAGGACATGAAGTAAAAGTTCCAAATGAAATCTCTTTATTTCCAAAACGCAAAACCAAAACACTTTAAATAAACAACAGAAAACGGCATTTCTTAGTGCAAACCCGGAGAAGCTCGGAAACAGGGACATCCACACTCGAAGTAACTTAAGCATAACACGAACATGAAAAGTTCACAACTGACAAAGACAAAAGACAACAGGAAGGTATTAAATGACAAACACGGGATAGGGAACAGCTGACGAGACCTGGGAGCATGCAGGACCTGGAAGATACATAAAGGGACCTGGAAGGGAACAATGCGAGACAAGACCGCGACACAAATAAATCATATATCAAATAAACTCAATGATATCTCAAGTCAATCTTGCAATTTTGCTTAAAATCACAAAGTAACGGTAGCCTGATGGCACATTAAAATCAGCAGAATATGCAATGACTAGGCATATTTCAAGGCATAAATGTACAGTGTTAACAAGCATAAGATAAAACCGCCAATCACCATGCTAAAATTAAGGGGGGGGAAAATGAATTAAGTGAGTATAGTTATATCCACACAATAAACTTCATTTGTCATTGAGTCATTTTGGAGAGTTTTTTTGTTACTATCTGCTGTCATTGTGTGGAAAAGAACAGCTTCTTCTAAATTTCTCCCTTTTTGTTCCATGGACAAAGAAAAATCTAATGTTTTAAAAATGACACTGGGTGAGGTGATTGTGACAGAATTATAATTTCTAGATGAACTATCCCATTAAGTTTCTATTGGAAACATTCTTTTCCCTCCCTGCTGTTTTTTAACACCTAGTCACTTCTAATAAGGGCCCTTCTTCTTTTCTTCACTATGTTGTACTGATCACTTGAGGAGCTTTGTCTATGTTCCTGTCTTCACCCACTCACTGTCATCTCTCACCTTTCTCACACACTTTTTAATAAATTTGTCATCTATTTTTCGTTTCCATGGTTACACAGTGGGCTTATGAGGGTTCTATGCTGACATGCCAAGACCTTGAAAAACAATGAGTGCAGCACAGGCTGAGAGGATCTTTGCTTAATAAACCCAAGCATACAAGCTGGAAACTGGATCAGCTACAAAGCAAATCACACCTAGGCTGATTCACCACTTTCATGAATGCAGCTTCTATTCACAAATTTTCTTTGAGCTCTCTTGAAATATATCCTAAAGAAATGCCTGAGCGTGGGTGGGTGTTCACAGTCCTGGCGTTGGTCTAGGGGTTTTACCTGACATCATGTAGTGTTGGATTTCGCTCCTTTGTACTGCTTTGAGAGGATACTCACCAGAGCTTCTTTTTTAGGAAAAATGTAAAAGCATCTGCTATCTGCCAGTACTCCATTTCGGATATCCAATGGGCCTTTGAGGGGCCGTACATGGAGAGCAGAGAAGACTCCAGCTCCAAATGGACAGAGTACACAGGGAAGGTGCCAGAACCTCGACCCGGCTCGGTAAGGCCAACAGAAGTTATACAGGATTACAGCTATACTGATCCCCTGTTTCATCTTACACTGACCTGATTATCCACATCCCTGAAACTCTGATGGGGAAGCACAAGTCAGCACTTCACAGGTGGAGCTACTAAAGCTGTCTAACCGCTGTGCAAGGTGCAAGTAGAACGTTGATCTGGTTTCATCCAGAAATCAGACGCTGATGAGCAATTTTATAGAGTGCACATGGAGAAAAGGGGCTTATTTCATCAAAGCTTTTGCCATGGAGATTAGCAGCAGGCAGAAAATCTTTGCTGATTGGCTGCATTATGAATTTTGAATCTATGATCTTTCTAATAGGGGAGTCTGTATGCGAGTAACGGTTGATATCGCACCTTTAATTGATGTCGGGAAGTGTAAAGGAAAGAACAATTTGGGGTTTTCCCTGGCCTATTTTAGCTTTTTGAAAAATAAGTCTTCATGTAAGATTTTCTTCTTGAACGCTGGAACAATTTCTATCCGATAATTAAAATGACAGCTAAATTGTCAATTTTCAGTCAAGATTCTGAGAATAGCTCAATGTCCTACATTCTCGACGGGTTCTTGGAAATTAGTAGGTAATCCCACTGTGCAAGACGAAGGGAGGACTTCAGACCCTGCACTTTTGTCTGCAAGCCTTTCAAGGCTTTGAAAATATGGTAGCATGTGCTGTAATGGCCAGAATTGATGTCCGGAGGGGATATTTATTTTTTACTCTTTCCCCCTGTAGGCGTTTTTGAAAAAAGTTACCAGCCAGCGGCAGCTTTTTTGATCATTTTCGCAAAAGTTTCATGGCACCCAGAATGTTTTGTTAGCACAACCCTATAGCTTGTCCTTGGTTGACATTTAATGTCAGTTTTGTTTTATATGCTGTTTAATTTTGATGATTGCGTTACTTTACATATGCTATCGCTTGTTTCTGCTTCTTTGCCTGTGCTTTGAGGGTCAAAGAGTTAATGACCCTACAATTTCGATTACAGGTAGAGTAGGCAATTTGTTTTAACACTTTGTGTTATACTGGTTCAAACTCTCTTCACATCCTAATAGCAATCAATAACAGCAAATATTAAAATGTATCTTCTTTGGAAGTCCCAGTACCAAAAAATGTTTGTCCAGTCTCTGCATTCGGTCCGATGAGCTATACAATGTCCTACCAGCCTGTCAACATATGTTTTTCCATGCCTCCAAGCACCAATCACACTTCATCAGCACGTTCTGTAAGGCTGTGAAGAGTTGTAGACAGTCACTGGGTGCCACAAAGAAAGAGCAGATGCCTTTTACGGTTGCTCAATAACCAAAACAACGTAACTGTAATCACAAGATGACAAACTGTTTATGTCCTAATTTCTTTGTCAGCACTATCAATGGAAAATTAATCTGCAGCAGGTGGCACAACTAGAGCTCTGAAAGTTGTTTACATTCATTATAATGTTTTGTGCTTTGAGATATGCAGTAATTTAACGTCTCATGATGCTTTTTAGATTCTACTGTTTGCATTCATGTGTTTTTTGGAGGAGGTGTGGCTTTGGAGATCCTCTGAAGGGATGCTGTGATCTCAAGCTTTCAAAGCTAGCTTGCTATTGCTAGCCTGTCCGAAGTTGCCTACCCTACCTTTTAAATCGTCAAAATATTATATTATTTTAAATATACTTTTTTATATATTTTAAATATGAGGTAAAAATAAGACACTAAGGTCGATTAAGGTATTTATCTGAGAAAATGATGTGGCAAAAAAGCAAACGGCAACTACAGGTTTTATTTTATGCAAAAAAAGTAGAAAAAAGCATACTTACATCAACTTCTACAACATAATCAGTTATTAATATTTTGTTGGTTCTCTCTTGTTTTTGCATTTTTTGTTTATAATTTCAAGTAAAGCCTGGCAAAATTGCGTAACAATTTTCTTTGTAAAAATTGCGTTGTTTCATTGCATTACCCCGAATAAAATGTTTTGACTCCTAGTACAACTATGCAATATGCATACAAAATCATTAACACATTTGTAATAATATTTGAATAAAGATTAAATATGTCAAATTTCCTAGGACGGGCATCACTTTTGACCACTACTATCTATGTATTGTTGGAAGGTGACTTTACCTCGCTTGTGCTTTCTTTTTCTCTTCAGTGCATCACAGATCAACTTAGAGCAAAAGGCATCAACTCATCCACCAACCTGCCAGATGACGTACTTCATTTTGTCCGACGCCATCCGCTCATGTACAGGCAAATCCTTCCTCAAGGACAACGCCCCCTGCTGTTTAGGAGGAACGTGGATTACACTAAAATTGCCGTACACAGAGTGACTGGTCTAGATGATCAGATATACCACATACTCTTCATTGGGACAGGTAATGCAGTGACCTCCCCTTAACTGCTTTTTGTAACAATTTCTAGTAAAGTATTAAAGAATTTATCAGAAATAAAATAGAAGTGGTTTGACGCTGGAATGTGTTTCATCTGGTTGCGATGTTCCTCCAGATGAAGGTTGGCTACAGCGGGCTGTGAATGTTAATGGTCAGTTGCACATCATTGAGGAGCTGCAGCTTTTTGAAGAGCCCCAGCCAGTGAACAGTATAGTCATCTCTGAGAAACAGGTGAGAAATGAGAAATAATTATATTATTACAACAGGTTGTTCCCATTATAAAGTTTGCAAATCCATTACCTTCTGTTTGAATTGATATGAGTGTACTTTGATTTTATGCAAAGCCCACAATGTGAATCTTACTACCCACTTGAACCTTTCTTTGTCAGATGAGTGTGTACGTGGGTTCGTCCAGCTCAGTGGTGCAGTTGCCCTTGTCCACATGCAGCAGATATTCCTCGTGCTTCGACTGTGTGATGGCGCGCGATCCCTTCTGTGCCTGGGATGGACTGGAGTGTGTGGACATTACATCACGCAACAGCAGGTATAAATGCATGGTCAAACTAGTACCTCTGCTGTCCTTATTATCTTTTTATTTAACTGAATGAAATGCAATTGCGATTTACATCATATCTCAATGCCGGTACTTAATGCCGGTTAATAAGGACATAACTTGATTTAGTTTATGCATGTCATGAAACTTAATGTGTATTGGATTTGTGGTGGCAAAATCTTTTAGCAATTCTGAATAAGAGACAAATATCCCAATTGCAATTTATAAAGGTTTATTTTCTTGCAAGAAAAGGTCAACAGTCATACAGACATCCGAAGCTGCCCTGCAGAGTGTGACAAAGAAGGGAGGGCTGCTTTGGCACTTATATCTCTTGTCAAGGCTAAAGGCTCAGTTGTAATTTTCCATTCCTTATCAGGAACACGTTACCCTCTCTATACCTCAAGCTTATTTCTTCAGAATTATTATATTTCACTTACTAGTTCTACAGTGTAAAAATACAATTAATGTCACACAATAATCAATAATGTCAAGAAACAAAATGTAATCATATATAAGACAAAAAAAGAAAACATATCATTTATAAAATTCCATCACAATTCCCCCCCTTTTTATCATTCATTGATAACTAAATAATATTCAGAATTTTAGTCCTTTCATTACATCTATGCTCTGATTTTCTCTGATAATTAATCACTCAATTAAATTATCACTCTCTTACATTTTTGAACAAAGAATTTTTAGTCTGGTTTTGTAGGAACAGTCCCTTATTATAAGCAATCATATATATTCAGGATAGAAAATATATTTCAATTCATTAAATACATTTAACTGTAACTTCCACTAGTATTAATATCATATTCCTATGCTCTTGGATATATTTCATGAAATTTGTCATCATAATAAGACATTTTAAGCATTTGATACTTAACTCAATTATATTGGGATATTTGTCTCTTATTCAGAATTGATAAAAGATTTTGCCACCACAGATTGGAGTTGATGAACTCTATTCTTTGAAACATTATTAACACACAATATGTCTGTACCTTATTATTTTTTTAAATATTGAATTATATTTTATATTTTAATATTTATTTAGCGCATTACTCATTTCCCATTTTTACATATGTTGGCATCTAAAACTCGTAAAAATGTTACCTATAGTAAATCCAAATGAATATCCTTTTTTTTTCATAATGTACATTATGATGATGGGATACTTACATTCAGTCATAGCATTAAAAATCTGTTTCTAGTTTTTAATGTTTTATTTTTCATTTAGATATTCAGACATTTATCAGTTCTCGCCTATTACGGTATATGAAAATAATTATTGCTTTATCTGTATCTGTTAGAATTCTAATGTCAGTGCATCCCTAATAATAAACTCTCTCTATCTACAGAGCTAATCTGACACAGGATATTCTGAATGGAAACCAGGGCTGTGATGAATCCACAGCAGATGGTATGAAACACATTTATGTAATAGTTAGTGTTAAGGTGATTATTCAGTGTTATTTTAGTATTATTTATGTACTATTATAGTATTTATTCATATTTTGAATTAGCATTTATTTCTCTATTTTCAGTTTTCATTTTGCTTTTGTTTTTCAATATTTATGTTTTATATCAAGTTTATTTCAATTATTGAAAACTATTTTTAATAGTTCTAGTCAACAATAACAACACTGTGCAGCAATAGTTGCGTTTACATGGACTCCAATAATCCCATAATCAAACTAGCAGCATAGTTGACATAAAAAAGTCACATGTAACCATGTTAATCAGAATGAATTGATCAAGTCTGATAAAAATCTTATTTTGATTGTAAATCTTTGGATTGTAAACCTTTTCTAATCCAAACGAGAGGACATGCTAACACTTGATCAGACTGAAACCTAAAACTGGAAAGTGCTGCGCACATGCAAATGACGTAGAAAAGACGTATTGACATATGATGCGGGAAACAAGTTGTTTTTGTCGTCGTATCATTCTAAATGTCACACTCCACTCATTGTTTTTGAAGTGGAGCAGAACAATGTCCCACAGATGCCTTATTCTGAGTGTTTACTGCTTGATAAATATAAGCAGCAAGTCATTCATGAATTAATTAATTTTGGTTGAAACAAAAGGTGTCCATATAAATGTAGCTAGTGTTGTCAGTTTGTTTCCTAAATTCATTAATTAGTTATATCAAATGGTATTTATCCGATCAGGATATTAGCCAATATCTAAGGTAACAGATTGTTCCTAAGTGTCCAATAAATTTCCATTACTGCAGTGATATAATCAAGCTAATGAACCCTAAATGTGGACTCCAATGTCCCTGTAACTGATATGTGTGTGTATCATTGCTCTGTCATAGACCGAGTGTTACACCGCTCTCGCTCTGTGATGGCGGGCGATGACGTGCTGCTTCAGTGTGAGCTCAGCTCCAATCTAGCAACCCCAGAGTGGACGCTGGATGGAAAGAAACTGCAGGGTTACGGGCTGGACTCTGGCTACCGCGTCGGCACTGACGGTCTACTGGTCATCGAGGCACGGCCTTACCAGAGCGGCCACTACAGCTGCTTTGCCCTGGAAAACAGTGTCAATGTTCCTGTGGTGATCTACTACTTGACAGTTCGTCAGGAGCATCCTGCACTTCCTCCTGTGGAGCCAACGCAGCCGCGCTTGACCACAGAGATCTACTGGACCTTTCAGACTTCCCAAAGTGACTCCCCGGAGGACTTCGATCCGACCCCAATGTCTCCTCGCTTCGAGTTTCTGTCCGTGAGGAACATGGAGGCCATGTACCTCTCCCTAATCACAATCCTAGGAGGTCTTTGTTTTGTTTTAACAGTCGTCCTGCTGTACGTGGGATTCTGTTTGCAAGGGCGAAGAGGTAAATACTCTTTGCGGACCGCTGCTCACGCGGGAAGGAAACGAGGTGCTCACATGGAGCTCAAGACCATCTCCAGCCACTGCAACGGGAAAGCCGACGCTCATGACGGCTTGCTGCAGATTGTTCCTGGAGAAGCAGCAACGTCACCCAACAAAGAGCTTCCTCCCGCTCCACCTCTCCCGCCCCCTTCAGAATCAGAGTACGTCAATGGACTCTCTGCCACCTTACCCAGCGTCTTACGCAAGATGAATGGCAACAGCTATGTTTTGCTGAGACAGACCGATGGAGATACCACATCTCCGCTCTATTACTCCTTCACGGAGGAGCTCAACAGGATCCTGGAGAAGAGGAAGCACACGCAACTGTGTAGTAAACCTGATGAGAGCTCGGTGTGAACCGTACCTACCCTGTGGAGATGCTGCTGGTGTCCTCTAAAGTGTTCAAGGGTAGTGTCAATTTCTAATACCCCTTTTTTTAGAAAGCATTGGTGTTCTTCTAAAAGGACCAACTGCCTCACCGTTTACATTTCAAATGTAGAGCTTTTGACTTTCAACAGACTGAGGAATGCCCACTGCTTACAAAACAGCAAAGAACGAACACATGGAAATTCTACCTCAGCAAATGATATCACGCAGCTCTCGGCTTATTTCAGAGTGCTTGTGTTAAAATTGGGGTTGGAGTTAGGGATATATAGTTAGGGACATGCAGCAAGGAAATCTTCAGAGCTGGGGAATCAAATAAATGATTCTGTTACAAACTGGTTGGAAGAGACATTTACAAGGTAGCGTTGTAAAAAAACACTACAAGATGAACTCAGATGGAGGTTTTGTGCCTGGACGCAGCAAGCCGTGTGAAAACTCTAGTGCTGTTATGCACCGAATGTCTTTTGCAAATGTATTTTATTTGAATATTTTTTAATTTATGCCAACACTGACCATATCAGTAACAGCTTGTAATAACTATGATTAAGAAGAGCAGGGATAACAGACTTTAAATATAATGAGAAATGCACTTGATGTACTAATTGTGTAAATAAGGCTTTTATTAATAGTTTCACAGGGGTGGGAACCCGGGAAGATGACAGTATTAACCACTGAGATGCACTTTATGGACCGGTAGCATTTGTTTTCCGTGAGGTGCTGCTTATTCTAACAGACCTGGAGAGGATGGAATGGATTACAGGGACGGGAAGATTGCGAATGATGTGAAAGTATGTTGTACTCTGAATTGATAATACTGCGAAAGACTACAGTGTGTGGACAGAATGAGCCCTCCATGACCCTGAGAAATGGACCACAAGTCTGGATTTGGATCTGATTCAGATCTGTATGTCTCTTGTAATTTAATAAGTCAACATGCACAAGAACTGACATAAATCCTTGTTGGATATTCATTCCTTCATCAGAATTCCAGAGTCATTAGCTGCTATGTTTCCACGGCAACCACAGAGCAGAGGTAAAGCTGATGCTGACCTTTTTAGATTATCCTTTTGACATGACCAATTATTTTAGCACCTCTTACAGTCAGGTCTCACGGTCTTAATAGAGATTAACGAATTAGCGGGACGCCATGAAATTGGGCTTCTGCTGCCAGTAAATAAACTAAATTCAGTTCTAGTTGGGACATGATGAACAATGAGTATTGTAACATGGTTATATTGGGGGTTTAATTGTCCTTTCTCTTCCAGTAAGTCCATTAAACTGTTGTGTAAATGTTCGTCCTGGAACTGGTCCAGCTTCAGCTGCCCACACTTGCGTGCAAGAGCGTTTTGGCACGTCTCCCACTACTTAAGGAGAGCGTAGCACCTGGTTCTGTCTGTTTAGATCAGAATATGCAGATTGCAGCGGAGCCGAGTGGAGAACATTAAGGCCACATGTTCAGAACAGAGCTAAGATGAGCACTGCTGATAGTGTAGTTTGCTTTCTTCCTTACACTTTGTGTTCAGACTCATAGTTTTTGTCTTGTTGAATGTTTCTGTCTTGTTTAGTAGAGTTGAATTTTTTTTCTAAAGTGGTTTAAGGCATAGTGTACCGGTACCTAAAAATAAAAATAATGTAATTATTTTATTTACTTATGTTCATGTCTTTACATACCTGTACAGTTTATTACTTTTTCATGAGGGACAAAAGACATTTTGGAGTATCTTCCTTCAGTTCTTTCCTTACAAGTTCATAGTAACCCAAAAGGAAACAATAATACAATACAATACAGCATACATTTCAAATCTTCTGAAGTCAAAATCTCTTCAAAATATTCAAAATGAGAAATGCACATGATTGACATCAAATGTGAATATAGCACATAAGATGAGGAACACTTTTATGATACCTTTAAGGTGCATTTTTGGAGTTTGACGGATTATGTTTCCTGCCATTAATCTTTTTTTCTTCTTCTTTTTTTTTTACTCCATTATCTCTCCCTCTCTGTATCCTCCACAATTTCCGTTTGACAAATGGCATTCATGTCTGTGCATACACGTCCATCTTAGTCTCTAATGAGAACAGAATAGATCTGCATCCACGTCTGACCTCCACTCTCCCAGAGGGTCACAAGCTGTGATTAGATGCTTGTCTTCATGCAGCTCATATGGTCTGTGCTTGCAATGTTTACATCCTGTGAGACTTATTTCCCTGCGAGAGAGGCACTCCTGCAGAATCTTCTAACATGCCAGGACAGGTTTATGGAGGAGAAATATCTCAACTACTGCCCGCATTGAAAGTGAATTTAAAGTGCACTAGAGAGAGAACGAGACTGACAGCGAAAGATCAAAAGAGAGTCTGGAGATTGCATTGAAATAGATTGGGAAATGGTCATTAAGCCTTTTATCCTCAGCATTGCTCGATTCCAGAGTCTAGATTCAAAAAAGGCTTGTTAATGTAGCTGAAATGTCATTGGTTCTCCTGGGTGTAGTAGCTGAACGAGACATGCAACTTTTGAATTCCAGGCACAAGCAATTTCAGTCTGTTCATCACATATTGCATGGCTTCACAAAGCACAAAAAGAGTCTTACATGGAGATTTTTGTATGTCTTTTTTCATTATATACTGTTTTTTAATGGCAAGCTACATAATTATTTTCATTTTAGAGGATAATAGATGCAACCATGTTGGGATTGACACGAAGGAGACTTAATAATAACTAAAAAAAAAAAAAAAAAAAAGAACCTTTATGCTCTTAAATATTTTTGGTTTATTTTTTGACATATGTCAGAAGAGCAGGACCAAATTGTGTCATGCATAGTCCCAAAAAGGGATTATGAATGGAACAAGACAATACAGTGTTGTCAAAATAAGAAATTATCAGACATTTCAGTCCTTACAAATCAATAGATCTCTTTGCCGCATAATCCATAAAGCATAATGTGTTTGATCGAGTGTTACATTGTTTTGTTGTTGTACTACTAAGCCATTTTTAACATGAGCTAAATATTTAATAAACACTTAGAGAGGTTTATACCCTGTATAGATGACCAGAAAATACATATATTGAGTTTATTGGTCCCTTCAGTCATACTTTACTCCAGTACATACAGTATAAATGAAAAATGTGTCAGTAGAAATATTTATTTTATAGCTTTGTACAGTTTTGTGCATAATTATTTCATTTTCTAAATTGTTGTTGGTTATTGGTGCATTGCATTTTTTGCGAACATTACAATTTTTGAGAAAAAAACTATTATAGATATAATAATAATATAGATGATGCTGATAATAATGATTATAATACAAATGAAATACTCAAATAAGTCTAATAAAGCATGTTAAAATTCCCATGATTACAGTATTTTCCAAAACTGTAAAGATGGTTTCCATTTGTCCAACTGAGATTGTATGCTTCCTTTTTCTTGTGTTCAGAAAATATTGTTAAATCTCCTGCAGAGCAGACCGTGTCTCAGAGTCACTTCAGTACACAGTTGTATGCCTCTTCAGACGTGGGTAGGTTTGTGTGGGCTGCCTCTGGAACCGCATTTAATGAAGCTGGTTAGACCTATGCCTGTCACCATGGTGAAAAGACCATAGCATTATTATAAATTCGCTTAATCTTTATTTCTTCACTGCTCTCCATGGAAGAAACATTATCAACTACCTTGCCCGTGTTTGTTCAGACAGGCAAAGCCCAAGGTATATGTTTAATGTGTAAATTTTTTCCTTTGTCCAAGGGCAAAGTGTTATGTTTTGTGTTTAATTAACAGTAATACTACAGGGACCTGCTTGCAGGAGAGGAGGCTGAGAAGCATGAATCCATTATGGGAAACTTGTAAGTCTGACATTTGATTTGTTTACATTTTACCTAGTCAATTCTTTCATTAAACAGTATTGAACCTTCTGTTTGTGTCTTTTTATATTGGTATTACATTAAATAAATGCAAATTTCAGTCAATCTGCTTTCATGAGTCAAGCGTAATATTCAAAATGTGGTGAGCATACCTCACCTATGTTGACGTGTAGGAGCTTTAACACAACGGGTTATTACCACTCGATGCATCAAATACAGCTGGAACAGGTTGTTCTGTGGTCAAGCGGTGTTGGCTATGGTAGAATGTTTTCTGATTCTTATTGACTTCAAATCTGCTGTAGAAGAAAGAGTTAAAACAAAGCACTCCATAACACATCAGTCCATATGAAAGGGATTGAGAGGTGCTTCATTGATGAGGGTTATTCATTCATTCATACATTCATCCATTAAAAAAGTAAGCTATTTATTGTCTTATCGATAATGATTAGTGTGCTGTAATCTAATCTGGTCTACACACCCTGCATAAACAGAACAATCTGTCACCATCACATATTCAAAATGTTTTATTGCTTAGTCAATGGTTTGGACCCAGAGCGGAAGATGGTTAAAGCTGCACGGTCACCGTGATTTTGCCAAGTAAAACGTTCCTAGATCAACATATTTGGTTGATTCTGGAACAACATTCTAGTCCAAAACATTTTGTCCTACCCCTAAACATAATCCCATCCAAGCGCTCATAAAGTGGTAAAATAATAATGAAATGTGTAGAAGCACCTAAAAATGATTATAAGTCTAAACATAAACTATAAAGTTGTCACTCAAATCTGATTGGCTGTTTGGAATTTTGTTCCAGGGTCAACAATGATGTTGATCCAAGAACATGTTGAACTTGGTGAACTGATGTTCATCATGGCGACATACTGCAACTGTAATCTCTGAAAGAGCAATCATATCAAATATCATATCATATAAAGACATTCAAACTCCTACAGCATCATAGTAAACCATGACGTCACATGAGGTGTGGGTTTATGCTGGTCATTATGTTGGTTATTGTGTGGAATGCAATGATATAGGATAAAAGAAAGAGAGATAAGAAGTGTTTGTACATAAGGAGTGTAGTTTTATGTTACTGAAGTCTCTATGGAAAGTGTCTCATTAAGGGTGTGTTCACACTTGTAGTTGATCCATTCACTTGGTTCTTTTGGTCCGGACCAAAAAAAAAAGGGTAAAAGGGTAAAAAGGGTAAACTCCATTTAGTCCTGGTTATTGCGTCATTCTGTTCTGTAAAGAAAGAAAGAATCCAAAATCCCAGGTTTAAACTGAGGGGCGAAATAAATGTGGAAATTCGTGGATTTACATGTTTTAATTTCTAAAATATTAAGAAATTAAAAGTCGCATTGATATATAATCTGTCCGTATTGAATCATATAAGGCAAGCAAAATGAGTCAAAACAACGTCACTCGTGCCCTTCTGCTCTCTTTTCTTTATTTAGCCTACTTGATTATTATTATATCCATTATGTCAATGGTTTGTGACTCACTGTAGGATCTGTATCTCCGTGATATAGCGAGTAAACCTCGCGTGCGTGCGTGTGTGTGTTAGCTTAGTGTAAAGTTAAAGTGCAATGATCCGAGAACTCTTACCACACCTGTTCAGCTGCACTTCAGGTGTGGACTCGGCGTTTGAAGGTTCAAGCGGTGCTGTGTGAGACAATTCCAGGTAACCTCTCTGAGACAGGCCCAGCAAACTCTGAAGGGAACACGGCGTGTAGTAGTTACCAAGCAAATATATTTTTTAAAGCTGTGTCGTACAGGTACAGATACTGCTGTGAACTGTGAGTGGAGAATTGTAGGAAAATATTGGTCAAGTCTCCCATAACGTTAGGATTTAACTCGCCTGTTAATATATTTTCATGTATTAATTTAGGTATGTATTTTCTGTTACCATAGACAGACAATAAAGTGACGATAACAAATCTAAACAGAAAGAACAGGTTCTGTTCGTTACAACAGGTTCTGTCTATCTCAGATGTGACTGTTTGTTTTCGCAGGCAACACCCTGAACCAGAGGAACAGGCTATTCATATTCCAGTAGCCTAGCCTATGTAATTTTTCACATCACATGATTTTTCTACTATCATTTATCGGAATGAAACCTACTTGCTCTTATTTTTTCACAAAGCTTGTTTTGACACTTGATGGTGCTTGATAAGAATCGGTTACTACTCAGAATACGATAGACATGCAAGATCATATTACAGTTTCACATAAACAGAAAATAAGGTCTAGATGATTTCAGAACGGTTTCAAAATATTTAATATTTCATATCCTTGGCTTAGACTAGGCTCACTATCTGAAATTTTGATGGTCGTATTGCGCCATCTAGTGACCAACAATGTAAAATACAAGCACTGCACAACATCATTTCCGAGTGTGTAAAGATGACATGTTTGATTTTATTGACCGCAACAACGAACAGATTATAAATACTGTATTATAACCGTTATATGGCTGAATAGTTGAACTATTGAGCTTGGGAGGCTAATATGAGCATAAACATAACAAAATAGTCAAAACTTGAACCATATGATCTCTCCCTCAAATAAGATGTGAAAAAGATCAAACAATAATTTTTAAAGGCAAAAAATAAAATGACACAGCATAACAAGGTTAAACAGGAGCCGCAAGAACAAAGACCAGGAAATGCAGAAAGCAAAAAATGACAAACTGAAAATACAATTCTATAATTTGTGAAAATTAAAAATGAAATAAAGATTAATTTGGACATGCATTTCTGAAGAAATCTTAATAACAAATGATGACTGAAAATGATTGACATGGAAAAGCAGTTCCATGTTTTGCAACGTATCCTTATTAAAGTTTATATGAAATGGAAGCCTTTTCTTCCATAAAAAACCGCATGAAACGGATTCTCTGTAAAAAGGCAGGACTGGACTTTGCACGTGGAGAATTGATTTGATCATTGAATTGTTGTGCTTTGTTATTGCTGTGATGCCATGTGAGTGACCGTCTGACCTCACACGTCAGCAGAGAAGAGATGTCTCTGTAAGTTATTTTTCGGCACATGAATTAAAAATTTTGAATTGTGATTTTTATTTCATGGTGACTTCAAATAGGCCCACTTAAAGTAGTCCTATTTATACATTTATGAGTCATTTGTCTTTGAAAATGATTCAGCTCCCCAGCCAGTGCTTATATAAATTAGATGGACAAATGTTATATCCTTCATTTGTGTAACTTAATACCCTGAGGCTGGATCATTGCCTGGAAAGCTGAACAGTTTTATTGACAAAGTGAGTTAATTGCTTTCTTCAAAAACAGGAGAGAAAGGAGATTTCAAGTAGACAGTGAGCATTTTTGACACCAAACACTGCTTAGAATGTGTTCTGTCTGTGAGGTAAACACGAGTTTCATTTTTTTAATTTCATTATGCCATTTATCCCAGATGTGTGAAGACACTCTCCTCCCTTTACATCACTGTGATCAGTTCAGTGTCATTCTCTTTAGGGAGATCAAACACAGCAGCTCAGCAGAAGCTTACTCTTTCAGTTCTGACTGCAAATGAAGTTAACTTTAATTGAGTTAGATGATCCTGCTGCAAAAAATCCTGGATTAGAGATCATCTCACAGGGAGTTTATCTCTCAGTGGATGTTCCAAGGGGAATTAACCCAGTTAACAATACAGGCACACTCAGTGTGCCAGTGGAACCAGATGGCAATGTGTCGCAAACTCAACTGTATCAACAGTGCTGTCCTCAAATAAAGTCCATACAGGATTACTAGTGACCAGTTCAGAGTCAAATTTACTGACACCTGCTGGCTGGCTATAACTTGACAGTTATACCTGTGAAACCCATGTAAATGTAAACCATTGTTCAAAAGTTTTGGTGTCATTTACATTTTTTTTTTTTACATTTATTCATTTGGCAGATGCTTTTATCCAAAGCGACTTACATTGCATTCAAGGAACACATTAAATTGCCTCTTGCTTTCTCTGGGATCGAACCCATGACCTTGGCGTTATAAACACCAATGCTCTACTAATTGAGCTATAGGAAAGATCAGTAGTATTTACCCTGATAGCACACGAACATCTCAGAGCATCTGCTATGCATCTCTAGGATGTTTCCTCTCAGACTTTAAACAGACGTTTAGAAAATGTCTTTTAAGATGTTTATGATTTAGAAAATATGGAAAACGGGTATGGAACAAAAATGTTTGTTCACAACAGGTGCTTTCCAGATTAAGTGCTCTTTAACAGACATTTTGCAGACGTATGGATGCTATCTGGGTGTATTTTAAAGTAATTCAAATTTTTATTAAACAAAGATGTGTTCATTTAATCAACAGTGACAGTAGACATTTATAAAGTTACAAAAGGTTTCTATTTTAAAATAAATTATGCTTTTTAAAATTTCTGTTCATCAAAGAATCCTGGTTTTCACAAAAACATTAAGCAGCACAACTGTTTTCAACATTGTTTATAATAAATGTTTCTTAAGCCCCAAATCAACATTTTAGAATTATTTCTGAAGGATCATGTGACAGAAGACTGGAGGAATGATACTGAAAATTCAACTTTAATTGTAATAATATTTCACAATGTATTACTGTATTTTTCTATCAAATATATGTAAAATGTATTATAATTCTGGTTACAATTATTGATGAGAGAATGTGTGCATTAAGAATATTTTTAATAATACATCGTATATACAGGCTTGAATTAAAATGCTACCAAGATTTTTAAACATTTACAGGCCCATATGCATTTAAATATACATATAGTTGAATAGACACTGGGTTACATTTGTTGCCGTTCCAGATCAGATAAACCGGCTGTTGTTACGCACTTTATTCTGTCTCCTCCTGTCCACTCACTGAACCATGTTATCTGAAACATCGGCAGTTTTCAGTAAACAGAGAAACGATGCTTTGAACATGCTAATTTAAAGGTGCAGTTATAAACTATTGCAGCTCTGACCTTTGTAAAATGGTAAAGACACATTGATGTTTTATTTTAATGTAAATGTCTGATCTGTTTCTATACATTCGAGAAACTTGTTTTATGATCTGAGACACATGATCTCTGTCTCCAGCAGGTTTTCTTTTCTTTGTGTGTTGTTCTGAAATGAAGCAGGGCCTCAGTAATGACACAGTGAGGAATCTGAACCCCACATCTGCTGGAAGCTCAGGCAAAAGACTGGGGCATTGTGGGAACCATTCTGAAGAATAGGTAGAATGACTGCGTGTTTTGTGTTTGCCCATGGACTGTCAGCAAGACAAAGTATGTTTTTGGGTCTTGTCTATATACCAGAAGAGAAATTGTGATAAAGAGATTTGTTTCTCCCAGAACATTTCCACAGACCCTTCTGTGGATCTTTGAACATTCATCATCTACCGGACAGTTATTTTACTTTGTATTCTAAAAGGTTTTGTTTACACTTTTTGTGCTTTAGTCATCCATCCATGTCCATCATGAACAAGCAATCAAATTAGAATCGCTTTGGAAAACATTAAGAGTTCATTTTGAAATGTATGGCTTTCAGACTTTGGTCCCTTGGTGTCGTCTCTAGATCTTTTTTAAAAGACCTACATTGTCCAACACAATATTCAAAACCCCCTCCTTATATACAAGCCTGTAAGATATTTCAAAGTTTTCTTCTGCTGGAATTATGCCAAAAAGACACAGTAATGAATATGATAATGTTAAAATGTTTGGCCTTGGTGGAATAGATCTGTTACACTGATTATTTGAAAAAATTATAGTAAAAAATTAAATATACTTTTTTGTCCCCAGTGGAGGGAAAATTCTGTATATCTGTATAGTTTTTAAGGTTGGTTATTGGTGCTGCTGCAAGAACAGAACTTGTACTAGATATGCTGCTGCGAGCGAGTAAGACATACTGCTGCTGTACAATATAACATACATGAATTACCCGAAGCAGATTGACAGGTGGAGCTAGGGAGGGTGTAGGGTTTCTGAAACCACACTGCAAACTGCTATGCAGACGTTGGCCAAGTTTTGGAAAAAGTCATTGGCTGCTGATACAGCAGGAACCAATCAGCTGTGCCCTGTAAAAAATTATGTGATTGCAAAAAGATTGAGTTTAGGACCTATCATCCCGCACCATCTAGAGTTGGTCTTTCAACTTTGTGTTTATTCAGGAAAAAGAAAATGATTTCACTTGATCTTATGTTTTTTTAGCATTTCAATTTAGATGAGAACTGAGATATTAAAGTGTTTTTCCTATGGGAAAGTAGCGTAAAGTGAATTTTTAATAGAGCAGTTAAGATCCAGCCTGAAGATGTTTATATCTCAGTATTTCCATGTCTCGTATCATCCGTACTCCTTCAGTATTGCGAATGAAAGCTTTTAAGCGAGTGAAGGGGAAAGGGTTTGTTTTTGTTCCTGGTGAAAGCCCACTGGAGAGAGATGAAGGGGGTGGATAGTCGGAAGAAAAAGACAGAGTTAACAGCTGCATGCATCGAAGTGTTCTTGGAGTTTTCTTCCCATGAGTATCTACAAATGCCAGAGATGACAAACTCACAGCTGTTGAGGTGATTTAAACTTAGTTCTCATCCTGAATATATGAATGTGAGTGCAGTCACACATATGTAAACTCATAAGCACATAAATAACTATGTTAACACATAAGCTCCGGTTGTGTTTTTGGTTCACTGCACATTCCTCTTCAGAAACAGCCCACCCATCCATATCCTCAGCAACAGACAGGAAACAAATGCAACCAAGTTAAAAGCCGTCTCCGACTATTCCACTGAGATAGGACCTAAATCCAGAACATTTTGAGTAAACCAAATTTGACATTGCTTAGCAGCTTTTAATGCTTTTCCGTTTGTAGATCCCCCTTCTGGTAATTACATAAGGATCTAGTGAGAGAAAAGTTACTAAAAATGAGTGTGAGTTGTGTACATGCTTGTGTGTGGTTTGGGTGGCTAGATGAATGAGGCTTAGAAGCAATTATATATACAAATGATGGAAATGCAATTGGAAAGCAAAGTCTTTGCTATACATACACATTGGGATGCCTGAAGTTGTACTTTAAGTGTGTTGTGGCAGTTTAACGGTTAAGCAATGTTTCTTTAAATGCATAGTGCCTAAAATAGTCTACCTTCTTTCTGGATATAGCGCACGTGGATGCTCTCCATGGGAGTTTCAGCCGTTCCACATTAAGAGCAGCCCTTAACATCTATTCCTGTCTTTTGATCATTTGCTATTCTGCAAACTTTCTAAGCAAGTACAAGCTTATTCTTTCTTCTTTCATCCACACGTACACCCTATAGTTACAGAAGAATACTTCTCTTTTTTCGTCTTTGCTTTAAAGGTGAATTTGAGCAATATTGTTTCTTTTCCCCAGGTACACACATACGATGCTTATAAAATGTTAATCTGAAATTTGTAATAATAGCCTCTTTAAATAAGCTATATTAAGCATTGTTGATGTTTTCTAGTACATACATATTATGCAATTTGGTTATGGAAAGAGCAATTACCAATATTTTAATTGTTTAATTGACTAGGTGTTATACTGTCTTCTGTGAAGTGTTTCCTGAATTTTAAAAATTTTCTTTCATTATATATATATATAGGCTATTAATTAAAAGCATTATATATAATGCTTTTAAATATGTCTTCTGTAGTTTTTCTTGGAAATGTAATTAATAGCCTATAGTATTCTCTAAGTATCTGTTCTATACTGAAGTAAGTTCCCAAAGTAATGAAGTACACAAAGTACTTTACAGCAGTACTTTAGCACACTACAAAATGCAGAACTCCTTCTGTTGTTGATACTGTTTGTCCTGAAGCAACTTACAAACTTATTTTAAAACTGTATGTAAGACAGCTTGGATGTGCCTTCACGTGTCTAAGTACTAAAGCGGAAAGACATGGAGGTGAAACAGAGGGAGGAAACACTAAAAACAGATGCTCCCATGCCTCTAACCTGTCTACTCTCATCAGTGCACTGAACTGTCGATCAGTGCACTGACTCCAGTGCTGTTGAAGGCTCTGCACCATCATTTGAAGCTTATATCCTTCAGTGAAACACAACCTCCCTTGAGTACTCCTAGCATCCTTCAATTTACCCTTTGCCCTCAGTCTCACCCCTGCCTCTGTATTCATGCACTTTATAACTCATTCACTGTCCCTGCTTTTTATACAAGTGAACAGTGCACTTTTGACAGTTTTCTACCATCTGCCAGTCATAGCATCACATTTAATTTATTATACATTGTACACAAATTATTCACAGAAGCAACACTATTCAGAATATGTATTTTTGTGTAACTATAACAAAGTACAGTAACCTTTTATTATACAACAGTTAGTTCCAGTCCTTTAATCTGATTGGTCGAACAGTGTCGTTACGAGTCAATGAATCATTAAACATGAACATGAGTGACAGTCACTCTTTCAAACTGATTCACTCAGAAATGCTGATGCATTCATGAGTGGGACAAATGAGGCTGTGTTTCAGTCCAACTTTTTATGCCCTTCCCACAATAACCTCCCTCCATCTCGTTCACTGAGATGTACGTCATTGCTTACTTTGCACAAGTGTCCACTAGTGGTGAAATTCTTGAAATGTGTTTAAATTGAACACCCTAAGTCCTAGATCTCTTGCAATCCGCAATGGAGCTGATTTATTCATTATATTTTTTTACGCAGCATGTTATAGGCCTGTATGTGTGCTTGGGCAGTTAAAAATATGAGTATTGAGTAGAATCGCCCCCTTTGTCAAAATCGAGGGGTTGAGGCTTGCAAAAGATGATTTATTCTGGAACAAAAGAAGGGACTTTACCAGTGAGTGGCTGAATCAGTTTAATCAACAGTGGCAGTAGACATTTATAATGTTACAAAGAGTAACAAAAGGCAATATTTTGTCTAAAATGTAAGTTACTCAATGTTAAATTCTCAATCATTTATTTTAATACAAACACTTCTGTGATATATTAAGTCATATGAGTGTCGCCAGTCCAAATATTTTGTCAACACAGCAGTAAAATGCTATCCTCAACTGTTCCTTTAGTAGCCATACAAAACCCTGAATCATTGATTGATGACACTAGAGAATCTGCCCTATTTAGCGCGATTCTATCACTCCAGATAACGACAGTGCATTACAGGTCACTCATCAAAACACCACTGAGCATTAACTACAATTTGTGTGTGTGCTGTGAGCCAGGTTTTACCTAGATTATACTAAACCAAATGTTCCCAAGAGGATAGTAAACCCTGAAATCACCTACTTTTTAACAGTCCCCATAAGGAAAGAGCTTAATAAAAATATGAACTCTTAGAAAAGAAAAAAAAATTGCTCAGTATAAAAGCAAAAGCAGTTCAAAGTTCCCACCATGATAAAGAAAAAGTTTAAATATGTTGACGGTGTGAGAAACAAAACCTTGCCAACACAAAATAAAGCCAAAAGATGAATATATTAGTGAAAATATGCTCATCACTCCAGTAGCTTAAAGCTAACGCTTTGAAGAAGTGGAAGCTCATTTTGGTGAACAAAGCCATAGTTTGAGCAGACATCAATGCACCATCCATGGGAACTTTTGGCTTTTAGTGCTTGTCTCAGCCAAGCATAACATTTCCACAGCTGCTGTGGCAGATCAGGATCCAGCTATCATTCTTTCCCCTGTTGAGTTTAGGGAGGCCATGTTCAGCCACTGGCATTCTACAGGCCTATGTTTCACAGGATGGAAGAGCCCAACTGCTTAACCCACTTTGGTCCAAGTGTTACATCACTTATTGATGAATCCACCCATGTAATTTAAGCAAAGCTTTCTGTAATGCAGCCAAATGAGCAAGAGAGGCAAAATCCACTGGAGTCCCTCCACCATCCCCATGAAGCAATTGAATGTGCTGGTTCATTTCAGTCATGTTCTATTCTGCATCAGAAAGTTCTTGCTGTACACATCCTATTTGTTTGTTTGCCAAATTAATTCCCATGTCTTGTTAGTCGACATTCACAGCACTTCCGAATTCGCTCCCTCACTTTCATTCACACCACAAGTGGGCTATATTAGTGGAGTAATGTAGCAAATAGTAAATAAGAGTAGAGGGGACGATGTCGGATACAGTGGCTGATTAACTTACAATACACTATCCTTACACAATAACCACTAAACTATGATTTATGTCCTTGGCAACGGATTTCCTATACATTCTCTTTTAAATTTCTATATCAGTATTTCAGCACAGTTTATCATGTTTAAATTAAAGCGAAGCAAGTCTATAGATTCCATCTGGCCCTCGATAAGAGTAAAGTAAACGCTCTAATGTGAACACCTCTTATTATGTACTATAATAATCGTTAGAGTCAGAGATGCAATATTATGACGACAAACACTAATCCATCACCTATTTCCTTCCAGCCCACATCATACCAGCTTTGTTGACCATTCTAAATTCATAGAAAGGAAAGAAATGACGATAACAAAGTTTGAAATGGCTTGAGTTTTCCCTGTGGCAAGTTCAAAATGTCACTATGGTCGCGCAAACAGTTGAAACTGTGTGTTTACACCCAGTCAACAGCTGTCGGTGCCTGTATGCCTTGCATGTGCTTGAAGGGTGCTAGCTCTGTGTTATCATGGCTAATGCTGACACCTGCTCTAAGAACAACATAAGCAGGAAAGGTGTGTGTGTGTGTGTGTTGTGTAGTGGCAGTGTTATGTGAGATGCAGATAGATTGTGACTCATTCTTTGATAAAGCTCAGTTTTATCTCTGTCTGCCCCATGGATTTCAATAACATCACAGAGACGACTCTTTGTTCCCAACTTCCTCAATTTAGATCCTATCACCTTCACTGTAGACGAACATAAACTAGCTTTCCCAGTGCGCCATATCTTTATCTCTCCTTTATATGCTTCTTCATTATATGTCCTCCCAATTTTCTCCAGGTTCCACTGAGAATCCATTTGAAACATCTTAAGAAAAACAATGAAAGCGTTTCGTCACTGTCACACCTATAGCAGAAGTCCTCAGGTATTTCCTCATCACCTTTGAGGCATTTTTAGAATTGAAGATGATTTAGGTTTTTCACTCACTGCAGTCGCTAAGCGTTCTGTTTTGGAGAAAATCTGATATAACAGAAGCTGATGATGGAGAATTTGTGATGGTTCAATCCCACAGAGAAAATTCCTATGTAGTACTGGGACAACCTGTCCTTGACCAGCAGCTTGAATGAAAAATGAGTGCATAATTTTACTGTGTGTGTGTGTTTTATATTGGATTCTCTGTTTTAAATCTATTTTGCTTCTGACGGGGGCAACAGTGACAGGAATACTTGTTCAAAGGGTTGGGGTCAGTAAATCTTTATGTGAAATAAATTATTTTATCCAGCAAGGGGGAATTAAATTGATCAAAATTGACAGTAAATAGTTTTTTGTAACAAAAATGAGCAGTGCAGCAAAAATGTCCTTGAGTGGCCAAAAAAAGTCTAGCAATGTTACAATAAAAAGGGGAAAGATATAAAGGGGCTTTGCACAAGGCACTGTACTTCACAAATGTCAAATATTTGCCTTTAATTGTTGCTGTGAAGTTTTAGATTATCGTTTTTAACGTACAATCATCAACAAATCCAAACATCCTCACTCCACCTTGCACATTTTTACTGTCTTTAAATCTATTCCTGCAGATTTTCCCTTAAAATCAGTGCAGTTTAACATATGTTTCATACAGTGAGCTGCAGCTCTTCGTTTCCACCTCTCTCAGGACAACACTAAGCACTTATGTAACAGTGACACATACACAGCATACACGTACACACACAAATGCTTTCTCACATAAAAAATGCCCATGTAGATCCTCTATTCCACATCCTGTTTAACTTGCACAAACACACAGATCCAGGATGCTGCAGTGCACAGCATTGACAGTAATGGGACGCTGTGCTTACAGCTTTCGCATCTAAACAAAGCAGGATTCAGCTGCTTAACACTGCTCTCATTCCACTTCTACAACTCTGCAAAGTAGTGAAACAAAGAGGAAATGGAGCCTTAGTGTCTGAAATTCTCTCACTGCTGATTTGAGGCTCCACTTGTCCGTCTCTGGGTGTCTGCAATGGCATAATCAAGTAGTTAACCATACAATGAAAAGGGCCAGATACTCTTAACTATACGCACAAAGCTCCTCTGTAAGCAAAGACACTTTTGTGGTGCTACTCAGTGGGTCGGTTGGGGCTTGGGTGAGGGTTACAGACTGGTTCTTTGAAATGAAAGGGTGCTTAATTTAGCCACACAATGGCTTTGCTTCACAATGAGCGACTCTGAACTAGTCCACTTTGACTAAAACTGCTCACTGTCAAGTTGCTCTGCAGTGCCCGACTGAAGCCAACCCTACTGGGAAACCATCCATTTAAATAAATGTATAATCCTATTTTGTGGCCTTGTACAATCATAGGAATGGTAAGAATGTGGGCTATTGGTAAGAGTTTTCCAGAGGAGCTGAAGTAATTAAACTCCGGCTCAGACTCTAGTGTTATTTTGCTCTCATTACATTTGGATTTTCTTTGAAGTCGCTTGATAGAGTAATTACGATCTCGCTCGAATATGTAAAGTATGCTGCCCTGTACCCTTGGTGCTTGCACTCTTCTCATGGTTTAGCTTTATTCTCCATAATTAAATCTTTGACTTTGCGTTTCTTTACCTCAATCTGCAAAGCATTACTGCAATTTTCCATCTGGAAAATCTGTAATAAATTATAAATTAGTACAAGCATGATTCTGTTTATTCCTGGTACTCTTTTTACAAAAGTCAAGATGCCGTTCTTTGTTCCGGTTCATTATTGGAGCATTTGTGAAATGGGCAATTGACCAGAAAATATGGGAGTCATTATAAAATGTGGTAATGCTCTTCATCCTCAGAAACCCTAAGGGATTTTTGTAACCTCTCTCCAACAGAATGACTAAAGATCCTGTCTTTGTCAATCGGAGCTGATTACAATTTATTCACATTATTGCATGTCATTGATTATGTTGGCCACTTTGTTTACATTTGTTGTTTCTTTTGTTTCATCATTCCAGCCTTAAATGAAGAGTGGAGTGATGATTCTGAGAAAATTTTGTGTTCAGGCCATTGTCCGAACAAAGTGTTTGTGTGTGTTTTAATTGTTATCCACATAATCATCTATCCATGGACCATGTATCATAAGCAGCTTGGTACAAGAAGAAAATGATACATTATATTTTACATGAACATAACATCATGAACATCATGGCACTGTTCCAAAACTTCAGAAGGCCAAGATACTCCTAGCATGGAATAAACATATAAACACTGGACTAAATATTAAATTACAGTAATTCCTCGCCACTTCGCGCATCAAGTTTCAGTGCCTCAGTGCATCGTGGATTTTTCAAAAATATTTATCGAAAAATAAAAATTCAAAAATACCGCCATATCAGCAGCCGTATTGCGGAAAGCAGCGTTGCTTCATCATGATGCGAGAGAAACGGTTTCCCAGGATGCCAGACAAAGAGAGAAACTCTCTCAGAGGCCACACCCACGGCACTCGCAAGACACGTGATTGGTTCCCGGCAAGAGATCGACGAATGAGAGCACGAGTGGATGTATCCCGTGAACTGATTGGCTGATCCTACTTCGCGGATTTTCACCTATCGCGAGGGTTCCGGTCCACATTAACCGCAATAAACGAGGGATCACTGTAGTATTAACCATATGGCCAGTGCGACAGATTACTTTTCACCAGAACTTGCTCAAGAAAACGATATAAAATGTAATTTCCCATCCTGTCAATGCTAGTCTGTAGTATTCTGTTCTATTTTGATTAAACAATTTTTTTGTGACTTTGATTATATAATTTTTCCCTAATTACATCAGAACTGCAAAATCTGTCCATCTTTATGCATCAAACTGAACCTGAGAGACTTACTCGAAGCCAGGACACTATGTAAACAGCTCATTATTTCTTGCTTTCCCGCTTTCTCTCTATCCATCTTTGTCTTCAATATTGTAATGATTGAGAAATTGGCTGGAGAAATGAGATTCTCTGGCTGTCATTTTCTATCTGGAACAGATCCACAGATTACATTTACACTTCTTGTTACTTTCTAAGACTAAAGATGGATTGTAGGAGAGTTTCCCAAAGTTTCTGGGATGGAAAATTAGACAAAAATAAATGTTCAACTGACTATTAATGACTCACACAATATGTTAGTGTGAGGAGGAAGGTTTGTCTTTATGCCCAGACAGTGTTGTGCCTGCCATGTTATTGATTGTAACATTTAAAGGCTTGAAACCGATTTAAATAATTTCCAATGTGGCGACTATAGGGGACAATTATCTCAAAGCACTTTACTGCTGTATAATGTATGTGACAGTTCTGGAGTGTCTACAGGGTATAATAATAATTCACAGTGATGGTCACCCTCTTTCAACAGCCCTGATCCAATGCGATTTTCCCAAGCATAAAAGGACAAAAAGCAGCTTCAGTTATCATCAATTACATTGTTGGTAAAAAATTATGTTGAAATAATGATTTCCCACATGTAAAAAAAAAGCCAGAATAGTTACAGTAATTATAGCTTATTTCTATTATTCTGAGGTTTTTGATAACTGACATTGTTACATATTTAGCAAACAAGTCTTAATTCATAAAAAAGGACAACACAACAATTAATAGAACTTCAAACTAGACGAGGAGGGAAAAATAGACTGTTATTGGCCTAGTTTTGTCTGTGTCAACACACAGTTATAGGGAAGCTATAGTGGGCAAAGAGATGAGTTTTGTGCGAGAGGTCATACAGTACAAGAGTGTACAGTATACATGTGAAAATGTTTATGCTGCAGTGCGCTCTGATGATTTAACAGGTTTTGAATTATGCAAATGTATCCCTTCAGGCTTGCTCTGAAACTGAATGTCTAATTGAGCCCCATGACATTTTAGTTTAATGAACTCATATGAACTAAGAGCCTTTATTTTTGTTTATGGCAATGCATGGCTCAAAACCAGAACTGCAGATGCATTTTATTAAAACTGCAAACAGTAAATAGCATTTCATATTTGAGTCAGTTATAAGAGCCACTTATGATATATTATACATTACTTCAGTGTGGCTGCTTTTGAATAAATGCATATGAGAATCTACAGAAACATGAAAAGACGCAGTGAAATGCATGAGGAGATAAATATACATTGGACTGATCTGCTTTCACACTCGCTTCACAGTGCATCATTACAACACTTAAAAAATATGATCAGATGGAGTTATGCGGACAACAAAGAAAACATCTATAGTGACTGTAAAAATCTAAATCTTGACAACTCACACAATGAAGCGTTGGCTAGTTTAAATGAATATGGACATGATGAAGACATATTTTCTATAATCTTTGAATACTTCTGTGGAATTCTGTATATACTAATCTGCAATTTATGATCTATGGAAGGCATATAGTAAGAAAAAAAAGACCTACAGTAAAAAATGTTGTTTATCAATTTTTTGTTTTGTTTTCTTATCAACATGTCATTGTCTGCCGTCCTATTTCAGTTTTGGCTATGTTTTATTTAGCACGATTGCTGCCATTATTCATGGTTTCTTTAGCTATGTTACTAGCTTTGAAGTCATATTATATAAACAATAAATTATGGGATACTTTTGTTATCCTGTTGAGAACCCCAGTGAGCCACTTACAACCTTTCTTTACTACTGTATATATGTTCTACCACCGTATATATTTACAGCTTATTTAGACATTTATCTATAAAGTCTATTTTGGATAGTTGTGACTTGTGTGTAGAAAAAGTTTTTCTTTGATGATGTGCTGATTTAACCATTTGGAAATATGTGATAGGGCTGGAAATTAATGTAGTGTAATAAAAATCTATGTTTTGCCCTGAGCAGTCACTGGACAAGAACATGTTGTACCTTGATGATATAACAAATACCACTCCTTTGCTCTTTGTGTCTCACCCTCTATGCTTACTTAGTCCTTTACCTCAAACAATAATGAATCATATTTCAAAGACCCTTCCTGACTTAGAATAGACTGTACAGAAACCAATAAGGAATAGAATACCTGGGATTGTCATAGACTTTGTTGTCCAGTAAATATTTTTCCCTGGGTGGATTTGTTTTGAAAATCAAGACACATAGACCTACCTTCAATTCTTGATCACAAAAAAAAGAAAAGAAAAAAAGATGTTGTCAAGCATGCTATATGGGGTTGTCATGATGGAACCTATAGTGCGCTCTAAAAAATGCTGGGTTGTTTCAACCCAAATTTGGGTCAAATACGGACAAACCCAGCCATTGGTTTAATATTTAACACAACAGTGGGGTTTGTCCATATTTGACCTACATTTGAATAAAATAAAATAAAAAAACACAGCATTTTTTAATGTGTAGCCTTTGTTTTTCAGCAAATGTACACAGTAAAACTATAATAAATCATGAAGTATTTTTTTGCAAGGTTTCTTGTAGCTCAACCAGTTGAGCATTGTTGTTTACAACACCAAGGTCATGGGTTTGATCCCAGGGAAAGCAATAACCGAGTTCTTGAATGCAATGTAAGTCACTTTGGATAAAAGCATCTGCCAAATGCATAAATGTAAATGTGAAACTGCAAATGTAAAAGATAACGAAAATATAAAACTCTTAAAATATTGTAACGAATGGTTGCCTCAAACTAAATTTGACCTTTCCAAAACCGTATAGTTCTCAACATTTTCAGTTCATCAAGACTAAATCTTTTTCTATTTGTTTATCCAAAATGATTCTAGTCAAGTCGACATATGTTAGCGTCATTACTAAATGTGTCCAAAACACACTCGGCGATGCCTGTTTACTGTTGGTTCGAAATTCAACACAGTTAACTACATTAACTACAAAACAGTTCATGTTGCTTCGTGAACTTGAACGTGTCGTCCGTCGCGAGCCCCCCCACACGTGGCCACTCTCCCATAGCCTTACAGCTTGTCGCTCCAGATCAGCGGTCGGGACCGAATGCGAGGCATGTTCGCTCTCTCGCTTCTGCCAGCGGCGGTCCAGTGCGCAGCGAGAGAGGGGGGCAGGGAGCAGCGGGATTCAAGGCAGTTTGTAGCAGTCACTTCCACGGGATGGACGGAGAGATATGCAACGGCACCGTGTATTAACGTTCAGCAGCGGGAGTTTGTACTACTTTAAATAAGAGTAGAGAAACGACGGCTCAGCTCTGCGTGAACTTCACCAGCCTTTGGAAGCACTGAACACACCAGCACGTTATTTCTTCAGAAACCCGGAGTCTTTCTGGACGGCGTTGCTCAAGCGCTCTTCACGTAGTCAGCGGTGAGTGACTTAAATCTGCTCGGAAAAGTTAGAGCACGCTGCGTTACAGATGCCAATTCTTTAAGTTTTGTTTTAACATACATTGCTTATAACGAATGCTCTGTAATATATTTCTGTCTTACTGTAGGCTAGTACCTTTAGTTACTGGAAAGTTATCCTGATTACCATTTTTTAAACTTAACTTACTTATTCATTAGATTATTCATTACTTATTCTATTATCGATTCTTTAGCCAGTAGTAAACTACATTTTGCTTAACAGTGGCAACAGACTTTTTGCATTATTGGTGTTTTTTTGTAACAGTGGCATATTATTACATTGGGGTCTGTTGTTTACATATCACCTATACATTTAAAGTACTATTTTTGTCACTTGTTTTTATTGCAGATTAAAATAAGATACCGGTGTTTTTAAATATTTAAATTGTAACAACTGATGCTATCCAAATCACACACACACACACACACACACACACACACACACACACACACACACACACACACACACACACACACACACACACACACACACACACACACACACACACACACACACTGTATATATATATATATATATATATATATATATTAAAAATTATTTAAAAAAAGAGACAGCTCACTCAATGAGGTGTTAGTTAGTCAAAATTAATATGAAGTTGCTGTTGACATTTTCTTTTAATACTGAGATTTTGTGTATACTGATGTGCACTTAATTATCTGTGGTGATTGGTATATTGACAAAAGGATCTTCAGTAACAGTGTTGTTAATCAAATATATATATTTAATTATTTACATGAGGCTGCTTATTCATATGTCGCTGGTTATGGTTCGAATATTTTTAAAAAGGTTAAAATTCCTTATTAACTCCTTCACAGGGTAAAGGCTTACTGATTTCTAGAATATAAAGTCCATGTTAGTTTATCTTCATTTGTGCTTATGCACATTATTTTTGGTGTTTGTTTGGCTGTGATAGTAAAGTGACTGAGTGCTTTATCTTGCAAAGGTCATAATTATGGTAAATGTAGGCAGACACCAATTTAGCCCAGCAAAAGTAATTATGGCATCCCAGTGTCTTTTAAATTACAGCATATGGAGCGTCCCTCTTGGAGACACATTGTCTGAATAGCTCTGAGTTTTGTATTTAACACATTAAATCCCTGGTTTGTTCTCCGTAGGTTCAGATCTCACCTTTGACTAGTGTTATGCAGTGTATGATAATTAATTGTAACTTGTTAATTGCCCTTAATGTTATCGGAGAATGAATACAGTGTGTGTGTAAAACAGTTTACTTTCAAAGGTTTTGCTGGTGTTAAGGGTCTTTGTTAGTAACGTTTAACAAGTATTCTCTGTTTGAATTTTTTTTTGTCTCTGTGAAAGTTTTGTGACTTAAAGTAATGATACTTTACTATGTTAGTAGCGGCTTCTCACAGCCAGCTGTTGTTGTTTAAAACAGCTTTTGTTTTATGTGCTGTATGACAAGAGTTGTGGTACGTTGTGTTAATTGTAAAGCAATGTTTTTATTCTTAGTCAAATAGTAAATCAGTAAAACATTGGAGCAACTTGAAATTTCAGACAAAAGACATAAAATACCCAATAATTTTAATGCAACCATCCAAGACAATGAAGTGCCTAAACACACTACAAGAACATCAGTCTTGTCATATATTTCTCCCTCTTCTTTAAAACAACCAGGCTTAACTCTGATCATCTTAGCTCAGACCAACTCTCAGCAAAGGAGTTCTGCTTTTTCTATCAACATTCTCTGATATTTTATTAACTGAAAACATAAAGTCCCATAGTGTAAGACTCTAGGAATTCTGCTGTTATAAAGACATTCTTCACACTGTCACGAAGCCTCTCTCTGGACTTACTGTGAGACATATTTAGCAGTTTATCTGTCTTTTTGAGGCCTTAAACCTAAAGTGTATGGGAAACAAGATATGCTGCATTCATGCACCGTTGCTTGTATAGCCATATTTGTGTCTTGGAGGATCTTAACTGCTTCTCTGGCAATGCTTACACACTGAAACTCTGGAACTGCACATGGTTCGGCGTACCCAGCTGCTTTCAGGCATCCCACTGGAAATATTTAAGATGTAAGTGGGTGGGTGAAAAAGTTTTATTTCATAACCGTTTCACCCACCCAGTTCCATCCTAAATATTTCACATAAAAATATATCCACAGTGACTCGCTGTACCATATATATATACTGTATAGCAATATGACTGAAATTTGACAAACTACCAGAATTCTAGCAGCTGTGTTTAATTTCAGGAAGTTAAAGGTTTTAAAATATAGAATATATAGCTTCATGGATCAAGTTATTTTTGCAGATGCTCTTTCCACAGAGAAAGATGAGATGTAAAGAATGAGTTGTCATTAATGAGATTTCCATAAACTCACTGCCAAAACTGTATTCTTCCTAAGAGAATGCAGTACTAGTGTATTACAGATGTATTGCATGTAGTTTTATCATTTTAAAAGTAATATCAACAGACCGCTTTTATGAGTCAAGCCGAGGGGAAGCACTCACTTGAGCTGTCAGAGTGTTTAGAGTGTGAAGAGTCAATGTGCTGGAAGGCTGGTTACAGCATGAACAGCTGTTGCTGACAGTGTGTGGGAATCACTGATCACTGATCGAGGTTAAATGACATTCATTCCATGTCGCTCATAGATCTTCTAACCAACTGCTTCAACATCCTCACTGATTCAGTTTTCATCATGGTGTTTGATTTGACAAATATAGACACTGATAATATAAACAAAGCACCTGTTTTAATGAATTTGGCATAATACTGTATCAATGAAGATGGAGTTTTTAATTTCATAGGACGTTGGATGGCTTTTGGCAGGCATTGCTCTATAGCCTTACCGGCTGTTTTTGTCTTGATTGCAAGTGCACCAACATGCTAGGAGCACCAAATTTATGAGGTTATCTCTGATATGTTCGGTGTGGGGAAAATTCAGTGCATGGCTCAGAGAATACCATAAATCTTTGATTTAGTTGCTCTAACATAGCCATTTATTAACTGCACCAAGACTTGGCTGTCTATGTTTTAAATGAAAAATTGTATTTTTACGTGATTTGAGTCCTGACAGTATAGATCCAATGTTCTTAAGGCTGCCTGCCCGCAGACTGATTTGCTGAGATATGCATAAGTGTATGTGTCTATTTATGGGTCTATGTGTGTGTGTATGGAAGCACTTGATCTGTATCATGTTGGTGGAGGAGCCATCCATTAATATTCCTGAGAGAAAATCAATGTATGCAGCATTGGGTTCTTGGTTTTGTCTTTCTACTGTATCACATGGATAAAGTTTCTTTAAAAATAGGAACAGCTGCATTGCTCTGCTTGATAGGCCTCTCTGTGGGTGCTGATTGGATCCCTCATTTTCAATCTATCGCAGAGCACTGACAGAAATGGTTTCTGCCTTAGTTTAGGCAGAAATGCAATGCGTACAGATTCATTTACACAGAATAAATTAATCAAGCACAGTTTTTGAGTGGGTTTTGATGGTTGAAAGCTGTGAGGAGCCATTATTCTGCTAAATCCATAATCAAGATGTCAGTGTAGTTCTGCCCGCTGTGATGTTGAGGACAAGCAAACCCAAGCTTCACTACTGATCTCAGAGAGTGAAGTCAGCACAATGATAGTGACAGTCTGTTAGCTCCTTCCACAAAGATGCCCCATCACTTCCTTTGGCGCAGCAAGACGGGATTCCAAAGTGATCCTGTATGTTGTAGTGTACTTTGGCCATTTGCACGATGAGAGAATTAGGGATGAAGTGCAATTTTAGGGACAAGAATGATCCAGTAATCGATAGATTTTGTGGTAGGCACAATAACTGATTCTTAACTGAAGTTTACTTTTTGTTTTAATCCTTTCAATTGTAATGGCTATATATAATTTCTAATGTGACTAATATGCATAGAAAGGAAATATGTTTGCAAAATAAAGAAAATGGGTCTTATTTATTATCCATGCACACCCACATATTTGTAATGGAAATCTGTGTATGAACATTTTCATGAACAGTTCATGATTCTCCTGTAACTTTGCTAAACCTTGCTAAAATGTATTGTGAATTTACGAAAAGCAAAACCACACATACACAAAATCACATTGCACACAATTGTGTGTATATATATATATATATATATAAAATCAAATACGACTACTGATCTGGTTGATGCAGGGGTGTCCAAACTCTGCCCTGAAGGGCCACTGTCCTGTAGAGTTTAGCTCCACCTTACATAGAAGTTTCTAGAATGCCTACTAAGACCTTAATTAACTGGTTCAGGTTTGTTTAATTTGGGTTGGAGCTAAACTCTGCAGGACAGTGGCCCTCCGGGAGCAGGATTGGAAACCCTTGGGTTAATGGGAGGTCTGTAATCTCTGTCTGTTTATTGTGTTTGAACAGACTTTGAGAAAAATCAGGATTGCTTCAAGGATCTTGCTGTGTTTGCACAATGTTTACTGAGTGTGACGAAAGGCTGAAAAAGAAAATGTTGTGCAGAAAGTCCTTATGTGTAGATGGTTTAGTTGTTTTACGCAAATTACTAACCTTGGCAACATGGTCACACATTTAGAACAAATGAATCCAAATATATTAATAACGAAGAGTTTATGTACAGCTAAAATAACTCGAAGCGGCTAACAAATGAAGTCACGCGCATTCAAATTGCAAATGGCTGCACCCACTCTTACATTAAAAATAAGATGCCATGACAAATGAACACAATTGATAATACAGTAATACCTCTGTTTACAAGCGACTTACCTCGGTTTACGAGTATACAAGCAAATCGGTGTACGAGCATTGTATCAGTGTGCGAGGAAATTTTTCCCTCACCCACATGTATTTTTGTGTGGAAAAGTCTGCATCGTCACGTGCATTTTTACTGGAAATATCCTAATGACAGCCTCTCATAACACAGTCACACCGTTACAAACCCCTTTATCACCCCTTAACTCGTTCATTCTCTCAGCATAGCTTGATTTGGCTGCATCATTCACCACAGTGATACTTTTATAAGTGATTTACAGCGGTGTTGTTAATATTAATTAATTAATTGTGATCACTATTGTTCACAAATTCATTGTCTCCTACTTCTGCCTGTGTGTGTGTGTGTGTGTGTGTGTATGTGAGTGGGGGCGTTGTCACTGATCACTGACACACCTGATTCTCATCTCATCTGCCTATGCAGTTCACTTCTCTCCACAAGTGTCCCGGTGCTCGCGCGCGTGTAAATTCATTCATTTGCACTTGAATCCGGGTTTTGTGTTTTCCCCTTCCCTCCTCTGTCTCTAGTCTCCTTCCTGCCAGCAGCAACACTGCTCAAAGCTGAAGTGCGTTTCAGTAAATTATCAAGTATTTTTAGAGTTTAATTGTCAATTGTTAATTAGTATGTATATGAGATCTTAATGGTTATAATTTTAACTGTAATTAATAGGGTAAAACAAACAAAATATTTAAAATGGGCATTTATGGTCATGTGGAACAAATTAATTGATTTTTAGTGCATTCTTATGGAGAAATTTGTTTTGGTGTACGAGCATTTTGGGTTACGAGCTCTTAGAACGAATTAAACTCGTAAACCGAGGTATTACTGTAAAAAAAAATCCAGTTATATGGAATACTATTTTGGCACAGATATATAGTGCTAGAAGGGCTCACAGAACTAGCGCAGCATCTTGTGCTTGGCCTGCTTTCTATTAGTCTGGAATTTGGCCCGTCAAAGAGCTCTGCAAATCTGTACACCCCCACACTGAGAGAGAAACATTATGAAAACACTGTCCTTTTTGTACGTCCACTGATTTATGATCTTTGGCCTGCGAGAGATGTAAAGCATTCAGCACTTTCTCTCCATCTAAGTCTCCAAGCTGATGCAACGCAGGGGTCCTCAGCTCACAACTGTTTTCACTGCACAGTGCGTCCCATGGTGATGTGAGTTATTATAGGAGACAAGTCTGCCCTCGCTCTGCCCGAGGATCGCTCTGACTCTCACCTCTTTCTGCTGTGCTGCTGGCATGTCCAGCACATCTCCCACCGACTACAAACAAGCAAACTGTGTGACGGACCAGAGTTTCCTGCTTTACAACTGTTAACCTTGCCTGCATTTTAACCTCTGATCTGTAATTAAGTGTGCAAACATTAGTTCAAGAGTGGAATACGGTAGAGGAATGCCAAGTTTGTAATCTGTTTTAGCAATGAAGAGAGGCTGAGATTTGTGTTTGGAGCCAATAAAGCTGTTTAACCACTATGTCATCACCATTTATACAGACTGACTCTCTAATACCTCTCGTGTGTGTGTGTGTGGTCAGCACCTACCTCGCACAAGACCAACAGGGACTAAATATATGGAATGATAAAAATTTTAGTTCGCATTCAACGTTAATCACATACTAACATATTGTATATCAGTGTATCTCTATGTGAACTTGTTTTCAGTTCCTACACTGAAATCTATTGCCATATTTTGTGTAAAATGAAGTAAAAGTCCCCATGAAACAAAGTTTTTTGGCTTTTAGAATGAATATGTTAGTCTTACTCTTAGCTAACTTTTAGTGTTTCTGTTAGCTAGTGTGCCTAAAAACATTTAGAAGATATAAGCATTCAATCTTTAACTTACAGTCTCTCTCTTCCGTCAATATGAATCAATGATTTTCATGATATGTCTCTGGACTTCAGCTTCTCTTCAGATTTTCTGTCTAATCAAATGCTCTCTTGAATCTACAGCGTCCCGGCCCCTGCATAAATAAATAGACGCTGAAACTGTGGCTAAAATCGTTCACTTGTTCACACATTTACTATTTTCTACATGGTTGATGGCAGATAATGCACTTTAGAGGATAGGAAACGATTTGGACTGTGTAAATATGCTTTCCATTGGCTTTCCATTCCTCAATGAGGAAACTGTGGCTTTACCAAGCTCAACAGCTCTGGCCGAGCTGTTATATAGACTAAATTTTAAAAAGTAGAGGATACGTTAAATATGTCCCACTCTGTCTTCCTGTTTCAGTGGAAATTACGTCAACATATTGAATAAAGCTGTGAGTTTCGAGGCACTGAGATCCTGAGATCTTAAAGTGTAATATAGCAGATTTTCAACCCACTTTGTATTGAGTTTTGGTAGTATTTCTAAATTAAAAATGTTGACTTGTTCTTCAAGTTACTGTTCCATGTTTCTGCACCGAGAAATTAGCTTTTATTTGCCAGCAAAAATCTACTGGACAATGCGATATGCCTTTTGACAGCTCTAGGGCTTTCCTGAACTATAGAGTATACTTTGTCATTTTGATTATACTTTTGTATCCCTCCCCACGATATCCATAACAGACAGGTGGGAGTGGCCTTGGATTGCAACATGCCAAGTGCATTATGGGTGTTGAAGTTTTCCAACCTATTATACAAAAGGGAACAACCTTTTTATAGCTAGCTTATCAATTGTAGAGATTAAGAAATCCTGTATTGATGTACTCTCTGAATGTTTTATGTGAGATAATCCTGAAATCAGTCTTTATTTGAATTGATCACTTGTGTAATTGATGAATGCATGGGACCCTCAGTTTAAAAAATTGCGGATGGTATGGAATAATGCTTCTCTGTCTTTGGCACAGCAGGCTACATAAACCAGAGGGCTTATGCTCCGTCCAGTCATGCTGAACCATGACGGCAGTCTCTCGGGCATGTCTAAAGAGCCATGTAGGCTTAGATTGCCCCGTTTTGTGAGGGGATTATGTCCAAACAGCATAGCACAGCTACTTAAACAGCCCTCATTTTGTGTCCTTAACCACCCCCATCTCACATGGTGGACAGATAGACTTATTAGTGTCTGTGTAATAGACAAAAGCCCTGTGTGACTGTAGCAATATTGTTGACCTCTCGTTGAGAGGCATCTGTGAAGTACGTGAAGGTATTGACTTGAGGTCATAGTGTCCGGAGATGGTCCAGAAGACACAATACTGTCTCAGTGCTGTGCATTAGGACTACTTCGTCCACACAGCTGACACATTGAGCCAGCAGCATCCATAACAGGCAAGCATTCAGCTTGGAATGTGTTGACCGATGGATCAAGCATTTGGCAGGATGGCAGTGTTTAAGAGTAGAGTAGCAGAACTGAATGCAGAGGTCCCATTAAATTAAGTACAAATTTCTGACATTCCGTTGACTTGCACTGGAAATGAGTTTGAATTTTTGAATCGTCCCAAAGTAAATGGGTTTTCTGAATGGATATTTGGTTAAATTCTGGAAAAAAAGTCTGTGGTTAATGCTATTTTTTTTATTCTACAACATAATCAAAATGAACATATGAACTCAAACTCTTGTATTTATACTCCCTTTCTTGCAAACTATTCAAATTCCAAATTGTGAGTTTTAAATAAATACGGAAAGAGTTGTCAGAAGCTTGTTGACAGACATACGACTTCAGAATTCATAAAAGTTGTATTTGTTGTATTGCTCTTTATTTGTGAAGAACGTCTTGATGAATCCTAAACTTGGTCACAGAGCTTATTTTCTGCAATTGTCCAAAATTCAAATCAAGTCACCTTTATTTATATATATATATATATATAGCGCATTTTACAATACAGATCGTTTAAAAGTAGCTTTACAGAGATAATAGTAAAATAATGCCAAAAAGTTTTTTTAGGCTTTACAGCAGATCTAGAAGAAAACGGCATCACTGTCCAGCCAAAGCAAGATCAGTGTTGATTCACTTCAGCTGTAAAAATCATTAGTTATTAATTTAGTTCATTTTACAGTAGTTCTGGAGAACAGGGATGTCATCTTCCAGCTCAGATCAGTAATTTTGCTGCATATTCAGTGTAAAAAGGACAATGTAAAAAAGTGTCAATTGAAGAGTCCTATTGGGTTTTTGTCGATGGAATCAGGGTGATGAATTGGATTGAACTGGATTGGCCTTCAAAATGATGTCATGGCTGTGACATCACAAAAATCACTCTATACACAAAAAAAAAAATTCAAAACCTTGTGGATCCATTTCGCAAAGGTAAAGTTCCTCAAAAGCCGTCAAATTAACTTTAATATCATCTCCATATAAATAATTTATGTGTATGTGTGTGTGTGAAGTTTTGCACTTAGAGTAATTGTGGGAAGTAGAGTTACTGTGAGCTCCATGTGTTTGGAGTTTAGTGAATGGCTGTGCCAGATCGCCTGTAGTGCTGATCCGTATTCAGCCCATCAGCTCACTCTCATCCACCCTCCCTCTCTCTCTCCCCCTTCTTCTCTTTCTCTTTCTGTCGTGTGTTTTCCCATTCCAAAATGAAAATAAAGTAGGGGTGTACCATAAATTTTCTCTATGAATGTTGCCGCTATTCACATTTTACCATAAGTGCAGACAGTTAGGGGGAAAAATGAGAAATCGCTGTTTTCCTTCTCTCTGTGGTGTGGCGTCCACACTTTTGCTCTGTCTTCCCACACCTTCTCTGGAGCCAGGAGATGAGGAATGGTCTCTTTGGCTGCTGTTTTCGCAGCTCCGCCTGTGAGCTCTGGGGTTCAGTTCAAGACCCACAGTAATTTTATTACCCCTCTCCTCAACAACACAAACACTAAACTTCTCCTCCCACCTCATAACTCAGATTTAAGTCACTACAACCACCTTGTCCAAAAACTTCCCAGACATTTCCAGGAGACTTTCTGAATCACAGCATTCACAGCTGAGATGAGTTGTCATATAAAGCTGTGATGGGGTAGATTTCCACTGAATAGTCTTGATTTAAATACATTGGTTGATATATTTTTTGCCTCATGCTGTTTGGGCGCTCTGTCATCTTAACTTAGATTTAGGGACAGGTCTGATGCTGGTGCTCTGTTATCAGTAATGTGTGTGTGTGTGTGTGTGTGTGTGTGTGTATTTGTTTCAGAGCCAAACAGTCTCTTGTTTAGTATTCAAGTCCACAAGAAAACATATGTATTAGTAGTATTAATATTTAACATTTATTTTACTCTCACCAAGGCTGCATTTATTTTATTTTAAAAAACATCCTATGGTGAAATGTTATTACAACTTAAAATATCTTTTTATATCACATTCGATTATTCTATATAATTTTACATTTTAAAATGTAATTCATTCCTGTTTTGGCAAAGCAGAATTTTTAGCATCATTACTCCAGCCTTCAGGTTCAGAAATGCTGCTTAAGAAACATCTATTATTATTATCAATGTTGGAAATTGTAATGCAAATTTTTTTTCAATATTCTTTGATTAATAGAACTCTTCATGTTTCATTTAAACACATTTTCATTTGGATTTCACAGATAAACAAATATCTTTTAGGATTGAAATGACACGGTCAATAAATAATGACAGCATTTTCATTTATCAGAACCTGTTGGGAGTCAAAGGGATAAATAGTTTGACCTTTGAGCATGACCTTCACTTCATGTAGGCCCGCTGCCTAAAGCAGGAGTCTGTCCTGAATGTGTGAACTGTTAACCTGTCTGAACCTCTCAGTGGGGAATTGTGAGAAAGTGAGTCAGGTTTAATTGAGGCAGCAGTATGGAGAGGTGAACAAAAACAGGACAGCACAGCTGGGAGACCAGCCAGCGATCGAGAACGTGCTTGATGCTCACCAGCCACTACAGGCCACTTTGTGCCAGATTAGTGCAGAATACTGAAGCTGTGTGTCAGTATTGATTTCAGAGGACTTTGCTTTATTTGGTGATTAGCATTTCCCTCCCCTAAAGTACAAGAACTAATCACAGAACTGAGATGGGTTCATTTGCTTGACATGTTAGTCTTATGTACGGTGTAATTCTGAATCTTTATGATTTATGTTGTAAATAAGAATGCATTACTCTAAATATTGTTTATTTGTCAGAGCTGTGGAAGGTTGTGCCATAAAAATTCTAAATCGCAAGAAATAAACTTAAAAAGTCAGAATTGTGAGATATAAACTAGAAGCTTATAGATGTAGAAGCTGTTCTGACTCTTTTAATGGTGAAGCCGCTTCTTCTGTTTTTGTGTCACATAGCAAAAAGGATTAGAGTCAGTTACATAACTCCCTCCAGAGCCTCTCCTCATGCTTGGCCGTCTGGAACAGAATCTCTAAATAATGATTTTGAGGTTTATTTATGCTTAATTTGCACAATCCTCTTTTGTTTATTAATGCATCTGCCTTCTTTTCATGTTTGATGAGCTAAAATGAGAGAGGGGAGAATACTTGGAGAAAGAGGGAGTGATGGAGTATTTATAGAGTGTCCTGCTGTGGGTCTGGCTGGACTGTCTCACCGAAGCTTTGCGTCCTGTCAGACCCCATCAGATCTCCACATGGACTCGAGTTTACACACACAGACACACACACAAAGCACTACAAGACATTCAGCAATTTTACAATCAAACGATTTTGACCGTTCCTTTGGATGTAATGTAGATATTTTTTTGCTTTGTTGTTGCTCCAAAGGACAATTTCACAGAGAGTCAGGCAAAAACAAGAGGGAGATCTAGTTGTAGCACCTTTATTTTAAACAAAAAGAAGATAATCTAAGTGCTAAGACCATCATGGGGAAAAACATATGGCAGCATAAACGATGTCAGACACAGAGCTGAAGAAACTAAGGGGAATGTTTACACCACAAGAGTGATCTAAACACTGAAACACTTTTCCTTTGCTTTTTTTGAGTACAAGTATCAATGACCCACCCTTCTGCGAAAAGCATGAAAAAGACTGTTATGCATCCTAGTAAAATTTAAGAACATGGCATAATGATAAATAAAATGTAACAAATTATTAGAAGTAACTTTTGTTAGGCTAAAAAAATAAATTTAACAGCTCATGATCCTTTGAAATGTTTTGCTCCTCAGTATATTTTAGTATTAATTATATACTATTATAGTATTTATTGATGTTTTGAATGTTTGTGCTAATGTAAATGTGCTAATTTTTGTTTTAGTCATTTTTATGTGCTTTTGTAATTTTAGTACTTTAAACTTCAGTCGGTTGCCACAGCAACTTTTCAATTAAAAGAATAAAGTTTTTAATATAAAATGTTTATTTTGTTTTAGTTCATTATAGCTTTATTTATGTGAATGAAAACGGTTTTAATAGTTTTAGTTAACAATAACAAGATTGATTGATGTTTCAAGAATTTTTACTGCAAACAAAAAAATAAGAAAACGTTTTGTATGAAGAGAATAGTGTGACGCTTTTTTTAAAGAGAGGTTTAATAGTCTAAATTTAACTATAATTAAAAGTTATGAATAATGTTGATTAGATTCATTAAATTATTTATAAAATAAAAATATTGCTTTCTGCATAGTTCATCTTAAATACTGTAGTGCGACTAAATAAATATGATTTTATATTCAGTGAGATATGAAATTCACTATACTCACACATTTACACACTTTTTTGGCTTGAAACAAAAGTCCCAAGTGCATTAAGTAATAAACATCTCCAAAAATGTACGTCAAATGCAAACAAATGTTGTTGCCTGAGGTTCATACACGCATACAAACACTTCCTTATTTAATACATTAAGCTTCCCTGTGTTATGAATGTGGATATTACCACAAAACAAAAGCTCTTTATCACTAACTATAATCCATCTATCTTGTCTGAGTTAACAAATCCTTATTGAGCAACCTTGCACATCCTGATCCAGTGTCCCAGTGGGATTAGATAGCAATATATGCTCTTTGGACCATCTATTTCTCCAGGTCTTCCCCACATTTAAAGATTTCTAAAGGGATTTACCTAGGTGTAAGGGCAAAGACTTGCTCAAAAGAGTAAATGTTTTATGCTTCACCTATGCATTTGCTTTATTTCTATTGTTGCATTCTAAAAAAATTATTATATGTAAGCCAAGAAGCCATTAAACTTGAGTCTGTGCCCATTTCGGTTGGCTGCACACTGTTGCATGTTTATACATACATCAAATCCTGTGTTTGACAGCAGTAGCATAGTGATGTCACAGCTTTGATCTCGCACAGCTCTCCATCTGTTACAGAGATTATGCGCTGAGGGAGATTGCATTCAGCTGAGCTGCATCACGCATCCTGTGTCTCTGAAGTTTCATCAGTGGTGCTCCTACATTCATGTAGTTGAGACACTCTTGTCCTCTAATGCTTACTAGAGCGGTCTTTTTCTTTAACCTTTGGCCCTCTATTGGCTTACTCAATCAAGCACACATACAGAAACACGCACGTTTTCCTGCTGCCCTGCTCTGTCAGGGAAACTGAAGGTCTCGATTTAGGCACTGAGGCTGATGACTTCATTGGCCTTGTTTGTTTTCTGCCCTTGGGGCTGGAGAGAGAGAGAGAGAGAGAGAGAGAGAGAGAGAGAGCGAGAGCGCGCTGGCTCATCCTGACACTCCAGCACAGGAAACAGTCTAGTCCAGGATGGAAACAGACGCTGAAAGAGCCCTTTGGAAGCGGCATTCCTCTGCTGTCTGCCTTTCCAAACATCTGGTTTCATGTGGGTAAACATACTGTCACCCTTTGTGCCATCATAGCACTGGAAGTGTAGATGCCTCTTTTATGTGAAAGCTTTTGTAGAAGTGAGAAAAAATACGATAAATAAGTCACATCGCAAACAGGAAACAGAAGAATGAAACTCAATGTCTTTAGTGCAAGATTTATCAGCAATCCACATTTATCTGCAATGTCAAGTCACATTTATTTTTAGAATACACATTTTTTTCAAAGCAGCTTTACAGAAAGCAGCTTTGATCCTAATGTCTATGATATCTTAATATCTATAATGCCTTTAGCAGATTAGAGCTGGGCGATCATATATTTTACATTTCGCAATGAATTGAGGGTAACAAGGTTTGTGTTCAGGGAAGAAGGAAGTGGGAACTGGCGATCGATCAACGTAAATTTAAAAATAAACATAAGCAACCCGTCACGGATGACTCCCACATAAACTAAAACAAAACAACAACATAAAATCCCAGGCCTGGTCCTCTCTCTGTCATGGTTCTGCAAGAGAGAGAACCCAGATAAAAGAGAGATACAGGAGAGGCAGCACCAATGGAGAGATCATGCAGGAGCACACCGGACCCGAAACTTGAAAATCTCACATGTAAACCCGTTCAAACTCACAGAACCAGAGGCTTGTTAGACAACTGGACCAGTCTTGCTGCCAATGCCTGATATGTGGTATAAAAGCTCATATCTTATTGGTCGAGAGACCAATGTTTAATTCACCAGACAAAACTTTTTTGTTCACAGAATATGTTCAGATGAATGCATTTTGAATGTTCAAGGCAAATGTTAATATTTTAATTAATGTTTTTTTAATATTTCCTTTATACTGGTTTTCCTGGAGCTCAACCAGTAGAGCATTGGTATTTACAGTGTTTACTCATGGGTTCAATTCCCAAGGAAAGCAAGAACTGATTAGAATGTCAATGTGTTTCTTGAATGCAATGAAAGTTGCTTTGAATAAATGCATCTGCCAAATGCATGAATGTAAATGTATTTTCATTCCTATTTTAATTTGCTTCCCTCATGTTTGAAAAAGGAGTGTTAATAACATGCATTTTGTGTTTATGTGTTTAATTCGTTCCAGGAGCGAGCTCGTAACTCAAAATGCTCGTACACCAAAACAATTTTCCCCATAAGAATGCAATAAAAATCAATCGATTCGTTCCACATGACCATAAATGCCCATTTTAAATATTTTTTTGGTTTTACCCTATTAATTACACTTAAAATTATAAACATTAAGATCTCATATAAATACGAATTAATAATTGACAATTAAACTCGTATACTTTTATACTTTAAGTATAAAATTGTATACTTGACAATTTACTGTAACGCACACTTTAGCTTTGAGTAGCATCGCTGCTGATGTGACGGAGACGAGAGGAGGGTTTTACTGCTTAGAGGGAGAATTTCGTACCTTCATCTTGAGGGCCATTGTCTAAATGCTGTACTGTATGTGTATGTTTCACTACGTGAACAATAGCGATCACAATTAATGTTAACAACACGAGACAAAACCGCTGTAAATCACTTATAAAAGTATCACTGTGGTGAATGATGCATTCAAACCGAGCGACCCTGAGAGAATGAACGAGTTCAGGGGTGGTAGGCTTTGTGAGAGGCTGTCGTTAGGACTTTTCCACAAAAAAATGCGCATGGGCGAGGGAAAAATGTTCTCGCTCTCCGATACAATGCTCGTATACAAAGGCACTCGTAAACCGAGGTATATTGTTATCGTTGTATATTGTTTTTACAGTTATTTGAAAAAGATTGTATTTCCCTGTCCTGTGGGATACAATCTCTGTAATGTTCTGTAATCTTGTTTCAGTTTTGGCTGCTGTGTGGTTCCTCTTTCTGGTAGGAGGATGTGTTGCTTATTTGGCTCTTAGAGGCACTTGGATCTCGAATGTGTTATTCAAACGAAGACTAAGGTCACCAAGCGAGAGATCTGATAGACTGCATTTCAAATAAAATGTCTAATTATAAGATACTTGGCTGCCAAGTTGTGGTCACTCCAATCGGATGTCCATTAATTCTGTGAACTGAGTCAGATGGGCGGTTATGAAGTTTCGGAAGACTCATTAAAGTGGAAGTTGATTATACAAGGCTTTGATTGTTCAGTTTTTGAAGGCAAAGTTAGAACAACCCCACTATAGTACTATACAAAGCCCGAACAACTGAGAGCCCAGTTCAATTCAGCAGTCCCATCCTGTCTGTTCTTCCACTGTGTGCCTAGACAAATAGTGCTCATTTTCTGCTTCAAATGAAAAGTCAAGAATTATGCTAATAAAATGATTCCGCTATGTATATTTAACCTTTGACAAGTACGATCATGGGGAACATTTAAATCTGCGTTGGCGCCGCCATTGATTCAGAGAGAGCAGCTGTCATCTATAAGAATGAAACGGCTTCACAAACGGTCTTTTCAACCACACAGGATCATTATTTCAGAAGACCACTGGAAAAAAGTTTATAGTTAAAAGTAAACTGACGTTCGGTTCAAGTAAAGATTGTCTATTACATTGTTACACCAATAAGTGGGAACAATTGACCGTTAAAAATGTGTTTGTCATTGAATCATTCAAGAGATTCGTTCAAAAACACTGATTCATCCAGTAATGGAACAAGGGACTTAGACAGGTTTTATTTTTATTTTAACGAGTTAGTGAAACCCATTTTTAAAAAACAAATAAAATTTGAGTGTTGAGTCGCGCACGCTCTTGTCTGTGTAGCGTCTTGTGTGCGGGTTGGGTTATGATATCCGGTCCCGATACTATGGTCTGGTTCAGTTTCGGTTTTGTCTCGGAATTCGGGCATTCATGACTTGTGTATTCGTCTTTGTTGTGAGCGCACGAGAACAGGTGTTTGCTCGTTCTCGCACGCTCTACATTATGTGAGTGGGCGCGGTTTCAGGCTTTGCTTGAACCGCGTCCTCTTGTGTCTGTGTGCAGTGTTTGTAAGACCGTGTTTGCAGTGTTTCATGTTGTGCTTTCGTGTTGCGCGCAGTTTGGTTTTCTCCAGCTGCGCGCTGTTTTTGTGTTAATGTGAACACGTGGCGATGCGTGTTCGCATTGGCTGCGTGTTCGTGTCTTGTCAGTTAACCCTACCCACCTTGTTTCCTTGTCATTAGTTTGATTTGTCCCAGCTGTTTCCTCATCTATTACCCTTCCTCCTATGCGCATTTAATCCATCCGTATTTGCTGTCTTGTGCTGTTCCGTCATCGTTTTTGGGTGATGTCTGCTGTGTGTTCCCAGTCTAGTCTTGTTCGTCCGAGTCGAGTTGAGTCAATAGAGCCTTGTTTTTCCCCCCTCAGGGTGGTTTTTGTTGTGTTTTATTGTGTTTTGTTATGTTATAATAAAATCCCCACTTCTCTGCATCTGTGAGTCCTCGTATCATCCTCTTCCTCAACCCTGACACTCTAGTAAATTAAATGTTTTTTGTCAGTTCAGAATAGTGGGAGAATCGTGATGTTTATTGTGTGATTCTCAGTTTATCCAGAATCGTGCAGCACTAATGGAAACCAAGGGTGATTCATAAACAGAATATAAATAAAAGTGTTTTAGTATTTTTATTACTATGTATATACAGTATAGAGTCACTTAAACTACGTAGAGTAATTGCTAGTAAATTTCATAAGACATAAACACCATTTTTTTGAACATGTACTTAAATAGTCTTTTGTTTTATTTACAACTCAAAAAGCGTTTAATGCAAAAAAGAAGACTGTTTTAAATCATAGTTGTGCTTGCCTTATATATATTTTTGCTTATTATGCTACCATGTTGTTAGTGATGTTAAGTTGAAATCATTTGTAGGTCGAGTAGTGTCCTGTTTCGTAGTACTGCTCATTACTTTGCCATTTTTAACCCAAATTTATGAATGATATGCTGCTAAAAAGTGTGGCTGATTTGATCTGGTTCAGAAATCACAGTTAGCGATATCATGTTTAGCACATTGTATTATAAGATATAATGTTCTGTGGAGTATGTCTTGTTGTATAATGCACATTTTGGTAAAATGTAGACAGGCATGCAGCTATTCAGAACATACAGGGAATGTGTGACAAAATGTTATAGTTTATGTACTACAGGCTGTCCTCATCCTGTTTCTGTGTGACTTAATACATTTTATTCCGGACTTCGGTTCCAGCAAACTATTAAACGGCTGCACAAATATCAAATAAAAGATCTGTGTATCTGTGATGGGTTTGGTCCTGTTTGCTCACCCCCTCTGCCTTTCAGCAAAGTGAGTTGAGAGAAAGAAGGAATTTGAGAGTGCTGGATGGAAAGAATAAGAATGGAGAGGCAGATGGAATTTGTGAGAAATTTATCCAACAGGCAGAAACGCTAAGAGAAGCTCCTCTCGTGTGAAGCTTTTTTTTGTTTTTTTAAAGCATTTTTTGGATTTTCTGTCTCATCAAGAAAGGTTTTGAAGGGAAGCTTAGGAATTTCTGGAGTACAGTAGAGAGAAAAATACTAAGAGATCCTTTATACGATTTCCACACAATTGTTAAAACTATTTGCTCTCATATCCTTCTTGAGCTGTCAATACAAACCTTCTAACAATGGAGTTGTATGGCCCTTATTTGGTCCTTTGTCACATGATGGTATGATGCACTTAGTTATTACCAATTAAACTTTTCCACTAATAAAAACAATCAACAATCTGTATTGAGATGCCTCTACAGTTAGGTTCGCATTCCAAGTTGTGTTCCCTCTGGTGGTCTCAGGCTGAACTGCTATTTTGTCCTACTATTAGACTGAATCCTTTGAAAGATTTAGAGGTGCTGATTATATAATTACTATTTGTGGGAATTTGTACTTATATTCTTACTATATTAGACTTCAAAGAAAAAACAGCATCTGGTGTGTCAGAGAGCCTTACTTGTGTTGCTTTGCAGGTTGTTTTTTTATGAGAAAACCAAAAAACAATATATATAAAAGACATTTTCATTACATGAAATAAAGTAAACCAATAAAAATATTTTTTTATTTCAGCTTGTTACTAAGGCAGCATTTCCCATTTTGATTTAGTTTAACGAAATAAAAATAAAGCACATAGAAAAATAAATAAGTTGTATTTTATATATATATATAAAACTATTAATAATTACAAGAAATTTAAACTTTAACAAACTAAAATTAAAAAGGTTAAAAATATTTGATAATATTAATGAAAACTATAATTTTATCTAAATGGTACTAAAATAATACTGGCTTAGTGATTTGATTTGTAAAATGTACAAATACATAAAACATAAATGCATATTTTCTTTCTACTTTATAGTATGATTTTCTCAAATTTGAGAATATATACGTAGTATATGTTGTCAACACTTTTTTTTATCAGTAATATTAATATTTTCTGTCCTGTTGTCTTGTGTGGGTGTTTGCCTTTTGCTGCTTGTAAAACTCTTTGCTCTTCAAGATGCATAAAACATAATCACTCAGTATTTTTTCTTGCAGTTACATATTTGATCTGCACCATCCTTTGACAGAGTCTCTTAAAACTCATTCTTCCCGCACAGGGCGTACGCTAAACTCTGTGCTTTCTGGGGTTCTTCTAGCTTGAGTGTTGTTATAAATTGAAGCAGCAAACCATATTTTATGTATGTGTGCTTACACAATGAACATAGTGGAAACTGGGACAGTTAGCGGAGCATTAGGACAACAAAGCTGCTTTTACTTTCCTGGAAAACAATACTAGAACTGACAGAAAATGGAGAGATTTACTGCTTTTACTCATCAAATAGGATATTGCGGCACAAATTACTGAGATATTTTTATTCTAGTTGTTTTGAGACCACAAATAGTCCTGAGTAAGCAGAGCCGAGATGAGAAATCTCTGGGTTGGTGTTATAAGACTCTGTTATGTAACTCTCTCTCAGGAAGCTGTGTCCTTCATGCTTAAATCACAGTTGTCTTGGGACTTAATGTGAAGTGTCTGATGTTGAATCTGAAACTGCAGAGAGAGCTGTGCCTCCATGGTCACAACACTACTCCCAGTCCATTAGGAGCTAAAGCATAACAGCAGATGTATAGCTGTAGTGAGAAAAGTGTGTCCCTGACATTGAGAGTCATATTGGAGGTTTATAAGCATCTTAAACCTAGAAACGGCAGATGTGCGCTTGAGTGCTGAGCATCACTCACATCTGAGCTGAGCTCTCGTGTCCTTGAGTTGTCTCTGAGAAGATTGAAGACAGCGTGTGATTTTGACATCACTGCGCTGCTGTTAGACCCATTACACCCGCCTAATGACACAGTCATGGAGATTAACGACATTAATCAAGTGCAGAGGGGCGTTCGGTTTCTCACACTGACAATTTTAAATATGTCTGTAGTGAAGAGTACAGTTTGCTGCTGTCATAATCCAGAGTTTCAGTTTAGAAATGTAAGCTTATAAATTTGACTTGATGTGACTTGGCTTATGAATGCGTTTCTGGGCATGCGAGTAAAAAACGATCAAAGGTGTCATTTTTAAAGAGCAAATTTGACCCTTTTAACAGCTTTAATACAATAATTCATAAAATAATACAACAGGCAATCAAAAGTGTTGACGAGTTTAGTTCTTGATTAGTTGGGTCTGTGCAGTTAAGTTGTGACATTTACACTACCATCCAGATGTTGTAATGTTTTTGAAAGAAGTCTTTCTGTCTAAGGGAACGTTTACACGACAACGGTGTAGTAAAAGTTGAAGTAAAAGTTTTTCTGTTGTGTTTTTTTGACAACATTGTCAAGACACGGATCCGTGAAAACAAACCCCCCCAAAAAATACTGTTATGAATGCCAGGCCAATAGCTGGCGGTCACTACATGCCTATAGACAGAACACGTAATACTCATTCACTTGTGTTTTTGTAGTTTACACAGAGACGATAACTCTATTGTGCAAAGTTTGCGTTTTTAGGCCCCCAAACGACCAAAATGCAAATGTTTTCTGTTTTAGTTGAAATTAGTGTTATGTAAATGGCCACTAAAAATATTGAAATAATGCAGTTATTTAATCTAAAATATAATAAACTAAAATATCACAATTTAAAATGTTATTCTTTATTTACATAGCTTACAAAGCTACATTTTCAGCATCATTACTCCAGTCTTTAGTGTTAATCCTTCAGAAATCATTCTAAAATATTTGAGAAACACTTATTATTATTATTATTATTATTAGCAATGTTGAAAACTCAAACTCAGGTCCAAAATGCATCTGAATGTACACATTTACATTTTCTCATTTGGCAGACGCTTTTATCCAAAGCGACTTACATTCCATTCAAGAGACACATTGACATTCTTATCAGTTCTTGCTTTCGCTGAGAGTCGAACCCATGACCTTGGCGTTGCAAGCGCCACACTCTACTGTTTGAGCTACAGGAAAGCCGTTTGTCAGATGCTTTTATCCAAAGTGAATCAAACCCATGATCGTGATTCACTTGTATTGATGCACTGAACCGAAGACTGGCCTGTGTTCAGATCAGAAGAGTTCTTATGAAAAGACTTTGAGAGAATATAGGACGATACGAACAGGAAGCAAAGCAGGTGAATTATGATGAGTTTAGGCTCTTTTAAGCTCATGAGAGCATCCTGTCTCTGAACCAAATCGCAAGGCTGCAGTCAGAGATCAGCAAATATGGCTCAGTTGCTAGTTTTATGAAAATTAAAACACTAATGCCATCCCAAAGCTCAGAAGCAGCGCGAGTTGGACAGTAATCCGATTCTATATGACTGAAATGAATAATAGCACAAATCCACAGTCCAGTTTTTCCTAATACCTGGAACAGGTTCTGGCCAGACTTTTCTTTTGGACTTTATATAAACATTTCTTTCAGTATATATCACATATTTGCATCCAAGTTTAAAAACCTGAGTAAAAATGGATCAGGCATTCTTTTCTAATTTAATATAAAGTGATTCATTATAAAATTATATAACGAGTATAACAATTTCATAAAAAGTTTTGGTTTACTTTGTTTTTTTTTGTGCCCACTTAAAAGAATTTTGTATCATGTTCAGGCCACTATATTTTAATATTTGTGGCTATGTGAAGTTCAAACCCCTAAGGTCACCATTGATTGAGGCCAGCCTGTGAACCCAGGCTGCTTCTGTTCATGTGTGGGTGCCTCATAACTCCCAGTCCAGGCATTACAAGTTCAGCGTGAGTCAATCAGCGTCTGTGTATTGTGGTGCACGGCTGGCTTTGTATTGTCCTGCTGTGTTTCCATACGCATGGTTCTCAGGGATGGGAAAATAATGAGAGACATTGAGCTGCGTCCCCATTCTGGAAGGAGGGATGATGGGGTCAGAGAGGAGGTGGAGGTGGAAGAGAGAAGTGGATTGATGCTACTCCGTCCTCGAGTCCCTGATGCTTGGCCCTCGCCATCTGTCACTCCGCAGGCTCTCACTCTTTTTCTCGCTGAGCCCAGAATGGGTCAGATACACATTTACCTCAGCTAACACAGCAGTTGAAGAACAGCCAGACACTGTAAGGTTAATGTAAAGAGTCTTTACAGGATAGTTTGCCTACACATTAAAAAATGGTCATCATTTACTCACCTTATAGTGAAACTCCTACAGTAGGAAAAATGTCTACTCTTTTAAATATAATGAAAGTGGATGTCAAGCTCCAAAAAGGATAAAAATGCCCCATTCAAATGTACCATCTGCTCTTGCACACTGGGTGCATTTGCAATACGTTAACAGTATTTGCATAAAGCAGGAAGTGTAGAATACTTCATATTCAGTACAGAAGAAAATGGAGATCTACAATGTGCTAGAAGAAATAGGGCAAAAGGCAGGATTTTTAGGGAGTAGATGAATTCTATTGTCTTTTGAAACATTTATGATGTGTACTGACAAGGATTTATTGTCAACTAAATATACTGTAATGTTTTATTTATTGAACCTTGCATGTCATGTATTGAAATATATTTGTAATTACAGATTTGTAATGATGAAGTTGCACTTTTAGTACAATTAAAATAATAATACTTTAAATGTAATAATGAATAACACACTACAATTTAAAATTATAATCAAGCATTTTGCATGTGCTTTAGTACTTGAGTGTTTTAAGGAACCGTAACGAAACTATCATTTCCTCAAGTACACCTTGAAGTGGCGGCTTATTTCATTAATATTGTATTATCTGCAAGTACAGAATTTTTTATTTGAAGTACAGTAAAGGTTCATTATAACCAAGCACACTTTTTTCACAAGGGATGAACATCATGGTACACCACAGCTCTGATGAGAGTCTCTTAAACTGTCTCCAGTCCGGCAGATATTCTGCCGTCGGATCTTCTGTATCTTGTATCAAATGTCATTGAGTTCTGGAAGTAATCAGCATTTTCATTGTCTAAAACTAGAGCATGTTTTCAGACGGAAATGAAAGATATATCAGCTTGAACTGTATTACAGCAACTTGATACCCGAAAGCTGTGCCAATTAACAGGCTTACGTTTATCTCAGACTGGCCAGTTGAGGTCATGGCAAAATCAATGGGCCATATTGTATCAGTTTGCAGACAGTGGCTCAGTGATTAATTACTGCACAACGTTTTTATGTGTGGCCGATTAGGGAGAAGAGGAGTATATGAGTCAGAATAAAAATTATTTTTAATCCTTTGTACATAAGAATGTGCGGAACAGTAAGTAAATGTTCTGTCACATGACAGTAGTTTTCAAAAATCTCATTGTGTTGCACACACAAATAATCATACACACGCTCCTGAACTCTTCTGTCTCTCATAGTAGGGGTTTGCTTTGGTCTTCTTTTTTTTAAATAAAAATATTAATATTAATAATAATTAATGTTTTCTGCACAGCAAATCATCATATTAGGATGATTTGAACACTGAAGACTGGAGTAATGATGCTGGAGATTAAGCTTTGTCATCACAGGAATAAATTACATTTTTACAATATATGTGTTTGTATTTCACGGTATTACGGTATTATATACATTTAATGCACTCTCAATAATCATTAGAGACATTAAAAAATCTTACTGACCCAAACTTTTGAAGTGTTGTGTTTTTTAGTTTTATTTAGTGATATGTCCATAATCAATAAGTCCACAGTTGTTTCATATATTTCTAATAAGACATTGCCTAATATAGCTACTTTTTTTGTTGTAATTTGTATATTCTCAAATTATGCAAAACTTGTAGCTCAGAAATACTTTCCACAACACTAGTGTTGTTGTGTGTGTTGTGCTTATTTGTCTTAGACCTCTATTCACCCCCTTTATTTCCCAGCCACCCCCCTTCCTGTGAAGCAGACGGGATCAGGCACGTGTGAACCTCAGTATCCCCTCTCCCCTCCACGTGTTTGTGTGTGTGTGTGTGTGTGTGTGTGTGTGTGTGTGTGTGTGTGTGTGTGTGTGTGGCTGGCAGCCCATGTAGATGTGACCCAATTTACAAGTGGTAGCACACACTAGATGAGACAACTGAAAAGAAGAGATAACAGACACATTCCTCTCTAATCTCCTCTTCATTCTTCACCGGTTTTATTAAACTTAGAGTAAATAATATCTAGCATTCCTGACTAAGTGTATAAGGGTATGGAGAGAGGAACGCCTCTGCAGATTGGACTAGAGGACTATGGGTGATACAGTATCACTGTGAATTACGAGCAGGTTTTGTTGTTTTAAGTGGTTTTGTTTATTTTGTTCTTGAGTGCACATCTGGTTGGAAGATGTTATCTCACCATTCGAAAGTTTGGGGTTGGTAAGAGTTTTTGTTTTAATATTATTTGTGCAAACTGTGATAATTCTTTTCAGTATGCAGAATTTTAAACCGTAGTCTACCATGGTCTTTCAAATTTTGCTCAATTTTAAAAGGTGACATTTAAACTGTTTCATTCATGCACTTATGAACAGAGTGGAAACTTAAGGATATTCATAGACATTTGTTCACATATGATACACATAGATAGACACTGAAATGAACTAATTAACTTACTTCCAAATTCGGAATATCTAAAAACAACTGAGTTAAAATGTTAAGTTTTATACTTGTTTTTTCTTTAATGGTTTCTCACACAGAGGTAATGTTGGTTGGTATCCAGTGGGAGGCAGTGTGCTCTTTCACTTGTGTCAGCAATAACACTGTGGCGAGTCACCAGCAGCTCGTCAAGCGTCGCCCCTGGCAACACACACACACCAGCTGGAAAGCAATCATGAAGCCCAGCTGATGAAGTTCAGGCAATCATCTAGACAGGGATAAATGCCCTGTTTGAAACAGAAGAGGTAGAGAAGATTCTCTCAAAGGAGACTAATGGTTATGTTGTTGTTTTATTTTCCCCACAGAGAGTGATTAACAGGAGAACTGTGGTAAAGACTCTCTACACAGCCTGAACTTCAGCATTGTACACTCAACTCTCACCTTCATGCCTTGAGACCACAAAGGCTCACTTTTGGGGAGCACTTGAGAAGCACAGAGGAACGGTTGAAGGACAACAGTCAAGGGTCTACTGGTTTACTCTCTGTGCATCTCTTAATGTGTAAATAAACTCACCCTCCGGGTTGAACGCACTTCTCGTGTCTACTCTCCTCCTTTCCCCTTTAGGAACCCGCTACAACACGTTCTGAGTAGATATTTTACTTTGAGGAACTTAAAACTTACATAGATTATACCGTACCTGGTAAAATGTGATCTCTTCTGGCTCTGTGTCCATTGAGAGCCATGTGAACTCACTCTCTGAGGGCAAAAGAGACCGAAAGAAAAACTTCTGGCCCCTCTGAAAGCCATGACCTTATCATGCTTTCATGGTAACATAATAACAGGCTTTTCACCTTGACACCCTGCAACTAATACTCTATAGCAGGTGTGTTACGTACAACATGCATACTTGAACTCTTTCATCTTGACTGTAGAGATGGCAGTAGGATTCTCTACTTTCTTATTGGTTTAAATAGATGTTTGTAATATTTTTATAGTAATTTTTCCTCAGCTTTCCTATGTTTTGCGTGTTTCTAAACTTCACCTAACCCCAGTACGTGTTGCTATCCCTGCAGGTGTGTATGAGCGGAGGTGGGACTCTGGGGATGTGTAAAGTCTCCATCAGTTCTGGATCTTTTAGGAGCGACTCTTTGGGCCTCTGTGCAAGGTAAGACATGTGATGAGTCCCTGTATGTCTCTCTATCTGGAGAAACAGACATAACATATGGAATTGATTTCCATCGTTCATTTAGCTTAGGCATACAGAACAAGCATTTTTGCCCCTCACCGTGTTCGTTTTAATTAGGCTCAGTTAATTAAAGACACTAAAAGCTAATGATCTGTAAAGCATGATGAAAATGCACTCAGGTTTTCTTAAATCAAGGCTGAAGGATCTGAAAAGTGAAAGGAATGCACTGTAAATCAAATCAGCCTTGCTCATGAATTTGGGGATGTAGCATTTGAAAGTAGATATACATTAATGCCTTGAGATACGAGCATAATCCATTCCAGGACTGAGCTCGTAATTCGAGGTGATTGTAAGTCATTTTTTCCTATAAGAAATAAAAGATTTTTTTTTTTATCTGTTCCAGCCATTTAAAAAACTCCCTTATTAGTGCTAATAATAATGAAAAAAACATGTTTTTAATTTCTATAGAGACATTCACACACACACACACACAGAGAAAATTATAGTATATAAGGATTCCTGTGATATAAAATAAAATGTGGTTTTGATTGAGTTCTTATCTTTGAGAAAGACGATACAGTCGTGGCTAATGGCGGCATGTGCGGAGTAGGAGGAGGGATTACGTAGATTATGTAAATTACGTAGATAGCGCAAAAACAATTCGTAAGTGTAGTGTTTCTTCCCGTGTAGTGTATTGGATAGACTACATGCACAATAATGTATGCCTCAGAACCTCATATTTATTATTATTGAACATGCGTAACTCGTGCTGTTCCCATCTTAATACTCCTGAATCACTCGTCGCCTCCGGTAACCACCGCTGAAAAACCAAGGTGGCCCTCTAGTGGAGATCATATACAATTACCCCATACATTAATATAACACACCACAGGAAGACTTGTGGGAGATGCGTACGGAAATCGACGAACACATGAAGTGAACGAGTGAGGCGGTGTGGGTTCCAAGTTCTTGACCACCAAGCGTGCTCGTATCTCAAATCTTTACTTGTATCTCAAAGCAAAAAAGCTTGCTCGTCTCTTGGATTACTCGTATGTCAGGATGCTCGTATCTCAAGGTATTACTGTACTAGGTAGCCCTGAGCACACAGAAATCTCATTTGATGGGAAGCTTGGATCATTTTACTCACTCGGATCTTTGAAATGAAATTAAATTGAGGCTATGATTTAACTAAATTACAATGTGACGGAAGGAATTCTTAATTCACCTTTACATTTACATTTATGCATTTGGCAGATGCTTTTGTCCAAAGCGATTTTCATTGCGTTGCAAGCTCCCATCACAATATCTATTTTTTAGCCTTGTGGCTCCATAGGGTAACAGAAAAAAATTATGCTAAAAAGACAACTTGTCTTATTCACAAACTGTTCTTGGCACAATGGTCTCTAAAATCTATTTAGGCTTAGCTGTGATTTTCAGTGATGGGAGTGATTTAAAGCAAATCAATGACACATTCTTCAAAACAATTGCAAGTGTTTTAATTTAAGTGATGTTAGTAAATTCCATTAGATATTTAGGTGTTTCGAAACGATAGGCAAGGAAGCCTTGTTTGTTGAAATCACATGAATTTGTCAGATTGATATGTGCTTAAAGGCACTGATTCGAAACAAGTGATTAGTAAGGCTGTAAATGCTTTGCGAAGCGGTGTTTAGAACACATTCGTCACTAGTGTTTTGTGACGGATGGTTCTTGTCGCACAGCTTTTCAGTGTGTACGGAAAAATGGCTGCTTGTTGGAATCTTGTCCGGTGACTGCTTTAAATATAATGAAAGCAACTAAGATAAACATAATAAAAACTTGCAAAAAAAATATTTTACAAGCATCAGCAGAGTTGTACTCTGTGGGATCAAGCATTTCCTCGCTGTCACAGATGATTATCGCTTCTGCAGGAGGCTGGACATTGATTAATGGTGTGAATATGTGTCTGGCTGAGATTTTACCCCACAGGGAAATTTCAATAAAGGTCCTATCCAGCACTTTGAAGTGTATTTTGTAAGGGGGTCAGGTTCATGATGGATGACCAATGCGGAGTGTGACAGAGGGATGGATACTAGCTGACCTGGGTCTTGGTGGGAGGAGCTGTAGAGGTCGGAGGGCAGGGTTCGCAGGATGGAAATTATTGTTGGTGTGGAGGAAAAACTGTTAATATTAGTTGTGAACACATTAACAAATATAGAAAGTTTTATAAACATGGTACTATGATTAATACCATATTTCTGACATGGTACCATAGTAGTGATGGTTCAAATTGTTAAAATCCAATTACACATTTTTGGTTCTTTTGCTGCTCATTTGATTACAGATTTGGCCCCTTTGGCTCGACTCATCTGGTTAGTTTGCAGTTAGAGCTAGAGCACATGACTGGCAGTTCTTCAAGACTTTGTTGTCGTTGTGTGTGTGTGTGTGTGTGTGTGGTCTAAGCAGCTGCTCTGACCCTGCAGCTCTCAATCTATGCTCAATCTCATCTTAGCAGCTGTCTGTTTCCTTCAGACAATCGTCCCCTGCTCCATCTCATCCTCTCTGTAGTGGAAATGGCATCTGAGACCTAGTTACTGAACAAACTTTGTGTTTGTTTTTACTTTATCTTTTTGTATTTTGTAAGGACAATGTCCGGAGATACAAGAAGGGTTATTGGTATAGTGGTGGTTGATTCTATTGATTAAAAAAAGAAAAGATAAGATTAAAATAACAGACAAGCTGTTATTTGTGTTTTAGTCTCGTTAAACCATGTCGTTCTCATGGCCCTCTCTTCATGCCAGTGGAATATAAACAGCGAGCATGCTGGGGGGTAAATGAATGAGAAGTAAAGTAAAGAATCTCTGACACATTGCCTGCTTCCACCTCTCTCTTGCTAAGATTTACTGTGGAAGATAGTGTTTTCACAGTTTAACAGACGCCACACGTTACCCCCTTTTCCTCTATCCTATAAAACCAGAACAGTGATTGTGTCCCTCTGTGATTTGTAACCTTTTTTCTCGAATTCTTCAGATGTGTCACTGCCCTCTGACCCAACCCTCCCCCCATCTCTCTCTCTCTCTCTCTCTCTCTCTCTCTCTCTCTCTCTCTCCATAGACTGATGAACAACTTTTGTTTAGTTATGGGAAATAACTGTCTGTATAAAACATCTTTCAGTGCTTATGTTAGCAATTCTCCCATAGCAGAGGTGACTAACTCTGCAATGGACAGTCTGTAGCTGTTCTATTCTTTTGTAGAAATGTATTATTCTTTCCATTCTCTGTTATAGTGTGCTGAGGCATGTCTTAACACCATGTGGGCTCACATAACTGATCATAAGAGCAAAGCTTACGTTACTCTGTAAAAATGTTTTCATTTTGCAATGGCCACTGATTTGAAGACATTATATTATTTGTCCGTGTGATCTTTGCTGATTGTGATGATATATTTGGTGTTTCCACCTGAGTTCACATCGTGACTATTTTAAAACACTGGTTTTTAACCTCACTCGACCCTTTATGCTCATGAAACACCATTAATAGCTCTTGTGTTTCACAGCTGGTATTGGGAACAGGTGTGTCTCAGATATCTCTATATTCGTTTTTCTCTCTCGTCGTTTCATTTTCTTTGAGTGACTAAAATAAAAGTATATGACTTTTCAGTTTTGCATCATTTACAAATCAACTTTGTGTAATAATAAAAAAGTAATGATATAATAAAAACAATTTTAATTATTATTTACATTAGAATTAAACAAAATAAAAAAATATTTTTGTATTAGGCACACTATAATTAACCACACTTAATTATTATTAAGTTTACATTTATTTAATTAATAGTAATAATAATAAAACTTATACTACTCCCACTTAGTATATAATAATAAAGGATAACCTACTCCAGGTATTTTAGATATGATCCAAATGCTTTTGTTAGCTGGAGAGCTGGCCGTTCATTAATGGGGGGGGGGGGGGGGGGGGGGGGGATTTCAAGAATGGAAACTCTCTAACAATGAAAGAATAGTTAATGTTCCAAATACCCTGTAAACTCTCGGTCCATCTCGCGTCGCACAGAAGAGTAGATGTGCATCTACTCATATGTCTTCCACTCTCATGTGCCCATTTTATTTTTTTTATTTTTTTGTAACGCAAAACGTTCTGCAATCCTACTCAAAAGAGACCAAAAAGGGCACAGAGCTCCCTCAGTTTCTCATCCTTCTCCCTCTCCACATCACTTCAGAGCTCTTATTGCTTTTCCATGGCAGGGAGCAGAGCAGTAAATGTAGATTGGTTTGCAATACCTCAAACCTGCTGGCAGCTTCACACATAAAGTTTCATTACACACCATTCATTACAGCGCTCAGGCCAGGGGTTTGTATATGTTTATGAAGTATCTTTGTGTGTCTGTATGACATTTCTGGCACTGTAAGTTGGCCATCAACAAAATGAAGTGCATTAAACATATTACATCAGGATTTCCCAAACTGGGGTTTGTGAAGGAACTGCAGGGAGTTTGATGAAAAGGTAATAATTAATGAAAGAATACAAATGTAACATTTCCGCACAAAAATAAATAAATAAAAATTAACAGAAAACACAGACATTTTTATTTGTTATGCTGTGTGACTAAATGACGTTCTGCACATACATAAGATAAGAATTAATGAGAATTAATAAATAATTAACAATTTACTGCTATTTTGTGAACGTTAAAGGGTTAATTACTCACCCTCATTTTGTTCCAAATTGTAAAGCTAATCCATATGAATCCTAAAGTTTCCACATTTCCTGAAGAGACACAATCACTTTATATGATGAGCAGATTTAATTTAGGCTTTTATTAGTATATAAACTTTGATTAGCAAACATACACAGAAGCTGAACCGAACCTTCTAGATGTGTGAGAACAAACCGTCATGGGATCTTGCAGAAGCTCAAACGCTGCGTATCTCACAAGAATGAAGCTCATTGGTTCTCTCACGTCAAGAGAGCATGAGCTAATGTTTACCACAACTGATGTGTGAGTTGATGAATGTTTATATGTGAATAAAAGCCTAAAGTAAGTCATTTTATCATATTATAAAGGGATTGAGACTCTTCAAAACAAATAGGACTTAACTGCTTAATTCTGGTTAGTTTTACGATCTTCTTTATAATTTTGTTGAAGCGTCATAATGGAATTTGTATAGCTATCTATGGAGGGACAAAAAGCATTCATCAAAAATATTTTCATTTGTGGTCCGAATATTCCGAAAGTCTTACGGGTTTGAAACAAAATGAGTGCAAAATGAGTAATGAATGCCACAATTGTCATTTTTGGGTGAACTATCCCTTTAAGTAATCACATAATCAAATGTAACTGTAGTCTGATTATGAGTATTTTAAAACACAATGTAATCTAATTACAGGTTTATCATTTCTAGAATCTGATTACGTAATCCAGATTACATATAATCAGTTACTACCCAGCACTGACTGTGAATATGTGTTTCTGTCACTGATGGTGTGTGCTTGTGCTGCTAAATGGAGAGTGTATGGGATGTGTTATGACAGTAGATGTGTTTGGCATAAGCTCATTGCTTTGTGATGGAGCCTTGTGATCCTGGGGGGTCTGAGCTCAGGGCTGGAGGTCTATATACACAATCCCAGATTTAATGTACTTCTTTGAACCCCTGGTTTTCTTATGTAATCTGCCTCCAGCAGCAGGTTAATCAAAGATTAGTGTGCATTCCACACTGGCAATATATGACCATTTAGATGGTGAAAGACATTTTGCCATCTCCATGTAAACACTGCTGATATCAAGCGTGTGTATGATCACGGGGTGTTTCTTGACAAAGCGACATTGCCAGCTACTGATCTGGCCTTTTTAGTAATTTTCACAGATCCAGAGTCATTTCACAGTTGTCATCTGTTTTACCCTCAGGGGTTATTTACATAAAACTGTTTTCAACTAAAGGAAAGCTTTTTATACGTTTATATGAAAACAGCGTTTTGGAGGCCTTAAAACACAAGCTGGTGAAAACGGTTTCACAGTTGAAGTTTGTGAATATGATACCGTTATTGTCACCATGTAAACAAAAAAAAAACTTTCATTTGTGAAAATTATTACATCATGTGCATGTGCATGTGTATTATGTGTTCAGTCTATAGAAGCGCAGTGTTTCCATACAAAGTGACGTCGCCAACTACTGGCCTGGCATGCAGTGATTGACGTGATTGACGAGTGATTGACGAGTGATTCAGGAGTATTAAGCTGGGAGCAGCACGAGTAATGTGTGTTCAATAATAATAAATATGAGGTTCTGAGGCATACATTACACTCTATCCAAAATACTACATGGGGAAAAAACACTTCTGTATTGTGTTTGCGTTATCTACATAATTTACGTAATCTACGTAATCCCTCCCTCCTCCTCCTCTGCACAAGCTGCTACTGTATCGTCTGTCTCGAAGGTAATAACTCATAATTAAAACCCAACATTTTTTATTTTATATCAAAGGAATCCTTAGATACACTAATTGTGTGCGTGTGTGCGTGCGTGTGTGCGTGCGAGCGCCGCGTCCACGCCATGGATCCCGAGCGCCGCGTCCACGCCATGGATCCCGAGCGCCGCGTCCACGCCATGGATCCCAAGCGCCGCGGCCACGCCATGGATCCCGAGCGCCGCGGCCACGTCATCCAGACAGCGGAAGTCGGCTGATGAGTCCACCCCAGAGTCTGAAAGGGAAACTGCGTGTGTGCTTCTCCTCGCCGGTTCCGTCCGGGAAAATGGATATTCCGGTTCCGTCCGGAAATCTTCAGTCTATGGTCCTGTCTGACTCCCTGGTCCCGTCTTCCCCGCTGGTCATGGCCAGCCCCCTGGATCCGTCGACTCCAAGGGTGTCATTGAAACCCTCAGCTCTGCCCTCACCGCCGGCTCTGTGCAGTTCGTCAGCTCCGCCTCAGGCTTCAATTCCACCAGCTCAGCGTGAGACCGAGTCCCCGGCTGCACATAAGACCTCCAGTCCCAGGTCCCCATCTCGACCCATCAGCCCATCGACCTCGCTTCGGCTCTGCATGTCCTCGTCGCCTCCGTGGACCGTCTGCCCTGTGACTCCGCTGGACTCGCTCGTCTCTCCAGGTCGGCCTCCGACGATCGTCACTCAGCCTCCGCCACGGACTTCCGGGATTTCGGCGAAGCCGAAACCCTCCACCCCTACGGCGTCATCGGGCTCCTCCCTTTCTCCGACCTCCCTGTCATCCTCACTCACCACAGCATCGTCCAGGTCATCCGAATCCCCGTCACCATCTCAGCCCCGCGACCCAGCAGCTCTGCCTCGGGCTTCAAGGCCATCGAAGGTCCCCTGGTCCATCGGCCTCTCTGCTTCACCGGTCCTTCCACACAGCCTGATGTCGCCCCGGTCGATCGGCTCCCGGGTTCCGCCCAAAGCTTCACCCTGGCTCCTCCCACCGGCGGCACCACCTTGGGGATTTTCTGTGACTCCTGGTTGTCCTTATCGACTTCCAGCGCTACGCCCACCTCCGAAGCCGCCTCCCTCCTCAGTTGGACATTTAATCGGTGCGAGGACGCACCTTGCCGAGGGGGGGTGTAATGTTACACTTATCTCATGTTTTGTGATCTTGTCTGGGTTAGGAGTCATTTGTTGTCATGGTGTCTAATTGGTTTGATTGTGTTCAGGTGTTCATGTTTAGCTTCCTCATTTCCTGTGTGTATAAGTCTGCCTGTTTAGTTCATTCCTTTGTTGGTTATTGTTGGGGTTACAAGCTCCTGAGTTCTGCCATTAAAAGGTATTTTCTGTTCATCGTCTGCTTTCGTCAGTTCCTTCCGAGTCAGTGTGACAGTGTCATGGTCCTGTCTTCCTTGTTCCCGTTTACTCCCTGATTGTGCGCTCCTCTTGTCATCTGTCTCACCTGTGTCCTCATCAATTCCCTTATCAGTCTCGTTTCCTATCCCCGCCTTCCTATTATCCTCTATGTATTTAAGCCTTGTGTTAGTCTTAGTCTGTGTTTGTTCTCGTCAATACTGTGGGTTATCTCCTTCCGTGCTCCGTGTTCTAATAAAAACCTTCAGTTATTGGATCTCTCGTCTCCGTGTCTGCCTTTTACACACACCGGTGACAGAATGTCTCTATAGCAATTAAAAAATGAAATTTTTTCCATTGCTATTAGCACTAATAAGGGAGTTTTTTATAGGTTCGGAAAAATGATTTGAGATATGAGCAAGTCGAGTTACAAGCTTGTTATTATGCTCGTATCTCAAGGTACTACTGTAAATATACCGGTAACTGTTTTCTATTTGAATGTATCATAAAATGAAATGTATTCATGTGACGGCAAACCTGAATTTCCAGCATCATTACTCCAGTCTTCAGTGTCACATGATCCTCCAGAAATCATTCTAATATGATTTGCTGCCCAATAAACATTTATCAATTGTCAGAAAGCAAAGGAAAGATTTAATGGGAAGGATCTAAATGTCTAAATGGTAAGGATCTAAGTATTCAAATCCAAAAACTCTGAATGCAGGAGAACAGGAGCACTGGAAACACCAAAACCAAAGCAACCTTAATTTTGAAAATAACAGACCAAAAACTGAAATAAACAGCGGCTATATTTACTAGACAGGACAGAATAGGCCTTAAACTAGAAACACATGAACGTAATTTGAAACCAAATGAGTAACTATGGATACAAATAGCACACAGAGAATGAAAAAAATTCAAGACAAGGTGTGACATCAAAGTTGAAAACAGTTGTGCTGCTTAATATGTTTTTTGAAAACTGTAATAGAAACTGTAATAATGCTTTGATGAATAGAAAGTTAAAAAAACAGTGTTTGTTTGATATAGAAAACTTTTGTTACATTATAAATGTATTTACTGTCACTTTAAATTAATCAAATTAATACTCCCTTGCTGTATACAAGTATTAATGTCTTTAAAAAAAAATTGTACATTCTGAATTCTGACTCACGATAGTTTGATTATAGACAAATTCACTGTGAGTCTTCGGCCCCTACTCTGGAAATTTGATTGGGTTGTGAAACATGGTTTTAATGTGACAAGTGGGTGGAGTGGTCGGGCTCAAAAACGGATGCCAACTATGTTTTAGAGGTAAAGAATGTTATTACATCACGATCAAAGATTACAAAGACAGACTTTTTTAGGAATAAAGTGCACTAACTGATGAATCATGCCCAATAAATGCATTTAGAAAGTAAACAGGTTCAAGCTGACTTTAAACATTGTAAAATGTGTTAAACAGAGCAGTATTAAGAATTAAAAAGTGAACTAAATACTTATTAAATGAACATAAAAAGGGTCAGGACCTAAATCTCGATATCAGCGGAGTTCAACTCATTTTAGCAATGAAACTCACTGAGCCCCCACCTCAACCCCATGTCTGGCACTCAACAGTTGTTTTGCGTTTTTGCCCCGTCTCTCCCTCTCTGAGTAGATGAGGGGTCAAGTGTTTTGTTGGAGATTTTGAGGACCTCTCATTTTGTGTGTGTCCATCTGCATGTGTGTGAGCAAGCTTGATCAAATCAATGTGTATGTGTGTATGTGGGGGATGGGAAGGGGATTAGGTTCACGTTCAGTCTTTTGTCCTTCGCTATCATTAATTTTCTCTCCCTTTCCTAACCAACTCCATTCCGTTCCAGTTCTTCCCCTCTGAATTGAAAAGAGACAGCGGGACTGGGAAGTTTGAGGGTATGGAGAATTCCCCTTGCCCCCATTCATACTTAATCAAGGCTGTTCATTAACCCGCTAACAACAGCTTTAACCAGTACAGTACTGGAAGAAACTGGAGAAAGTTTACTCCCTAGTTCATGCCCAGGGTGTTTACTTACAAATTATAGTCCAAATTACATGTAATCTTTGTAGCATAATCTTTTACATTTCAGCTAATATACTGTACTCAGACTTCTTTTAACTCTTTATATAAATATACAAAAACAACTAATGCTATCAATATGTTAACCTTTGATTTTAATAATGTACAGTAATACTTTGAGATTCGAGCGTCCCAACATACGAGTATTCCGAGATACGAGCAAGCCTTTGAGCAAATTTTTGCTTTGAAATACGAGTAAAGATTTGAGATACAAGCACGTTTAGAGACATGGACGCTAGGTGTTCGAGCACTCGGACCAGCTCAAGCCGCCTCACTTGTTCACTTCCCGTGTTCGTTGACTTCCATACGCATCTCCCGTGAATCTTCCTGTGGTGTATGTTATATGCATTTATGGGGTAATTGCATATGATCTCCACTAGAGGGCCGCCTAGGTTTTATAGCAGTGGTTACCGGGGGCGAAGAGTGATTCACGAGTATTAAGATAGGACCAGCATTATGTGCGTTCAATAATAATAACTATGAGGTTCTGAGGCATACATTATTGTGCATGTAGTCTATCCAGTACTCTACACAGGAAGAAACACTACACTTCCGAATTGTGTTTGCGTTATGTACGTAATAGAATCAACTCCAGACCTTTTACCTGTTTAATTGATGAAGACATAACGAAGGAATAGCCCACACCTGTCCATGAAATCGCTTTTGATTCAATTGTCCAATTACTTTTGGTCCCTTGAAAAAAGGGGGGGTGGCACTCCCAAGAGCTGTAATTCCTAAACCCTTCCTCCAATTTGTATGTAAATACCCTCAAATTAAACCTGAGAGTGTGCACGTTCATCCATTAAATAAAAATGGCCTGAATATGTGTTGGTAAATGCCTGAAAAAAAGAAAAATTGTGCCTGTGTCCAAATACATATGGGCCTAACTGTATGTGTATACACTGTGGTTAAGAGTATCAAGTTAAGCCTCCCCAGTGAGTATACGCAGAGTGTATGTTCATATGATAACTCCCTTAGAGGGCAAGTGTCCATTAATCACTCAGATGCTCATCTGTTCCTAACGCTTCATTAGCTCTTCTTCCTCCCTGCCTCTCTGTCTTTTTTTCTGCCTCACTCATTCCCCCTTTTCACTTCACTCAAGAGTCCCACACACTGTGTCCCTGTATTTACTGTTCTTTGCACATACAGGTAAGGAGTAACACGTCATGCTTCCTTGCTTTCGTTTGGGAATAGCCAGCAAATTAGGGAGAAACTAGTTAAATGAGTTTTGTTGAAAGGCAACCCTTTAGACAAATGGCTGATTCCTCAAGTACAGCCCTTGTGTGTCCCAGGATTTCTTTGCATTCAAATGTTTTTACTTTTATTTATATGAAGGTCACATATTTTGCTACTTTTCAGATGTCTAATGTATAGTATGTATACACTACAGTAAAAGTTTTGGGGTTTTAATTTATTTTAATGTTGTATTTAATGCTCAGCAAGTCTAAATACAGTAAAACAAAACAAAATTATTACAATTTACTGTTTTCTATTTGAATATATTGAATATGTGTAATTTATTCCTGTGATAGAAAACCAAACTATCAAAGTAACAACAAGAATGGACATCACAGAACTGAAACACAGGGCTATAAATAAAGCTAAAGACTAAAACAAGGAACAGGTGATACTAATTAATGAACCAATGAGTAAACAAGGTAACAAATTAACAGAGACTAAACAAACATGTTGTTTCCATCACTGTCAATTCCACTGCATTTGTTGGTTCCTCGTTTGAAAAAAAGAAGTTCATAAAAAAGCTCCTGTGAAGCATGGTTGACCACTAATGGACGTTAGTAATGGACAACAGAGACTAGTAAAAATATGAAACATACATTTTTATAAAAGAACACTGGACTAAATGTGCCCATAGTTAAAAAAAACAAATGTGGTTTTCTGTTCTTATTCTTTTTACAAAATTTTCCTTTGATCGCTTTGCATGAAAGTTTCATTGTGATATCATATGGGACAACAGACCTGTTGTAGTGCTCTTGATGTGTGTGACAGTGGTGATGGAGTGTGTTTACTAGGCTCTTTCGTATATTATAGCATTAACAAGCCATGTGGGCATGTGATGAGTCAATGTTTAGATTGAGTCATGCACTGATGTCCCAGCATGCCTTGAGATTACCATATATCCCAGGAAAAGCCCCTGAACAGATGAAGCATTTGACTTGATTGAACAGATTTTACTCCAATCCAGTTAGTGGACAACAAACTTTTTACACACATCATTTACCTGTGTGTGTGTGTGTGTGGTTCAGGTATACCCTTATTTATGGGGTCAATATGTCCTCACAAAGATGCTCATATAGTATGATAAAGGAGAATATAGAGCTCATACTCGAGGAGGAACAAACACCTCAGTTTTATTCAGAGGCCCAAACTGAGCAACAACATGCCATTTGGTGCAATTGCTGATATGTATATAGACTAAATGTAAGATGATATTGTAATGTAAATAAATGAGATCTGTATAGCAAATGCAAATGGCATGAAATTCCTGTAAATATTAGTTGTCACTCTGTATCTCCTAATGATATGTCTTAGTAAGATGGTATTTAAATGCTTTGTTTTATGGCAAAACTTATATGATGCACTTCAATATGATTGAGAGATATACAAACATTCCTCAAAAGCCTGATTTTAACATGATTTTTTTCTAAAAAATGATGTAATCAACTAAACCCAAGTTATTCTATAAACCATATATTCTCAGTCATTCTTCTGTTTAATTCATAAAAATCATTATAGATTTCACAGCAAAAAGATGTGTATTATGACCTGAATTTGGAATTTCTTGATTTTTAGACTTGCTAAAAGGCTTTTTACCTACTAAAAGAATATAAAGTAGCAATCAGATGCCAGAAGGCATGCAGAAGATTGTATAAACTGTTTTATTCAGGAAAGTTTTGATCATGTTGCTAATTTAAAGGTTTTAGAAATTTGCTTATCAAATATGATACAATAGTTCATAGGATTAAAGCAGCTGCTGAGTGTAAGATTTTAAAAAGTCCTTCCATTTTCCACAGATATTACAGTTGACACAGATGAAGAAAAGGAAAAGCTAGAGGAAAGACAAGGAAAAGAGAGGGAGTTAGCATGAGGAGGGATTAAATGTGTGTGAGGATGGGGGTGGTGGAGGAGGAAGGGGCCACAGACAAAGTGCGGGAGGGAGGAGGGTTGCAGGAGAAGGGGGCGGTGCTGTGGCGGCAAACAGCAGGGAAAGAGAGGACAGGACAGAGAAGAAGGGGGTTTCTACCAGAGAAAAGAGAGGAAACTTTGGCATGAGGCGAAGGAGCAGAGAGAAAGAAAGCTAGAGAGAGAGAGAGAAGAAGCAACTCAAGTACTGTGAGCAGACTGGGATTGTACCTCCAGGACAGACTGGGGAGACGCGAGGAGGCAGCCATGCAGAGCACTATGGGTATGTCAGTACCACGACTGTATTTATAACACCCTCCGAATGCACTCGAGTTCAGATTACCACTGCAGCTCATAAGAGCTTTGAAGTGATGTGAAATGAATGATTAGCTTTCTTAAAGCTGATCACACTGGGGGGAGAAGAAGCTCTTTGAAGTTTGGGAGCAGTGTTAGTGCTTTCCTCTGAAGAGAGATCTGTGTGAGTTAATGATAATGTGTTGTTTTGAGGATAAGCAAGTTGGCTCTTCTACGCGAACAGATTTGTATTATTCCATCAGAGCTATGATAGAGATCTCAGTTATGTTTCAATTAAATATCAACTTTTTTTTAAAATATGTTTCTCCTGAAATTCCTATTTTTGGATATACAGTAAAAGTGAAGAGCTACAGTATAAAATGTGAATGTGAACAACAAAAGCTTATATCATTTGATCCTTGAAGAATTTGACAACAAATGTTTGAGTTTATATTGAGATTTCTAACTATTGCAGACTTTGCTGTCTTGTGAAAAAACAATAAATACCAAAAATTCAGTAGAGTTTGAGATCTTGTCTGGGACTCATATACATGTGAGAGAAATGGGGTCTTTTCTCACAACAAGAGAAATATCTACGAATTATGAGTCTCCATTTGCTGTCATGTTAATATAATTCTTGTCCAGGAGGCATAAATGAGATGCCTTTTGTGGGGGTTTTCTATAGGTATTTATATATGTTGTAAAGAATGTTTGTTGAGCTGTTTTGTAGCTGGTTTGTGTGTGTGTGTGTGAGAGAGAGAGAGAGAGGGGGGGGGGGCCTTGTGAATCGATTGATTTATAGAACTTAGTTTTATCTTTATTTTGTGGACTTTATGTTGTGGAAATACAGTGTTTTGGAAGTGTCCCCTTAAACATAAAGTTTCTTCATTAGCGGATATTGTTCCATGAAAAAACATCAAAGGAACCTTTCCATCACAGGAAAGGGTCTTTAGTGGAAAAAGTGCAAAAGGTTCTGTACGCTGAGAAAAATGTTCTTTTAAGAACGCTGTACTGAAAGGTTATTTGGGGAACCCAGAATGGTTCTTCTATGGAATAATGGTGAAAACTCTCTGTTGGAGTTTTTTTGTTTGATTTATTGTGAATTTGAAGTAAAAAGTTGATATATGAACAACTAGATTGGAACATCCAACACACACAAACACACACACACACACACACACACACACACACACACACACACACAGACAGAGTCCAATCACTCCTTGACGAGTGCTTACACAAAGCTTCTTCAAACTAGTCAAACACCGCTAAGCTTCTTGCACAGCATGCATCCTGATCTATTGACATTTCGTTTTGAAATGGGATGAAGTTTAGATTGAACCGCCCCCAAGTATATTGAGATTCCCGTTTGTGTTTAAAGTGGATGTGACTCAGCTCACGGCACATTCTTACACAGTAAAAGCTTGAAATAGAGCGGCCTGTTACTGCGTGTCAGCAGCATCCAGACTCCGCTCCAGATGAGATCACCTAGGGGGGTGGAAAGGTGCTTGCGTCAGTGATTCGGAAAATAATAGATGAGTTAAATCACTCTCATATGTTACAGGGCTCTAAAATACAGCCTTAGTAAATGCGGTCAGCTCACTGTCTCTGCAAGGACAGAATGTGCCTCAAAGCTTTAGCTTCTCCAAAACACCTCATACCATCTCCGATCATCACTTTACTCTTTCCATTTATGACATGCCTTTATGTGCCAAGTATTTATATAAGACTGTAGCTTCCTGCAGACATATATACAGAGGGAGAGCTCATTAAGTCATTCTCAGCTGACTGCACTGAATCACAACTTTCCATGCCACTCTTTTCCTCTCTCCGTCTCCGTCTATGTCCACATCCTCTTGCGGCTGGTCTCGCTGCGGCGTGTTTGCAAGTTTCTTTTTTTCTGTTTGCGGCTCCTGCGTGGTTCACCATCTCTGCACTTTTGAGATGAATTACATATTCATGCTGGCATAGTTTGTCTGAGGCCATGCTGGTTATGTAAGCGATGGTGTGGAATTAATTTACTGGTATGTGCGCTGTGCCACTTTTCCCTCAGACTGCAGTGCATATCTGTGCTGTGATTTCAGTTTGATCATGAGACTGATGATTATGGTTTGTCAGAAACACCGCAAGATTATTTATTTGCTTCATTCTGCTGATGTTTGGGTCAGAAAGCTTTGAGAGAAGCCATTTTGAGGAGATCAGTGGCCACAGACAGTAAAGAAATACTTGGAGAGGCTGCACATAAAAACATATCTATTTTAAAAACCAAAGTACCCATCATTCCTTCATGAAACACAACTTTCTATCGCTAACGTTGTTATTAATTTAGTTTCCTTCACTGTAAAAAATATACAATGATGGTTTTACAGGATGGCTTATCAGTACCTGTATATTTAACAAGTTATAACTGTAGCTTTCTTGTAGCTCAAAATGTAGAGCATGGTCAGGGAAAGTAAGAACTGATTAGAATGTCAATGTGTAGCTTGAATGCAGTTTAAGTCGCTTTGGAAAAAACATTAATCAAGTAATATAATGCTAATATTGAAATACTTTTTGTCTCGTACTTGTTTAAATGTACTGATAAACACCATAATAATATAGGGGCAGTAAAAAAAGCCACATTATGTGTAAGTGACCTGTCCATAAAAACAATCAATGTTCATTTAACAGTGCAAAGGTTCATATACACAAAGACAATCAACAACACCAAGGTAAAACACATGACACTGAAATAATGCAATAAAAATTCATTTCATTTTTCAAAATACTGTTTTACAGTAAAATTACATGTAATGTGAGATTAAACTATTTATAAGGTAAGGTTTTTTCACAGTTATTTAACAGGATTTATTGTAGCATTTTACAGTCTTTCCCTTTAAATTAGAAGTTTTATTTTTCACGGTATCAGATATCATCAAAAACTGCCATGGTATTTCCATAGATTTTTGGACACTGATTTATTTGGACGTACCATGTAATACCAAGGGGCTTTTTTGCAAGGGATTTAAACTAAAGGTTTTGAAGCTTTGTAAACTAATCTGGATACATATATGAGGTCGTATAAAAACATATATATATATTTGTTTTTCAAATTCAAAAGGTTTTGTTTTGAGGCTTTTTGTTTCGCTAGGCTTGCTTGTCATTTTGTTCATAAGTGAAGGTCTGGATTTCAGTATTGTTTTTTTAGACCATTCTCAGTACATTTTAAAGACATCACTTTATTACCATCCTATCATTGGCATCTCCTCGTAATGGCCACTCTCAAAGTAATAACAATGAGGTGGAGCCGCAGCTCCTCTCCGTTCTGCTGTTATTCCAAGTGTCTGTTCTTGACCACTGGATTGAACTGAATAATAATTAGTGGTTGGAAATTCCTACCATGGCAAAGAGCAGCTGACTCAGAAACAACTGGCTCCTGGAAGTTGCATGGCCATTCCCACGCTGGATGCTTTTCTACTGCTTGCAAATGCCCAGAATTGCAATGGGTCAGATTGACCAAGTATTGTTTACCACAGAGCTGTAGTCTGACTAGACTTTCAGCATAAACCTGATCTATTTTGCATACTTGCAGAGGAAGAAGCTGTTTGACTACCATGTAAAGCAGCTAGTCACAGCTTATATAGTTTTCTTGTTCATGCTAAACATGCTTGGAACAATTTGGCACAATAGTGTAAGATCTTAAATGGCTGTACAGAACACACTAAAAATTAGTGCTAAATGTGTGTACATCAGAATCTCATTTCAAACATAAAAAGTAATAAGTCTGTGGGCTACTTATTATCCCACAGACATAACTCAAAGTAGAATATTCACTTTTGCTTGTGGTTACCTAGTTTACCTTCTACAAAGTACCTCAACGTTTTTACCTTTTTTTTTTTTTTTAAAGTAACAAAAATTAGTTCTTCTTTAAAAAGTCTTGTTGTATGTATCACAACTTGGTAACCTGCAGTTGTAACTAGTCGCTTATTAGCATACATATTACTAGGATGTTGGCTGTTTATTAGTATTTATAAAGCACATAATAATGCCATATTCTCTATGACCATATACTACATTCCTAAACCTATTTCTACCCAATACCTAAACTTAACAACTACCTTACTAACTATTAATAAGCAGTATTGTAACATCACCTCTTTTCTCACAGTCCCTGAAACAGTTAGATAAAAGATTTGGTTTCTCTAAACCCTTCTTTTTCAAAAGCCTGCCTGTTCTCCTTATCCGTTGAAACTAAAGAGGTCAAGTTGTATTAACATAGAGCCTGGTTTAGATGTATTTATTTAACTCTTTCCCCACCACTGATGGATATTTCTGTCTGTTTGTGTTTTCACTGTCATATGGTAGAGGGTGGTATGACACATCTTCTGAAAGAGTACAGCATCTCAGGATCAAAACACAAGCAAAAAAGAAGCAGAAACAAGCAATGGCATATGAAAACAGATGCATATGTAAAATAATGTGATCGTCAACATTAAACAACACATTAATCAAAACTGCCTAAAATTGCTGAATGAACTGTCGACCCAGGATGAGGCCTGCACTGTGCAGGCTTTGGAGGTGTTGACGGGCTCAGTCTACTCCATCTATGTTTTGATTGATGTAGTTTGTGATTAAAAACGTGATTCTTCTGAGCTTTTTCCTCAAAATGTTGCTTTTTTATATTAAACTCACCCACATTCAAGTTTAAAAGCAGAGGTTCTTTCTTTACATATATTGCATGTTCAGATATACACCAAGTATTCTGGGGGCCATGAAAATTGTAACTTGAAATACTTTTATAGTTACATCACAATTGCATATTTTGTGTGAACTTAGTGTAATATTTAAAGTTTTTATTTATTTAAAAAATTACTTTCTATACATTGCTCATCTCTTGAGATGCTTGCACGCAATCTACTTTATGCCAGTCAGGCCATGAGAGGTTGTTCCCGCTGGCAGATGCTTTGTAATGGGTACCACGGCTGGCGTCTGGGCCTGTGCCAGTGAGTCTAGCTCTGCACACTGGGTGAAACAAAATGTCCACTGTTGATTGGCAGGTAGTGTCAGTCCAGATGGCAGCAGCTCCTGTGTGGTATTGTGCAAATAACGTTGCCTGCTGCATCTCATTCTGGAGTTTGAGGCAGCCGGCTCGTTTCTGAAAGGCTTGCTGGATGAGATGCCCAGGGTGACTCGGACAGTGAGACAGGAGAGATTGTCTTCAGGAGGTTTGTGAGCCGACTCGGGGCCCCTGTTCAAGGGGGGCTTTAATAGAGCCCATATGCTTTGAGATGCTAAAGAGCCGACCAGCCCCCTGTCTCCTTAAACTTTTAGTTTTCCTCTCTCACTCATTCTTTTATGGATTCCTTTACTTCACTAAGGCCTTCCCCTTCCTGCAACTTATTTATGCATATTCACTAACACTCCACCTGCTCAGGTTTTAATTTGTCTTTCTTTTTATGGTATCATTCATTATGCTTCTCTTTCCTCTCTTCTCTGTGGAGTTCTCGCTCTGTTTTTGTTGCAAACTCTGGCTCCCTCCCCCTCTCGCTCTCTTTCACCCCAGGCAGTGCACATGTAGGCCTCAAGTGTCATGGCAACAGCCCCAAACAAAGCCAAAAGCCAAAAGCCTGTAACATCAACAGGTTTGCAGTGAAACAAGGAGGGCCAATGAGGCTTGCTCTACAGGCAGTGCTTTCCTTCCGCTTTTGACTCAATCCAGCATTTCAACAAAGAAACATACAATTAATTCACTTTGGAGGGAGAGTTACAGGGATTTACCATGAAAAAATTGTTTCTTTACACAGAATTTAACAGCAAATGTGGTCTCTGGGAATCGCTGTTGTAGTGTCATTGTGATAAGAGATTTGAAATTTGAGTGAATTCACTAGTAACAAACATTTACATTTTCATAATTTAATCTCTTAAGGCTCATTCACACCAAGTAAATTTACACAACTGTAAATGTAATTGTTACGGTAACTGTATTAGTGTTACCATATAGTTTTATTAAGCGTACACTGCAGTTTTGACATTGTCTCCTTTAACCCTTAAACGCATACCTCAGGTTTTTAGTGACCCAGGATGTCATTCACTACCCTCCTTCTCATTTATTTTCTAAAGTTAGACAGCAATCATAGTATTCCTCAATCAATTCATTATAAACAGTATAACTAGAAAAAAAAATTATTTATTAAAGAGTGGCTGTTTTCCCGTTTAAATTGTTGTTAAAAAAAGTTTTTTTTTCTTCTGCACAACAATAATTGGATCTTTGGATCAAGTCAATTCTTGTTTTTCCACAAGGTCTGATACACAATAATGAAGTGTGAAACAAAAGAATAGGAAGTATAATCAGCTAAACGAAAAAAAGGTTCTTTGAGGAACCAAAAATAGTTCTATGGGATCGCTGCGAAACCCACATTTAGGAATTTTTAAGAGTGTACTGTAGAATCTGTTCTGTGACGACTCATAATAGCTACCATTACGTTGGTCGCAATATGTGTTCTAACTGTAATATTATATGTTGTGGGATTCTGAAATTATTTGCAAGTATATTGTTATCATCTGGGTCTTCCAAAAGTCTCTATACCATCAAACATCACTGCTCTTCATCTTGTATAGTTAATAAATGTAACGCCATTCTTGAACAAAGCTGTTGAAATGTGATTTTTACTGCTGTCTTTCAAGGTTTCAAGTTGGGACAATAGAAGGGTTATCCTCAGGTTAAGACAGTTTTTAGGATAGTTTTTGTTGAGTTAGAATGCTTCTGTAATACCCTTTTCCTGTAGTTAAAATAAGATCATGCTCTAAGGAAATGTTATTCTGTAATAAGTTTTGTCCCAAATGTGGTTTTAACTGAAATTGTCATGGTTACCAAACAGATAAGATAGGATTTTAAAGTTAGGAACTTTCTGTAATATGCTGCCAGGTGTATTTTTATTTCTATTACCATGAGAACCCTGACACATCCAAACAAGTCTTGTAAAGACATTATAAAGAAGTTAAGAAGACTCTCATCTTCTTTATCAATAAATCATACACACCCTCCCTGTGTTCTCATTCTGCTTTGTTTTCCTGACAAAGAGAATTTTACTCGCATAATGAATGACAACACACTCAGTGCTTTTGTATGTGTGCCAGAAAGAATAATCCTTATTCTCAGACAGCAAGGCTGTGAGTGTGTGATCGGTGAACTCATTGTCATCATTCAGAATAAAACTCCTGACTGAGAAATGAAGGGATGAAAGAAGATACTGCATCTGTTTATTTCAATCTGTCAGAGCACTTTAGCACACACTGAGGAGAATATTTGGATCCACTGACGGTAATGACTCCCTCTCTCTTGCTCCATTGACTCTGTTATTGCAAATGCGTCATTCGTGACTAAACTCTGTTCCTCCAAACTTGGGCGCCAGTGGACTTTTCAGACTGGCCAACAGTGTAATTCAATTTATCAAGTCTTTAGTTAATTTTTTTGAGCCAGTCTTGCTCATAAGCTGATAAGGACTGTAAAAGATGTATGTAGAAAGTGACTGACATCCACATTCCTGAAGCTGTATCTTATATTTTACACTTCTACTGTGCTTTAAAACTATGTACTTCACTGGTGATGGGAAAGCACATACTTTTGAGTATGCAGAAACACTGTGCACCAGTATTGTGTAGACAAGCACATGTAATTTAGTGTTCCCTATCAGTCAGTCACTTTCGAACTGAACTGACGAATTGGGATCTTGCCTGAGAGACCAATCATCTTCAAGTGTAACTAAACGAGCCAATGTACATTGGCATGCAAGATTTGTATTGTGTGCGCCACCCTGGGAAGCGAGTATATAAGGAAGAGATTGCATGTGATCGCACATTTAACCTTTTGCTTCGGAGCCGAGTGGTTCATCGTTAAGTCTATCACGCTAAGGCCCTTAAAGAGCTGCACCACGGTAGTTCTGACTCACAGCGCACAGCGACAGACCTCGCCCTACGAGTGACGAAAGTCACTGTGTGTTTCCTGGGTCAGTCTTCTCTGGTTATCCAGGAACAAATTTCTTTTTCTCGACTCCCCTATATCACAGGCGCTTCTTTGGCAATGCGATCGAGAACTTGCCTAGCAAGAGGCTATAAAGCACATCTTCCTCCAGTGGCCCACTGCTGCCTCCACCTCGCCACCGACTGCAGCACCCCTGCCTTGTTCGTCGCCGAGGCTACCCCCCTGCAGCTTCTTTGGTTGTAGCACCACTCCCTCCCCCGGAGGAGGTCTGGGTGGAGAGTCTTTTGTTCAGTTTTCTTTCTGTTCTGCTGCTGACCCTATAGCCATTTGAACCCAAATAGTCTATAAAAGAGTTTCCTCTATCTCTGGGTCCCTAAAGGGCACGGATGACAGAGTGTGACGCTATGCCATGCCACTCTAATCCCAGTCTCCAATCGCCAGCGAGCAACTGGGTCCAATTCGAGAACGCTATGCCTGCTCACGTTCTCTGCTCACTATCTCTGGGTCCCAAGAGGACATGGGTGGCAGATTGCGACGTTATGCCTTGCCACTATCATCCCCCTCTCCAATCACCAGCGAGCAGCAGGGTCTGATTCGAGAACTCTATGCCTGTCTCATTCAGACCATCAGACTTGGCTATGTATTTCAGTTCACTCGGTGTCCTCCCAAATTCATGGGTATTCGGTCCACCCCTGTGCTGGACAAGGATGCTCCTGTCCTGCCGTAGGAAATCACAGTCCTACTCGTGAAGGATGCAATAGAGCCAGTCCCTCCAGCTGAAATGAAGTAAGGTTTCTACAGCCTCTACTTCCTTGTACCCAAGAAAAGCGGTGGGTTATGGTCAATCTTGGACATGAAAGTTTTTATTCGGGCCTTCGGGCCCTTCACAATCTCCCGTTCAAAATGTTATTTTCGAATGCATCCGTCTCCAAGATTGGTTTGCAATGTTCAACCTGAAGGGCACGTAGATTTATGTCTTTGGTTTGTGTTGAGAGAGAATATTCTTACGCTTTGCGTTCGAGGGGCGGGCATACAAGTACAAGGTTCTCCGCTTCGGCTGTCCCTGTCGCCCCACATTTTTGCAAAGGTCGTGGAGGCGGCCCTAGTTTCCATTAACTGGCTCTACGACGACTGGCTCATTCTGGCACACTCGTGAGAACATTTGTGCAAACACAGTGACCTTCTGCTCCAGCACCTCGGCTGGTTGGGGCTTTGGGTCAACTGGGAAATGAGAACAGCCTCAGGGGTTTGGACAGGACCCTGTCTGCATTGGCATATCAATTGTCTCGAGTTGTTAGCAGTACATCTTGTGCATGGCCACTTCAAATCGCTGCTACAAAGTAAGTCGTACGGACAGAACTGCGGCCTCTACGTACATCAATCATCAGGGTGGTCTATTCTCTCGTTGCTTGTTGTAACTTGCCCGCCATCTCCTCCTATGAAGTCAGAAGCATCTGAGGTCGCTTCACGCCATTCCCATCCCGGATGAGCTCAGTCGTACCTCCGGCGTTCCAGCTGGAGATGCTTCGGGGCTACACAGGTGAACCTCCAAAAGAGCTACATTTCACTCTTATTTGTAGTTGTAGTGGCATTCAGTTCTAAACTAATTTAGAGCAGTCTAATTAATTGTGCTGTTATTGTAACTGTAAATTGATGATTTCCCTCATCCTAAATAACAAAGACTCTGTTAATTACATTTAATTACTTCTACAGTTACTCCGTGGCATATATGAATAATTGATGAGCACACACACACCTTGTAATTGCAGCAACCTAATTAGAGCTGTTTTGTGTTTTCAAAGTAGGTCCTTCAGATCACTAACAGCATGTTTAGTTTTCTGCTGCGGTCACGGGACCATGATCTTTTTTCGGTGTTTGTGAATGTAACCGTGAGTGTTTTTGTATCATTGTGTATGTTATCTGATGGAGGGGACAATAACAGTGCAGCTGGCAGGAAGTCTCGGAGCGGTGCTACAGGTTGCAGAGCGGCCGTTTAGAGCTCTCTGGGGGATTTTGTACGTGTGACTGATGGAGGACACTGATTCATATCTATATCTCACACTGATATATATATATATATATATATATATATATCAGTGTGAGATATAGATATGAATCAGTGTCCTCCATCAGTCACACGTGATTCATATCTATATCTCACACTGATATATATATATATATATATATATCAGTGTGAGATATAGATATGAATCAGTGTCCTCCATCAGTCACACGTACAAAATCCCCCAGAGAGCTCTATATATATATATATATATATAACATGTTTAAATATGAGAGACATGCAAGAGACCTTATGGAATAGAGATTTACAGTATTGTTAAAAAAGGCCTTTTTTGTGGTGGGACTAGTATTGTGGGCAGACATCAAATTCATTACAGATTTTATTGTTAACTAAAACTATCAAAAATAATTTTCAGTAAATGTAAATAAAAAATTTAAATTAAAAACTGTTGTCTTGGCAACTCATTCAAATAAGTTCTTTAAATTACTAAAGCAAAAAAAACATAGAAATATTTACTAAGTTAATAAAAATTACTAAAATTTTAAAATGAAAAGGAATACTGAAAATATAAATAAAAACTAATAAAAATATTAATAAAAAGTGTAATAGAATGTAAATAATACTAAAATTACTACAAATGTTTTCATTTGTTTCTGTCTCTATTTGTTGTTCATTAACATAACATCATTAACATAAGCATACAACAGGATGGAAACCAGTTTTGTTCTGTTTATTCAAGACAACAGTCTGTCAAACTACCTGCAGATCCATGCAAACAATGAAGTCATGTTACCTTCCTCCTTAGTATCCCTGCAGAGACATTGTACGAAAGTTACCAGGTTTACAGGCAATGCTACGCAACAAATGCTGTAGATAAGTTGCAACGTACCTGGGACATTCCGTCAAGGAATGAAAATGAGTGACTCAAAGGAGAGCAGGAAGGAAGAAGAATGATTAAAAGAAACTAAAGAAATGGATAGAGTGACTAATGAGAAAGACTAGAAGGTCATCAGGGTATAGAGATCCCTTAAGAATGTAAACACACACAGCTGACCGCTTCAGTCCTCCCCTGCTCCGCCAGAAGCTTCATAATCGTTAAACACAATATCACTGATCACTTTATCTTTTTCACTTGAGTGCACTGAGACTATGCAGCTCTCACTTTCCCCTATTTAGAGCACAAGGAGTCATTCTTGTGGATTAATTGTCTGCTTTCCATGGGCTACATTTATCCAAGCATGCACTTTTGTCCTCTCTATTTTTGGGGAACGCGCACACTGTGTTAATGAGGATGTGTGGTTGCATTTGCAACAGTCAGATGAGGTAGTGGATGAGGTCAGCATTTCCTTTGTGCTGCCTCCACTTCTCTCTAGTTTCCTGTGTTTCTGCGGATATGTGTGTGCCTGTGAGGGTTGTGTGATGTAATGCAAGTTTATTATCTGGGGTATTTTGAAAATTGTAATTTTGACAGACTTGCATGACCTAAAATCTTAAATGAGTTGATTCATTTGGTGTCTTCTGGTGAAGTGAGGAGGATACTATAATGAGGTATGCACAGTTAAGGGAAAAAGCTTACCTTTATCAGAACAAAGGCTTTGTTGTTGGTTGCCGCAATGTCATGTCTAACTTCTCCATGGGAAGAAGCTTTGATCGGGATCATCACACACATCAAATATCCTGCCCCTGCAACTGCACTTGAACCAAACAGAGAGACCAAATGTGATTAAGGATTTAGGGATTTCTGCCCGGAGATTTGGAGCTCTGCTGGGTTCTAGGCTCAATGCTGGCATTCCATCCTATTCTGCTTCAGACTTTACATAGAAGCTCTGTGATTCCCGGGGGATTCACACCTCGCCGCTAATCCTTTCCGGCGGCAGTGGCGCTATTAAGATTTATCTTAACGAGATTTCAGCCACCAGCCACCTCGCTGTGGAATTTGATTTGAAACACCTGCAGCAAAGAGATGCTCTGTTCTCTCAACGTCAAGACTGAAGACATCAAAGACTGAGAAAGAGTGTGAGAGCTGATGGTGTTTGTTGATGTAACCATTAATTAGTGCAGGACAGGAAAGCATGAAATATGTCAAATGTGCAATACAGGGACTTTCAAACTGAGGGCTGCAAGGGAGTGCTAGGGGGTCTTTAACTTTAGGGGAACAGTTGGAATCTGGTTGGGAATGGTGTAGGTTGGGTTTAACAAAGGGTGAGGACTTGCTTTGAGGAGGGGGTGGAATTAAATGAAAAGGGTTCAGAAAGAGTGAAGTGATCCATGATGATCCCAGCACGATTTGACATTGTCTTTTTCTTGTCTTGGACTTTCTCAAGAGTCTTAGAGCAAAAACATTTTCTCCTTACATGTGACAGATTTATTTTTGTGTGAAGAGCTATAATCACAGACTGAATTCAGATTAAATCTGACATTTTGATTAGATGATTCTTCAGTGTGAGGAATCAGGTTGAAATTTAGGCAATTTTATGTCAATCTGACTTTACATATAGTTGTACATATGTCTTCACACACTTCATGGTGACATCTGCGTTTAAGGACTGATTGTTGTGCACTGCAGCAGAGCCACACAGCACTCCGCTGGACTGGCTTTGGGAACATACCTCATAAGAAGCGCTGAAGCAGAAATACCTGATAGCCACGTTAGTGGAACCATGTGCGTAAGCACTCGCAGAGAACCGCCCTGGAAACTGTTACTCTCAGCGAGTCACGCTATCCCTCTTTCTCCTCTCTCTCAAACTTTCTGTTTCTTCTCCTTCACAGCACTGTTGTATCCCAATATATTTTGCTATTAATATCCACATTCTCAGCTGTGACAGAAAGATTCATTTTGCCTTGTCAATATGCACCTGGATTTATTTAGAGGAAACATAGAGCACAATCTCCACTCCAAGCCAACCTCTGGACAATAGATGTTTAATCATCTAGAGCCATAATTTTCCCTAAAGTTTAATGCCAAGAGGGTCCATATTGAATATATTCTGTAAATAAATTTTAATAACTTTTAACTGTAAATCTTTTTTTTTTTTTACCTGGGCCAATTACTAAAGGAAAAGCAGGCAATAAGGTTCCAGAAAACAAGTGAACTCTTCCAAAACTGTTTAAACAGCACCCCAAGCTGCACCTCATGATTATATGAGATCTAGTCAAATGGTGGTGATTTTTTTTTTTTTAAGAAGCTTGAATATAAGATTCCTTAGGGCTGTCCTTGTGTCAAAAAAGACTATCTTGCATAGACCGAGGGGGTCCCAACTCCCCATGGACAATCATGGACGGACCAAATAATAATAATAATTCTTCCTATAAACTCCTACTGGGTTCTGACCCATGCTTGAGAATGCCCTAAGATAATTGTACTTTGGTTGTGTTGCTACACAGTTATGATGACTTTACTATTGTTCTAAAATGTGAAAACTGCATTAAGACCATTAAGTATTCACCCAAAAATGAAATCTTTCTCACAGAGGGGAACTTGTCTATGCCTGAGGATATTGTGACGAACGGGACGGAGAGGTTGGAACAACAGAAATACTGTCCTCTCATGCTGAAGTCTGCTACTTTGACTTCATCAGAATTCAAAGCTCAGCTAAAACGACATGTGGGGGGCTGCATGTGGATGAGTGTACAGAACAGGGAATGTCTTATGAGAAGTTTGAGTCAGACTGGCACTGGCTTTCTCTTTGCCTGTCTGTCCCTGTGGTAGAGAGGTCATTGTGATGCCACTGCAGTCGGGGCAGTCTGATCTTTCCTTTCGACTCAGACTGTGTGTTACTTCTGCATGTGGGTCTTTGAAGTGCATTGGGAGTGTTTTCTGAAGTGCACTGGGGGTGTGTAATTGATTGGACTGGCAGGCTTTTTGCAGATTATTCCACATGGTGAGACTGCTCTTAGCACACAACAGCAGGCTATATATATATCCTCCTTTATATATATATATATATATATATATATATATATATATATATATATATATATATATATATATATATATATATATATATATATATATATATATATATATATATATATATATATATATATATATATGTGTATGTGTATGTGTATGTGTATGTGTATGTATGTATATACATACTCACACACACACACACACGTGTGTGTGTGTGTGTATATATATATATATATATATATATATATATATATATATATAGTGTCACTGGCCCACTGCCAGTTTACTGCCCACTGCTCCAAAACAGCAACATTTTGAACAAAAAGTTTACAAAAACGTCTTTTTGTCAATAAACTGTCTGGATCGAATTCAGAATGATGATCAAAACATAGAATGAGTAGATCAAGTGCATCAACACCCCCTGAGCTTGCACAGTTGCATAATTCTGTACTCTTTTATATATACCATATAAAAGTGAAATCATGGATTGCCAGAAATTTCTGCCAATGGTGGCGAAGAGTACTAATACGCACCCTTTAGGGGTAAATACGGTACAAATGTGTACCTTTTGAAAAGGCACTGACCCAGTGACAGATTTTATACTTTTTCCCCCTGAAAGTACAAGAAGATATTCACCACTTTAATTTGTGTGGTGACGTTTAAAGATTTTTTTATTCTTTTGTGTTAAAAATCAGAAAGCTGTGTTGTTATATGACCTTTATTTTACAGGTTACAATCAGCCCATTTAGACAATAATAATTTTTTTGTCTTCCTGCTTTTTTCTCCACAGAGTGTGTATCCTGGGCGTGTGTTCGCCATGGCTCTAGTTCAGGCACTGCCTGTGCCCACTGATCACCCAAAGCCCAGCGCTGACGTCCAGCAGTGCTGCTCAGTGTCTCACTCGCCCTCCGTAGCTGTGGCAGGCACCATGGGTTCCGTCAGCAGCCTGATCTCTGGACGTACCTACCAGGAGCGCCACTGCCGAGCCGCCAGCGACTTTGGTGGCAAGTATCGCAAACCCACACCAGCTATAAGCTGTTTCCGACAGCAAGAGGGCACACTGCGCAGTGCCAGCTCACAGGAGCAACTTCTCACCAGCCAGCCTCCTCTACCTACTAAAAACAAATCATCTGCCCTCATCTCTGCTGGCAATGGCAACTATGGCTATTTGAGAGATGAGCCAGTGGGCGACTGGAATGATAATCATGTGACCACGTGCAGCCCGTCCAGTGATACTGAAGAGCCTCCTGATAACAGAGGCATAAATGGTAATATTGGTGGCCCTCCGCCCAAACTCGTCCCAGTGTCAGGCAGACTGGAAAAGGTGAGTCTGGTGGTGCTAGGCTCCAAAATGAAACACTGCATTTTAAACATATATGTCCCCATTCCCTTATTTAGTTGGTACTATAACGGGTCTGTTTTCATCGAGAAATACAGTAATACCTTGAGATACTCGTATCTATATCATCGTACCATTTCTATGTCCATCATTCCATTGTCATGGTCTCATTCATTTGTTTTAAAAGAAATGAAAGCATGGTGTTTTTGCTGGTGCTCATTACACACAGTGGATAATACATCTAATTGGCTGTTCATTTCTATAGATCGAGGAGAGCCTTCAATCACTCCAATACATCAATATGCCATCACTCACTGTACACATTTAACCAATGACACCACCTAATAGATGTTGGTGGCTCCACAATTTAGCTTTTTATTGTGCAGATCCCGTTCAAAAGTTTAGGGTCAGTTTTTTTTTAAATAAATGAACAATTATTACAACAAAGACAAAAGTGACAATAAAGACATTTCTAATGTCACAAAATAATTCTGAAAAGAATTTATCACAGTTTCCACACAAAAAAATTAAGCAGCATAGTTGTTTTCAATATGGATAATAATTTGATATGTTTCTTGAGGACCAAATCTGAATATTAGAATCTACCAAAAGTCTTAGGCACATTAGCATTTTCACCAAAAAAATGGGTTTAAGTTGAACTATATATAAGGGTTTTAATTAGTAGTCACATTAACTATTTCTTTTGATTACAGAGTATGGAGAAGTCTCTGATCCGTCCCACTGCCTTTAAGCCTGTCGTGCCCAAGAATCGCAACTCTGTGCAATACCTGTCTCCACGGTCAGGGGGCAGTCTGTCTGAAAGCCAGGGCAGCCTCAACCTCTTACTTCCTGTCAATGGAACAGGATTAGGCTGTCAGGAAAAGCGCAACTCTTACAGTGGGGGACGCAACGCACGAAGTAGCCAGTCCTGCACTATGTCCGACTCAGGCCGCAACTCCCTCTCTAGCCTACCTACTTACAGCAGCACAGGGTACAGCCTGGCACAGAGTGAAGTTCCCACTGGGCACATGGAAAACACACGCTCCGGCGGTGGCCACGGACACTCTAACTCCGACAGCGGTCGATCATCATCCAGTAAGAGTACAGGGTCTTTAAGTGGGCGCGGCCAGGTCCTCTCAGACAGCGGATCGTGTGGCCGCTCCCCGGCTCCAGGAGAAGGTTATGAAGGTGTTATTCGGGAACTTGAGGAGAAGCTGAGGGAAAGAGACCTAGAGCTTCAACAACTTAGGGACAACCTGGATGAGAATGAGGCAGCTATTTGTCAGGTGACAATCACTGTTTTCTACCAACTGTTAGTGTCATTTGACAGGGAATTGTCAGATACAGTGGATACAGCATAAGTCAAATCATGTGTCTTATCCATGCAGGTGTATGAGGAGAAACAGAAGCGCTGCGAACAAGAGTTAGAGGACCTTCGGCAGAGCTGTGCATCGAAGATGAAGCAGGTGCAGCTGAAGGCACAACGGGCGCAACAGGTTCTGCAGTTGCAGGTGTTTCAGCTTCAACAGGAGAAGAAGAAATTACAGGAGGACTTCTCCCAACTGCTACAAGAACGGGAGGCATTGGAGAAGAGATGTGCCTCTTTTGAGAGGGAGCAGACTCAACTAGGTCCTCGTCTAGAAGAGACAAAGTGGGAGGTAAGACCATTTTAGCCATGTGGATCTAGCAATGAGTGATTACTACATTCAGTGAAATTGAATGTTTTCTGTCTCACAGGTGTGTCAGAAGTCAGGTGAGATCTCTCTGCTGAAGCAGCAGCTGAAGGACTTACAGGTAGATCTTGGTCAGAAGGCCAGCGAGATTGTTGCTTTGAAGGCCCAGTTGAGAGAGGCTCGTTCTGAGCTTCAAGCTAGCCAGACTCGCTCTCAGGAAGCCCATGCCGCAGCCCGCACTCGTACACTCGAACTGGAGGTTTGCGAGAATGAGCTGCAGCGCCGTAAGAGTGAAGCGGAGCTCCTGCGGGAAAAGGTGGGCCGTTTGGAGGAAGAGTCCGTCCGTCTTAAAGAAGCTTTGGCAGTGCCCATGTCCCAAGCTCTACCTTCTAAAGGCCAATGCATGAGCTTGCCCCTGCCCCAAAGCCGTGGGGGGATCACTCACGGGATCAGCCCCGCTTTCCGAGACAACAACAGCGAAGAGCAGCTTCTAGCATATGAGAGTGATGAAGCCAAGGTGCAGCGCCAGAGTGTGGACGCGCTTCACGGTCTTCGTCAGCACGTTGACCGACTGCGGGCAGAGCTGATGTACGAGAGGAGGCGGAGCGAGGACCAGCTTGAGGGCTTTGATGAGGAACGCAGGGTGTGGCAAGAGGAGAAAGACAAGGTGATCCGTTACCAGAAGCAGCTGCAGCAGAACTACATCCAGATGTACCGTAGAAACCGTGACCTGGAGCGTGTGATGAGGGAACTTAGTCTGGAGCTGGAGAACAGGGACATGGAGGAGTTTGACATGCGTAGCAACGAGATCCATTTCGAGGAGATCACTGCCACTGAAATCTAACCCACATCTTTCTCTCCCCTCCAAAAATGCATCTCCACTGCTCGTGGGAGGAGCACCAATCTTTTTGCCGTATCATTTGGCATGTTTCTCTGCATTTCAAAAAGCCTTGTGTTCAAGGCAAGTTATTGTTGTGATGTCTGCAGAGGCCTATAAAACATGAAGTGTTTGTGTTTAGACGTCTTTATGATCACTTCCTGCCTCGGAAACCTGTGAGGGACTACAGATGAATGTAAAATGACTGTGAACAACAGTTAATTGATGCCATAGATGAAGGTAAGGATGTCCTCAAAAATGGTGCTTTGTTGCTGACAAAAACCTATAGTACAACTATGTCTTTAAGTTCATTTAATTAAAAAAAACAGTAATGCAAAAAAATAAATTACATTTAATCTCCCCTCAACTGAAACTGAATCTTTTATAAGGATTTTTTCACAAAAGAAATTTTTTTCTGTTGAAAAATTGAACACCACAATTGAACAGAACACGGAGCTCTAAATATGTGGGTTTTTTTTTTCAAAAGTTGAACTACAAGATGTTGAAATAAACAGCCAAAGACGTTTACGGTGTAGAGAGAACACTAGAATTCGTTCTTTGTGAACTACCTTGGACAGACTGACAAACCCAGTTGCTAAACTGTATGAAACTATCTATTCAATACTTTACTTGCCAGCAACAATAATGTAACTAATGTCATTTGGAAATTTTTCTCAGCAAGCATTGACATATGCAGTTATTTGCAATTCGTTTGATTGCTTAAAATTCACTGGCACTTGGCAGCCTTTTATTACAATCGTTTCATTAGTTCAACTAATATCTTACACACAGTCAGAAGACATATAAGACAAAGAAATATACTGAACTGGCTATTAGATTGAAGATCTGATAGGAAGAAATACAGCATGTAGGCTAAGGGTTTCATGGAATTGATCATATCCTATAAAAGAAAGAGCACAGTACTCGACTCGCCCATTGTACCAGCATTAACACTGATGGGAAGAGACTTGAGACTCTATTGAGCATCTCATGTTGGGTCACTGAAGCTGCAGTTCTGTTGCATTCATTCTTAGTGTTCTAGCTGTGCTGGTGTTACATTGTGAAATTTCTTCTCAGCCATTGACGGCACTATGCAGCAAGAACCGTCACCTCTCATCTCACAACCCCGCTGCTTACACTACATTTGATACTAATTACTGATGTAGAAGTGTTATTTTTTATAATTAGATGATATATTAGGAGACATAACTAGCAAATATATTTTTTCTTTTCTTTTGAGTATTGCCTTGCACACTGTACAGAGTGAATAGCATGTGTGCATGACACCGTAGCATTTCTGTGGCCAGACAGTCTGGCGTCGAGTCACGTTATGGCTTCACACAGGTCAGCGGGTTGGTTTTTCCAACCAATTCTACAAAGGAATGATGAATGCATAGATATCATAATAGATTTGCATACAGTCTAAGAAATACTAATCAAATGTTTGTGGTCATTTTGTTAAAGGGATATATACAATATAAAAGTTTAGTTTTTACAGAACAGGTCCTTTAAAACAAAAATGATAGCAAGAATTAAATATATATGTGATGTATATTTTTATATATATAGCACCTCAAGCTATTTTGTGGTAACACAGGTAACTTTGTGGGTTTAATACATTGTAATTGGATAATTTGCCATCAGCTGCAGTTGGTGCTTTTATATTCTCATGGAGTCTACCGCACACGTATTTATCATGTCCTTCTCTGTTATTAATACGCAGCATTATCACTTAAGGATTTTTGACAAGGCAATGTTTGAGACACACTACGTTTTTTACATCAGGGAAGACCGATAAATATTATGATATGAGGAAGTCTTGACTGCAAAAATCCAATTTTTTGCCATCTCAACCAAAGATAATCTGTAACATATTTTCCAGATTCTTTTAAACAGCGTATAGTTAATACATTTACACATTCTTTACTCAGTGCTTCCTTTTTCATATAAAACAATGTGATATACTCTTCATGATTCTACAGTAAAACAGACACTATGTTTATGTGATGATAATAATGTTTGTATTTTTTCATTCAAGGCCAAATGATTTATTTCAATATTGGTCAGAATAGATTACTGTGTGATTCGTCTGGTCCTGTATCGCTTCTGGTCATTTTTGACCACCGGAGAATCAAAAATATGAATTGGCAATATTTCTCACCTGGCTCAGATTATCATACCTCTTGCTGTCGTCATCTCTGTAGCACAGATATGTTATGAGTGTAAGAAAAAAACACTTTCACCCCTGGACATTGTCCTGTGCATCCCTCCCTGACATGTCAATCACACCCCTAATGAAAATACATGTAAATATTCCTCATATTGTAATATTATTGACATATTCAATACATTTGTTTTTACACACGCAAAATATCTATTTTGAAGTTGTAACCACTGTGAATAGACCAAAGCAAATTAACATTTAATCTTTCTGCCCTTGCGTATGTGCTTGTGTATGTTTTCTTTGTCAACTTGTAGAAATTGTAGTCATGTATATTTTCATGTTGTATATTTCTTGTAAAAATGTGTTTTTAATTAAAGAAAGTCACCTCATGCCAAGTCTGGTGTTTTTGAAAATATACCTATTTTTATCTATCAATCAATTTGATTTAACATGAAAGATCATTTTTTTAAACATTTTGATATCCTGAATATAAAATGTTTTAGAAGGGAAGAATCCCTTTAATAACACAAGACAAAATTTACTATAATAATATTTTAGAGATGTCTGTGCGGATTTCACGGGAAACCGTATGCTTCTGCATGTTTGCAATAGTGGCATATCAGTTGCTTACCTGCTTGTTTGACACTTTTCTTTTCTGTCTTTTGTTATTATAATTCAATGATCCTCCGCAAGTAACTTGTTTTATGCTTCAACCGCTAGAGGGCCAAAAGTTACATAATGTAGCTTTAGTAATTCATGCATTATCATTATTCAAGGTCAGACTCAGAGTCCAAGGAGCTTACACAACGGAAACCGGCGATATTGAACATTTTTATTTATAATCACACAGTGCCTTTTGTAATAAATTGCAAAAATGCAGACCAGACGCTTTTTATATGCTTGCTTTAGATGCTTACGGAGTAAAATGTTCAGTATATAACACTGATCCTACAATCATCACAACGTTTATATTTCAACTGCACAGACCATGTGTGCAGCATTAAGGCACAAATATAAAAAAATGCAATTGTACGCATTAATTGCCAAAAATAGACATTAACTTAGAAAGCAGGATGTAAAGTGAGACAGGGATCTTCATTTGTAATGATCCAGACATCCACTAAACAAAACCAGCAATTTTAAAAGAAATAAATAATTCTAATCTCAATCTGTGGTTGTGTGTAATCTCTTTCAGGCATGACTGTAGCCCAGATGGGTAGTGTTATGATTTATGATTACCAGCATGTCATGCCAGTGCACTCGGGCTTAAACCGCAACCAAAAATAGAAGCCCACAATATCTCATGTTTATACAGGGTTTCCTTTAAATGTGGAAGTGACATGTTATGACTGTTTTATTAGAATTCATGTAAACACAACAGATTCTGAATTAGAAAAGGAACAGATTGAAAAGTGAATAACCTTCAACAGAGGAAGGGGAAAGGTCAGCATCTGCGAATGGCCAATAGCACTCTGTGGAAGCCCGTTTTGAATTCTTTCTCAGGGGTCTGCCTCAACCCCCACTGGACATGATGGCATGATTTCTCTTCCAAACCTAGCATCTAGATATCCTCTGTTTATACCCAGCCACATCAAGGCCCCAATATACTTCTAGCGGAATCAAAGAACAAACTGGTGTGATGTAGTTTAAAACACAATCAGGCCGAAAACGAAGTTTGTTTGGATTTTGTTCCTGGAGTTTGTAACAGCTTGCCAAAATGAACTTTCCAGCTGGTAAACGCCTTTGAACTCTGTAACGATTATGTAATACGCAGGTGTGATACGCTCTGTGGCTCCGCCTTCTTTGACATAGAAATCTTTTCTAGTCAATGTTCAATAACAGTCCATGGAGTAAAAACATGAACATACAAGAAGAGTGTCTTTATAGTAGAAATTGAAGATGTAATTCTAATGGAAAGTTTTTGTGGTCTTTTTCATGTTTAATACTGTAAAGCTGCTTGCTTTAAAGCAGTGCTTCTCAATTATTTTCTGTCACGCCCCCCTAGGAAGAGGTAAATATTTTGCGCGACCCCCCTCCCCACATTTTGAAACTTTCGTCTTATTGTTTCCATGGCAAAGCGTCATGGTTGTCACGTGACATACCACAGTCACAAAAAGCGCTGTATAATAGATCATTCAAAATAGTCATCAACTTGTTGGGTCAATTTGTTGAAACCTAAAATAAATCTTATGTGGTTGAAAACACTGAATTGTGATAAATGACAAGCTCTGAGCGCGTTTTTTTGGATCAGTGCCAGATATCGCGTTAAAACACGTGTGAATTTAGTGGTTGATCACGTGACGCATGAACAGTGTGATCGTACATGTCAAAGGATGAGGGGACGGTTATCTGAACTTCATATATGCTGCTTTTGTTCAGTGCAAGAAAACTACTCCCTGGCAAAAAAAAAGCATGTACCCCAGGGTCACGCACCCCCACCCCCCCGGCATCGCTGGGGTGGGGCGCGCCCCACTATTTGAGAACCACTGCTTTAAAGCAATCTATTGTATAAAGTGCTATAAATAAATGTGACGTGACGCCTGGAGGGCCTGCAAACAGATCCACATCACGATGCTTTCTTAGTTGCTGTTTTCTCACCGCTGTCATTTTTGTTGAGTTTATTTTGTTCTTGAGAGGAAAGCGTGCAGCTTATTCGTCTAACATCCTCATCTAAAAACTGTTCGCTAACAGTAATGCTGCTTCAAAGGTATTTCAAAAATTATTTTCCTCACCGAGTGAAGAACTTTGCCGTGAGTATATCAGGGCCTTTAGCGCAAACACATTTAGTATCAGGCTGCTTTCAGTCAGTCTCTTGGGTTCTTGGGAACTTTGACGATGAACTCCATGGGGTCTTTGGCCTTGTTACTGAAAGCCCTCCGAATGGCGTCCACTGCATGCTGATGTGTGACACCTTGGAGAGACTCTCCATCTACTGACATCAGCTCGAATCCAGCCTACACACACGCACAGAGAGAGGGAGAAAAATTCAGATGAAGGTCTTGATCATTAATGCAGATGTCTGTTTTTCTGACACGTCCCTGAAGTTTGCTGGCAGAATGCAGACAAAACGCTGTCTGAATGGCAGGAAAAAGCAGATGCTGCAGGCACAGGATGCCTCTCATTTCCTTTGTTCTCCTTCGTTAATACCTGTGAATGATCTCATCTGGTCTGCTTCACGCACTGTGTGTGCATGTGTGTATCAAAGCTCTGCCAGTGAATGACATCAGCTTATTATACTTGAAGAAATGAATGTTTTTCTCTCTGATTGTAACCACTGGCAGGCCAGAAGCACAGATGTTTGAGTCTTTCAGGTCTAAAGCGCACGACATATTCTAAACTCATTCTCTTATCTCTGACACCATTAACAGCATAAACAAAGTTACAAATCAGGGGGAACAGTCAACTTAGAGTGAGCAGGACCAAATTATACACACCATTCTCTAGGTGTGCATAACCCAAAAGCACTCTCACAGATGGAGAGGAGTGTGTCTTTGGAATTATGTCTTTCCTGCCAGGAAAAAGTACAAAGTGCAGCTGAGCTCACAAACGCACGTTTAGTTCAAAGTAGGCACATTTCCTCAGTCACAACCTCTTACCCAGGATGCACCTGTTTACTGAACTCTCTACACCCATCCTTAGTGGCTAGGGTCTGTTTTCATGCTCTCCATCATTCAGGACAAACACTATTGTCCCCTTACAGAGACATTACATTTCTCTGTGCATTCTCACAAAGAAAAAAAAAGAATTATTTTGGCTAAACTGAACAACTCAGTTAAGAATGTACTCAATGTTTAAATATGATGTTCCATAAGGACAGAACATTGTAGAGTTCCTCCACAACTCCACTCGTGCTCTCATTGGTCGATCTCGCGCTGGGAACCACGTGTCTTGCCTGAGCGCCCATGGATGTGTACAAAGCCTCTGAGAGAGTTTCTCTCTTTGTTTGGCATCCTGGGTAACCGTTTCTCTCGCATCACGATGAAGCAACACTGCTTTCCGCAATACGACTGCTAATATGCCGCTATTTTTGATAAATCCGCGATACACTGAGGCCGCGAAACTTGAGCCGCGAAGTGGCGAGGGATTACTGTAGTTTACAAATAATTTCATTGAAATTCTGTCATCAATTTACTCAGCCTCATGCTGCTTTAATACTGCATGACTGACTTTCTTCTGTGAAACAAAGAAGATCGAAAGAAAATGTTAGTGACCACTGACTTCCAATGTATGGACAAAAAAAAATCTTAAAATCTCTTCTTTTGTAATTCACAGAAGAAAGTCATACAGGCTTGGATTTATATGAGGGTGAGTAAATGAAAACCCTTTAAACATTGCACATAGTCTTGCTATTTTCTAGTGTACAATTCCCAGTTATACATCATGTTATAAAATATCATGTTTCACTAAGAAATGTCAAATTAAGGATGTAAAAATGGATAGATAGCATTAAAGTTACTTACACAAGTATGCTTATAATATAGCACTTACTTTTACACAAAGATTATTCTAGTTTTAGTGAGGGAACCCAAAAGTAAAACAGAAGAACAGAACTACTTAAGAGGCATTATGAAGAGTATTTCCAAACATTATACTTGGTCTGTTTTGTCCCTTTATAGCCGTTTAGGGGCCTAAGATTAGTTTATGTTGACATTCCCCTTCAAATAGCACTTACATTAAGGAGACCGCGGGGACATCATCAGTCTTTTCTGTATGCCATCTGCCTTTTTGACTAAAAACAAATCGCCAAAGCATGCTATGGTTACAGAGTACATGCAGAGTCATTTATCAGTGGATAGCAGCGCAATTCATTGTCTGTGTGAAGAAGAAAGAGAGCGAGAGAAAGTAGATGACTCAGGGAGGAGTAGAAATCAATGCGATCTTACAGCTGAATAGAAAGATTTTCAAATACGTTCAGATTTTGAATCTTCAAAGCCAAATCCACAAATTTGGGTCAGACTTTTGTGTCAAAAGTCACTTGCAAATTTATGATACATCTTATCATTTGGATGTAAAGCATAAATCTGACAGCGAGGACGCTGAAGAGGAAAAGCAACGATATCCTTATAACGCTTTGAGTATTGAAATGAAACTTGGAATATGTCATCATCACCACATCCTGAGATTTGGAGACAGCCAATTGTCACGTTACCTCATAGTGGCAAGTTTTACACAGGCAAAAGATGCCAATTTTCTTCAGAAAATGAAGAAATGTAGTTAAATCTGTTATTAAACTAAATTAAGCTGATGAATGACTGTAGATAAAGACAACAGACTATAATCAAGATGAAAAATTGCTGGACTAATTACACATGAGCTGAATGAGCAGACTCTGTGGAGCCCCGACACATACACAACACCTGACCTCCGTCTTCCATACGTGCCAACGATGTTTGATAAGAGGAACGTGACTGCAGACAATGTGTGACAGAAACCTGACCTCCATTCCACTGGAGCATACCTGCCTCTCAGATAATGCAGTTATCAGTTAGACAACAGAAGCAGGAAGTATGTCAAGCGTGTGCTCCACACTTTCCTCTGCAGGCCTGATAATCTGGAGAGCTCAGAAGAGTCTCTCACGGCTTCAGGGTGTGACAACAAGTGAATTGAGTGAAATGTGAATTAGCCAGTCTTTGGAATGAATGGAAACACCCACTAGTCTTTCACACCAAGCCCAGGTGGAGGCCAGAGATGAGTGGATGTTCTTGGCAACTGAAGGGTTTGGAGCCTGACACCAGATCTACTGAGTGTGGCAACACAAGCCTCTCAGAGCAAGCCAGGGAAGTGCTGTCACCCGATAGGCCGTGATCGACAAGGATACGTCTTCTCTTGACAAATACACAAACACACACACATGGGATTCCACGGTTTTAACCTTGCATGCGAGGTCATAGAGGTCCATTGGTATTGTGACCTCACCTGGTTTGACTTTTATCCTTCATTCGGCCTCACTTAGTACAGACGCAATGCAATCTGGATGTTGTTTAGTAGGGATGTGCTCCCAAAGCCTAATTCCCAGTTCGGAAAGGCACAGAAAATTAATAAAGCATTTAGCCCTTAAAGAGACATGGTAGTCGGTTACATTGCAGTACATCAGATTTCACTTATCTTGTGAAGAAAGGAAGAGAGATAAATGACAGGACAATGTGAAGGGATTTAGCATTATTGATAAATATCTTATCTTGTATAAAATGTTTGATCAGTATCGGAGCTCTCTATACACAGAGTACATGTGATACGAATTGGTGAGCGAAAGTAAAAAGCGAGCATGTATTCAAAAGTTATTTTTGACAGCAGCTCCCGGATACCCATATATTATATACAATTTAAATCTCTCCCAACTATAATTGTGAGGGAATGCAAACGCTGTGAAATATATTTTTCAGCCCTTAATCATTTTTCCATCACCATGTCCTTTTAGGGGCTCCATAGAATGCGGAATTTCCTTCCAAACACCGCATTTGGCTTCAAGCACATCTCTGTTTGTTAGACATGAAATGACTAGCATGACAACCAGCTTCATCAAGAAAAACAAACAAACAGTGTTGATCTACCAGCAAGACTAGCACCAAACTAAGAAATAACCAAGCTTGAACCAAGCTGTTCTCTTCAGCAGAGATGTACAGCATGTGTTCTTACGTGCAGAAAGCTACCTAAAAATAATTAGCAGACTCAAATATTACATTCTCTGGCCTGGCTGATGTAAATCATCAAAGACGAATGATTTGCCCCCCTTAAGCATATAAAAATGCCTCTGTGTTGCGCTCAGCTAAAGTAACTGAGTACTAGTTATAACCAAAACAGAAATCATCCACAGAATTACGAGGCCTGCAACCACTGATCATTACTAGAACCTCCTAATAATGATCAGGAGTCAAACACTATTTATCAAATAACAATGCTACCAGCAATATCCTTATAAAGTAATGCCTTGAGATACGAGCATAATCCGTTCCAGGATCGAGCTCGTAACTCGAATTGCTCATATCTCAAATCATTTTTTCCCATAAGAAATAACAGAAAGAAAATTAATCTGTTCGGCCCTCTAAAAAACTTCCTTATTAGTGCTAATAACAATGGGGGGGGGGAAACATGTTTTTAAATGCTATATAGACATATACACACACACAGAAAGTTATAGTATATAAGGATTCATGTGATATAAAATAAAATGTAAGCTGCTCGTATCTCAAAGCAACAAATCTCGAAGGCTTGGCTATCTCGGAATACTCAAATATCAAGACGCTTGTATTTACAGCAATGGCATGGAAAGGTATTCAAGAGTTTAGTTTGAGACACTTAGATGCAAGTAGATGAGATACTGACCAATACAGTACATTTCATATTTTCATATACGTACATTGTGCCCTATTTGTTACTGACTATTTTTACAGTGTACACTTGAGCGCTTGGGAACATGTTCCTCTGTTAATCTGAAATTTCAGATTTACCTGCTCAAACTGTGGTTGGCCACTTTACTTTTTGGTCAGATGGTCTCTTCATGTCTATAGTAAGTGGCCATTATAAGCTGCAGTATGAACCAAATAATAGTCAAATGTCTGGCTCCGAGAGATAAATGATGATTAAAAGTATAATTTATTATCATTATCATTTATTAATAAGCATGTACTAAACGACTAACAACAATTGATCAGAGAGAGCAAACCATTATCTTTTATCACTTGAGAGACATTCACCTGACATTCTCACCATCACCTGAACCTGCACTGATACATTGCTGAAGTGAAATCCCAAATTAATCTACACAACAAATGACAGAATCAAGGGCCTGAGCTATTTCACGTGTCATTAAGCAAAGAATACATTAGGAGAATGAAGATTGTCTTAATTTGCACACTAAGCAGCCATGGTGTAGTTGAGACCAGCTCATTCAAATTTGAGTGAAGACCAGGGACCAGAAGAGGGTTGAGTCCAAATCAAGACCATGCACTACCATATTTTCATGGTCTTGGTTTTGGAAACATGTGGACTCAACCCTCTCCTTGTCTCGGTCTCAAATAAGCTGGTCTCGACTACAACACTGCTCAGCCTTCTGTAGCTGAGGCTATACGAGTAGGATCAGTTACCTTCAGAACATCATTGGTAGAGGCCGCTCCTCCTGGAAAGATCTTCTCTATCTTCACCATTGGCTGCACTTTTGATTCAATGCCACCTGAGATGCTTATTCCTGCACAAAGAAGAGTAGAAATCATATAAACATACAAATGTCAACCAATTAATTAATTTCTCAATCTACATCTATATTATTTATTTCCCAAAACTTTATTTCTTATTTTATTCTGTCATTGTACACAAGGGCATTGTGTGTCCAGAATGAATCACATACTTTGCAAATCTACTGTATTAATAGGCTTTAGTCATACTATTACTCAGAATTAGGGATCTGAACAAACCCCTAACCGTAAGCATTAAACTTAGTAACATAAACAGTGCTGGATGAGTTATGTATGACATCTCAAATTGGCCTTCTGGGAAGGGATTACGTTTCTAAGTGATCAAACTTATAATTTACGTCTGGTGAATGATAAAAATGTAATGACTCAATGAAGGAGGGACTCATAACATGTTTATAGATCAGAATATAACAGAGACTGAGCCTGGGAAATTAAGCCAGTAAGAAACCACCCAGAACACCATATAACAACAAAAAAAAAGAAGAAGAAGCATAACAACCTGGCAACCACCAAAATAACCTAGCATTGTTGCGAGAACATTTGCATTGGCAAACTGCATTTTCTTACAAAGTAGATCTTTATAAATCTAGTTCGTTTCAATTAGTTAATTTGAAAAACATTCTGATGTTTAGTAAGGACAAGTAACTCACCCAGGGACTGTTTGGTCTTAGAGATAGAAACCGTGGTTAGTTCATACTCCTGCTCTGGTGGGATTTCTGAGTGTCCATTGACCGGTTCTTTCCAGTCCTGATCTGAGGGTGTAAACACCTGTGTCAGTGGTGTCCTGGTCCGGAGACGTGCACTCATCACGGTATATTTGACCTCTTTACCATTCTGAGATTTGTCCGTTTTCGTTCTATGTCCATTCCTATAAGGGGACCTCCCTCGCTCTGGGACAGAGTCACCCCTGCTGGATAAAGAGTCATGGTGTGACGTTTGGGGGAAACCGTTGTCTCTTCTCTGGGGGGAGCGTCCATGGCGTTCCGTATTGTGAGAGGGCTCTGAGAGTGGCCATCCGGACCGAGCAGGACTCAAGGAGCGATTACGGAGCGAGTCTGTGATGTAGGCGTCCACCGGTACATCCAAGAGAGGTGTGAAAGCCCGAGGAGGAGGAAGTCGTCCAGTCGGTAAACCTACCAAACGCAGTCGTTCCATATCTTCAATGAGCTGTCGTTCTCTCTCCAGATCCTGCACCGGCTGAAGGTGGAATCCACCCCTGTAATCTGAGAAGATAGAAGAGGATATTAAAACCATTTCTCGCACACTAATTGAATTTAATGTAACATGGAAATAGATACAGATACCAAGGTACATGGTTTTGCCATCTGATATCTTCATTGTACCATGGGACCACCACAGATACAGGCAAATGTATTGATATATACATACATTCATCATGTTCACACAAGTTCCTCCTCGCACAAACCTATGTACAAATGGTTCAAACCTCACACACACACACTTTCCCTTTCATCCAGAAATGTGAGCAACAATCAAACATTCATATCCATTGAGTAAGCAGTGGTCTGGCGTTGCATACACGCACATCTCACTCAGATTTCAGGGGCCTCTAGCACAGATAGTTTTGAATTACTCCTCTATAGACATTACAAAGGGGCTGCATTAAGTCTCAGACCTGCGTGGGTTGATGCTTGAAGGTTAAACAATGCAAGGCGTCTTTCTTGAATTTTAGAAACGACTTCCATTCAATAGTCAGAAACACAAGTAGCCCGGCATTGAGCACAATCACAGCTGGTACTGTGCTCTACTAGGAGGTCAGGAGGTCATGCAGTGTCAGCAGCAGAAGAAAGAAACAGGCAGGCTATATGGCAACGAGACAATTCATCTTCTTTTGGCATTGATGCATGTTGATAACGCAAGTCATGCATTTGTGTCCTAAATAGAATCTTACAATGATAGAAAACTTCACACTCTTTATCAAAAAGAGATGGTAGGGTACAGTAACAAGGGCTGATGGGGATTGTGTGTGTCTGTGCATGTTGTTTAAATATCAGCAACAGGAAATTTGTAGTATATGCATGTGTCTAAGAAGATAGAGCCAGACATTCATTTCAGGATATGAAATGGCTGGTACGGAGAAGAGTTTGTCTTCTGGTTATATCATTTCCTACGGGGATCAATCTAAGGACATGACTCGGCATCAAAAGCACAGAAAACTAGATGGAGAAGAAAGAATGGGCAATTCTAGTTCACACCAGTAGGGTTGTTACCTGGGATGGGCGTTATTAGATGGCGACGGGGTGTTCCATCATGACGAGGAGAACGCAGGACAGGAGACCTTGCTGAAAAAACGAACAGTTCACATTCAACACACTGTATTCAGACTACAGTTTTGGGTATGGGTTTGCTAAGAGGCGCATCATGTCAAAAATGCTGGTTTATAATTAGCAAGACGTTTGCATTTGATCTAGACCAGTGGTTCTCTTCCTGCGCCCCACTAGGGAGCCTCAGTGATCCTCCAGGGGGCCGCATGATAACTTAAAATTAACTTAAATATATTCATATAATTAATTCATTTTATTATTGATACGTTACATTTAAAAAAAACGCTTCATTAACGTGGGATACATAAACTACATCTCTCCGTTGGATAAAGAAAACCAATGATTATTATTATTAATAATTATTTAATGAAGGTAAAGATGATTACAGTGACATACAGAAGTCAAACGTTAGGCATGAGCGAGTCTATTATTATTGATGTGCAAACAAGCCTTGGGTAGGGTGAGGTATTTATTCGGAGAGGAGAAGGGCCTTGGAGTAAAAAAAGTTTGAGAACCACTGATCTAGTGTTAGAGCCGAGTGTTAGCTGCTCAGTTGCTTAATCACGTGACACATTGCAACACAGCTAAAAGTTTCCTAATATGCTAATATGACCATTTACCTGTTGACCCCTTCACAAGCACCTGTAAAAGCTGTTGAGTTGTGTTTGAGTTGAATCAGGCATGAAAGGGACGTTTGCAAAATATGTTATATATTTTTTAACAATTCCGCTAGGTGGCCCTAATGTCGCAGAAACTACATGCTTCACTTTTAAACGGTACAGTCACGGTATCGGCTGAAGACAGACAAATCTCCCTATGGAGAAAATTAAATACTATGAAAATACAAATCACTTGATTTTATCTAGTTAGTTTTTAATCAAATATGATTTTCAGTGATCAAGATTTTTTTTTTCCGCTTGGGCAAGCAATTCACAGACAGCTTTCCCTGTGCATGAAATAAATCCCTCATATGAGAATACAGGACAATGATGGCGATACATAACGAGAGAGCGTAGGATCCAAAACTGCTGTGGATCTGCTTACTCGAAACCGCTTAAACCCGAAATATCTGTCAGATTAGAAGAAAATTACCATAGTTTGGCAAATAAATAAATGATGGAGAGTTACATATTTAATACTAATATTTAATCATGTAAGATTTTTGGTACACCTCAAACAAGGGTATTTATAGTGATACTGTTAATTAGCAAGTTCACGCAAGGCTTGGGTATGCAGAGCATGTATATGTATATCTAAACTTTTGACTGGTAGTGTGTAAGTGCTACTCAGATGTGGAAGCTAAAATTTAAAAAGCTAAAGTTTCATGTGAAAAGTTTTCTTACCCGAACGACTTTTTAGTATGTCATAGGCTTCAAGCTCAAAGGGCAAAACCATACTGTCAAAACGACCCAGATCTGTGGGAGGGATGATCATTCTGCATAAAAGAAAGTTAGATGTAAGAGGCAAACAATGCTCACAAAACACAAATGGTGTAAACACATGCAGGAGTTATGTGAGTGAAGCATTACACAGACATTGTAACACTCCTCACCTGATCTCCCTCAGCAGCAGAAGCTTCTCAGGCTTGTCCAAGATGGCCAGCAGGGGGCGCACCATATCCTCAACCACTCGCTCAACCAGAAACTAAACAACAGGTAGAGGAGATGCCCTAGTTACATTGTGTACATACATAGTTTTGGAGTCAGCAATTTAGTCCAGATAATTTGTACTAATCACAAACACTGGGATCAGACAGTCTAATTCTCACCAAATTGGTCTATAGTGTGAAGCATTTTAGGAACAATTCAAGATAACTCCTGAATCTAACACTGTGTTGTTGTGACTAAGTGTGGCAGTGTTAATTGTAGACCTTGAATGTTCTGGAAAACGTGATCTCAATCATAAATGCCAAGGCAAATTCATATTTTGCAAGCATGACCAACAGCCACATTGATTTGCCAGAAATGGAATAAGGATAAAGTATCTGTAAAAAAGTCACAAATGGGACATTTTCCAACTAACTCACCCTTTTACAGTGTCTCATGACAGCAGCCACCTCATCCTCATTGAGCAGCTTGCGAGCCATATCCTCCAACATGGCCATGGTCTCTGGGCTGGGGACGGCGCTGTGCTCCCTCATACCAGCGCGAGTCTCTCTGGGAGAACTCAACAGGTTAATTATGGGTCGACCTCGCTCTTTACCTGAGGACACAAGAGCTAGAGTCAGCCTGCAAACTCTGACCGCAATTAAATGTATTGTTTGCATAATAAAAAAACAATAATTCTGTCTGATCTTAATAGCCATTTTATGTAACTAACAATGGGGCTAGATGGACATCCTAAAAAACATATGGTTTTAACAACTCTCATATATGATTTTAGAAAAACGTAATTTTTTTATTAAACATCGATGATGATAAAAGTGATAAAACAATAATAATGTTTTTTTTTTTAAGTATAAATGTATAAGATGGCAAGGTGGGCCTTTTACCCCAAACATGAGCCAAAAGGATCAAATTATTGATTGAAATACTTTAGCTAAAATAATATGTTTTAATTATGTCTAAGTTTTTTTAACAATTACTTTTTTGCAAAGTTTGTACTATTTTTGATCAATAAATAATCTATCATTAAAATAAGTTCATTAAAAAAGTAAAGCATTGAATAAGATACCATTGTAATTTAATAAAGTTTTACCATAGTAACAAATAACCATGATGATGGTGATTATCTCTAAGATGGACACCCAATTTTATATATAATATTTACCATCTAAATCTAACCATGCCATGTCAACAAAAGGCAAAGTCAACCAGAAAAACTGTTGCTTTATTTACTTGGAACAAAACTGAAAATCATTTACAAGAAATGCATCTCAAAATATAGACAATTTTATCAATTCTCGTTTGCTGCATAAATCTACAACATAAAAAAAAAACTAAAATATTAGATCAAATTAGCACAGAATAAATGTTGAGTTGCTATCCACAATTGCATCAAGGATCAGCAAAATTTGCATCACGAAAAGCAATTGACAAGAAATGTGCTGAGCTGAATATTTGTGCCATCTAGTGCCATCTTTGTGCCATCTTACCCTAAGTAACTTGCACCTTTTGTACCCAGTGTCAAAAGGTCACAACATTACAACAACACCACTATGCTTTATTAATATGTAGTTTGAATAGCAAATCTGAATGGATGACAAGCTGTGATTAGCTAGGAGTTTCAATGTGTTTCTAAGTCTGTCACTGCAGTAGATACTGTCTAGAAGTCAGCTATGCAATCCATCATTAGCTGAGCAAAACCACAGGGGTTGGACTCAAGGCCACTCCAAGGGAATTACTGCAGATTCGTGTACAGTAACGCTGCTCTCTGATTTAAAAACATGTTTTACTGCTTTCTGGCTTTTTCAACGACAAATATCCGTCTTTGCACTTGGTCTCAGCTCTTCCTCAGCTTTGGAATCCACAGAATCCACAGTCTGTTAAACCATATGTGGACTCACCCGGTTCGTTATCTAAATGTTTCGGGGATTTGGATCTTCCTCTGTGTCCGTCCCCTGTCCCGGTGTCCTTCCTGTCTCTAGAAGACGACCTTTCCTTCTTGCGTCCACTTTTAAAGAGCAAGCTGACAAAGGTTTTGGAGCGCTGCAGGGTGCTTCCCTCCTTGTCTACCTTGTCCTTCTGATGTTTCCTTTTCTTCTGCTTGTCCTCTGATTCAAACAGAAACATGTAAAAAAAAATTAGCTCCAGGCAAAGGAGTTAAATTAGCAATTTTAACTATATTGAATATGTATTATAAGTGGCAAAGTTCACAAGTTTAGTCCTGAGCAATTGTGACCCAGAAACTAGAGTTACTGAGATCACAATCCTGTTTTATTGCTGCTGTGCCCTCTAGAAGAGCACTTAAGAGAGAACTAGAAAAGTTTTAGTGGAAAAACACCTACTGACAAAGACTTTCAAGGACATCTTAGGGTAATTTTTAAATTAAATTTTTTTTATATTAATTGATATTCCATCAGAAAAATATTTTTGTATAGTGAACTGCATATTTTAAGGCCATTTCTCATTGCTATCATGTGAGGGGTTTCAATTGTATAGTATTTCCACAACATAAATATATATATATATATATATATATATATTTTTTTTTTTTTTTTTTTTTTTTTTTTTTTTTGGGTTACACTTTATTAACTAACCCTCATTAATTTGCTATATATTTTTGATTTGAGGTGAAATACGACCTGGATATGTTTTGGTGAGATTTTCCCAAGAAGAGCCTGTTATGTTAAGTTATGGTATTTGTTAAAGGCCACAAAGCCTACCGTCATTTTTCACAGTGCAAGGTATTAAGCCTGGCAAATAAAACAGGATGATATACACTTTGCTTTGTGGGTTTTGAGCGTACATTTCTCATGGCATCAGATTCTCCAGTCTGAACCGTTAATCTTTCACGGGGAGATCCCATGCAGTAATGCTGATGTATTATGCATTCAACCAAGTTCATTTAAATGCAGATATACAATGGCAGCACACAGCTATATATTTGACAAACAGACACAGCAGTGTGGCTCTAAAGGTCAATTGCTGGTTTTCGACAATTCTATTCTGAGCGGAGCTTCCACAGCATGGTGTGTGTATCAAATAACCCAAGATCCTCATCGCTGATCTGGTTGTGACCTTGAGCTCGGGCTCTACAACTGAGATATGACGTCACATCAGAGTTGCATCAGTGACGCAAACAGAGGACAGCCTTGTGTAGCTCACCTCATTTTGATTCACAGCTTCCTAACTCTTTTTAACTCTTCAAAGCAGTACCTGACACAGTGATGTGACTCTGGGATCGGCGGATGGGTTTCCGAGGCTTGCTGAGAGCCATCAGGACTGCCGTTTTAGGGGATTCCAAGGTCTCTTTATCTCCAGCAGAGAAGGTCCTTGTCCGAGAGCGGCTGGTCCCACTCCGGATCACAGTGTCTTTCAGCAGGACAGTTTCGCCAACTGTTCGGCTGGTTTCTGTGGTTAAGATCCTACTAGATCTTGATGTGGTGTCAAGCTCCTGTGGGTCAGTCTGCATGGCGGTCTCTGTCCGTTCAGAGCTGGGACGGCGTGAACGGTCCTCGGTGGAGATACAGACATCCACCATCTCTGAGCCGAATGCAGGAGGGAACATGACCTGCGAGAGGCCGCTGAGAGAGCTGACCGGCGTTCCAGAAGAGAGAGATGAGGTGGAGGAGTAGGAGTCTGAACCGTGGGACGAAGAGGGCTGACCTCCATTAGACACTAAGAGGGAAAAAGAGAGTCTAAACTAATCCAGAAGAACTGTCTCCAAAACACTTGAAGAAACCTACCTCCAACTCTACAGTAGTGTGAAACGCTTTAGGCATTTAGGCACTGTAAAGTGAGAATGCACTCAAAAAATAATGTCATAAATAGAATTTATTTATCAATGACCCTAACTTACATAACTATTAACTAAATCAAATCAATATTTGTGTTCAAAACGGATTTTGTCCTAGGTACACTTGCACAGTTTTTCACAAGTCTAAAAGCCCCATAAATATTAAAGAAAGTCCTGATGCACTTTTGCATCTGAATGAACATTATATCAATGGCGCTAGTGTTAAATACAGAGCAGAATTACATGAGCTTCTGTCCTGCAACCTAAAAACCCCTGAATCACCCTGATGGTACAAACATGCACAATCCCGGATGACTTATCTAAATGTGAGCATTACGGTCTAATCCGTGGCTATTTTCATACACCGTCATCCATATTAAATGGAAAACGGAGAAAAATCTGGCTTGACATGTGGCCAGATGGTGTTCAGCTTTAATCTGGAGATGGAGATCCCAGGACACACCATCAATTTAATTATTTCTAACATAAGATACAAGTGCAAATGAGAGGGTCACACAAAGCAAGCACGCAACCTACTCTTTAATATATGTACTATGCAGTAAATAACCAATCAGATATTAAACAGTGAGGTTTGCAGGAAAAGTTAACATACATTTATTAAGCCAACTGTACTCCGCCACCATCTCCTTGTAAGCAGGATATCGGCCAGCCTCCTAGGACAGAATATTACACAAGAAATAATCAGTAAAAAAAAGGATATAAAGCCTTAATTATATTGTATACAAGTTAAAATGTCCTATGTCCTAATTAGGCCAAAGTCTAAAGAGCCTAAAAATGACTTAAAACAGCATTTTCCACTAGACAAGTCAGGAGGACGTGACCTCAGTTTTGATGCCCAGGGTGTATGCTGACCTCACTATGGGCTCTCATTAGGTCACAGTAAGTTTGTTCCACTATAAACATAAACACACTTGAATACCATTAAGATGATGGTAGGTGGCAGCCTCATCTGCCTTGTAGGAAAATAAGTCGCTGTGAGGACAAATGTCATACAGGAGCTGGATTCAAACAGACTGCAGCACAGTTTAAAACACATCGCCTTTGTGCTTTTGTGTTGATCCTTGTCTGACATTTTCTCACATTGTCACTTCATTTGTCAACAGCAGAGCTCACACTTACCACCACGAAGTGGCATCAATAGCTAACAAAGCAGGCATTTAGCAGCCCTATATACTTATAGCGCCGCTGCAGGTTTGATAGAGCCTTGCCATGGGGGAAATGAGAAAAGGCCATAAAACAAGGCTTTCTGCTGATTATAACTTGATCCCTAAGGGCTGGTGAATAATGCACACCTGCTGGCTGTTTTTCACAGGTGGAACCTGAGCTCTGCCCAAGTAAAGCGAGCAACCAGGAATGTGACGGCTAAATGCCAGCTGTCTACTTTGCTATGCTTTCTCACTCCCAGACGCAATAAGAGGTTGGGTTGTTTAACATGCTGTGGCGTCAATTAATATGCCACAGCACTTTGGAAATCCTTTGTCTTGATAAACTAAGATGTTTTAAAGGCTTTCCACAGATAGAACATCAGAAGATGCAGATGTTGTTGCATCAATGAAATATGAAATTATATTGTTTCTCTATATTATTCTGAAATATTTTGTTATATCTATCTATCAAAATTCTGGTGTCAATAAGATTTTTAAAATTTAAATTGATTAATTTTAAATAGGTCTCTTTTGCTCACTGGGTTAATTTGATGGAATAATATTGTGAAATATTACAATTTAAAATAATGGTATTCTATTTTAACATATTTTAAAATGTCATTTATTCATTTGATGATCAAGATGAATTTTCAGCCATCTTCAGTGTCACATGATCCTTCAGAAATCATTCTATTATGATGCTTATGCTGCTTTGATATTATGCTGCTCAAGTAATATTTATTATTATTATTATGCATGTTGGAAACAGTCGTGCTGCCTAATATGTTGTTGAATGTTCAGGATAGGATTCTTTGTTGAATAGAAAGTTCAAATTAACTATGAATTATAAATTTGTGTGTGTGATTCTCACCTTGATGGTCAGCATCACGTGAGTGTGACTCTTTAGCACTTCTACTGCATTGCTGTGTGTGATGTCCTCAAAACTCACTCCATTGGCTGCCAGAATCTGATCCCCCATTTTAATTCCATTTTGCTCTGCCAGGCCACCAGGGTCCAGCCTCATCACAAAATCAAACAAATCATCAAATGAATAAACTTAAACAATTAGCTATAACATCTAAGCAACAGTTGTCACAGTTTTCAGACAATGTATGGCACAAATGCCTGGTCTTTACGTCTTACTTTGAGACATAGATGCCCAGGCCAAACTCTTTGCCACCACGGATGTTGAAGCCCAGGCAGTAGTCATCTGAGGTTGTGTAAAGGTGCACTATTCTGCGCAGGGCTCCATCTGAACTGGCTTCTGAAGGAGTGCGACCACTTTCTTCCACCACCATCCTACGGTGGATCAGATCTACCCTGCAAACATATATATTTAATAAACAAATAAGGTACACAATCTCAGTCATACTACAAAATAAGCATTTAAATGTTTGTGTTCAATAAGATTTTCTTTTTTTAAAGAAATGAATTCCTTAATTTATCAAGGTTGCATTAAATCAATTAAAAGTGTCGGAAATATTTTGTAACAATCCAAATATATTTACTATTTCAAATCAATTTTGTTCATGAACTTTAAATTTATGAATAATCCTGGAAAACAAATCAAGGTTTCCACAAAAAATATTAAGCAGCAGCAACCGTTTTAAACATTGATAATAATAAGAAATGTTTCTTTAGCACCAAATTAGCATATTATAATGATTTTTGAAGGATCGTGTGACACTGAAGACTGTAAAGTATATTTGTTATATAAGATAATATTACTGAAGTGTGTATTTTGTGCTCTACTACCAGCATGTCCAAAAAGAATAGTCCCACTCTTGCATTGGTCAGATAAAGAGAAACCCCTGCTCCAAACTCCTAAACAAACGCTATTGGTTAAATGTTGCTGTATTGGGGTGATCGTGATGCTCAAACAAATAGATTTTTTTTTTAATGTGGCACCCCTGTGTTCACACTTTGAGGAAATCAACCTACAAATGCTTTACTTATTTACTGCATAGTAAGCTAAGATACAAGTATTTTAATATAAAAAATTGCAAACATCATTAATATGTTATACACAAGCACACCCACAAACAGTTGGACATACATATACTTGAGTAAAAAACGTACTCGCTCTACTATCAGTTAATGAAATGGCTGAGAAGACCACTGAGGTAACTCTACCACTGCTGTATGCTGAAACAGAAGCTCAAGGAAAAGATAACAAGAGTCACAGGGTTTCCACCCCGTTAGTCAAGGCAGGGGGGCGGCAGCCCCTACTACACTCTCCTTATCTTTCTCATTAACCATATCATCCAGCACATCTGCAACAAATAAATGTAAAGTACCAGTATATCAAACGGGCCACAAAAGGAAGCTCTACATGTTCAAGAACAAAACATACTCTTCTGCAATGAGCTGTCAAAGGGTCCTTGAAAACCTCCAGGTAGGCTTGTGGAAGACCCTTGCTGGCCCGCAAACAGCTACTTTTCTTGCAGACAAATCAATGTCATGTTGGTATATTTCGTTACATATTTGTATAGCAATGAATATAAGAAGAATTGCTTTTTTTCTCAGTAAACTTCAAATGGAGCCACAGGATGACTTAATATGAATAATATTAATTGCATATAAATTTGACTTATACAGACATATAAATGTGTTTATTTATTTAAGTAAAAACCTGAAGAAAAAAGTAATTATGTAAATAGAGAATAGATTTATTTTTTTCCCTTTATTAACTACTTATATTACTGATGAAAATACAGAATCAGATACTTTAATATATACAAAATAAATAATGGTTAATTAATTTAAAGAACTTTTTTTTCCAAAATTAAATAAATTTAAATGAGTCAATGCATCATTAACCTCTCTTCTAAAACGTGTTTTTGTCTTACCCTGATTCACTATGATAACCCATCTTGGCCAATATGGGGGGGACTTTGAATAAATGTGTTGTATAATGGGAGGTCTTGAGAGCCGCTGGTGCAGAAGTAACATTAATAATAATGATATTCAGACAGATAAAATGTGCTTATCCTCATAAAACATTAAAATGGCAAATCAAGTTCAAACGATGACAAATTTAACCACTTACCATGTAGTCTTCTCTTTTGAATAGCGGATACCAGGCACTTTCCCCACACGTCTAACCACCATGCGCAGGCGATTGTTTCCCGTCAGGACTTTTACAGCACTGCTCATGGTGATGCTCTCCAGACTTATGCCATTCACCTCGACCAGCTTATCCCCAACACACAAGCCTGCCAACTCTGAAGTGTGGAACGAGGAAACCAATGATGGGCATCAAAAACTCAACAAAAGCTTATACAAATATACTTTGTAGTAAGAGGGAAATCTCAGTATTGTGTCATCACGCATTATTCTGCTGTCAGGGGTACCTGCAGTGCTGTCATCTTCCACCTTGCTGACAAAGATTCCAAGACCGTGTTCAGAGCCTCCCCGCACACTGAATCCCAGCCTGCCATCCTCACTTTTGTCCACAGTAATTGTGTGAATGTCTTCACAGTCATCCCCGCCTACAGTGTATGACACCAAACACAAATGGAAGGAATCTCAGAGGACACATTTTTTATTCAAAACGGTTTTTACTCCTCAGCAAAAGGGTTTTTATAATATAATATAATATAATATAATATAATATTATATAATATAATATAATATAATATAATATAATATAATATAATATAATATAATATAATATAATATAATATAGGACAATTAGTGTTCCTATGGATGAATGTCCTTACAAAACCAAAAAATGTGTTTTATTAAATTTATCTAATTTGTCTTAAAAAAACATTTTTTAATTAAATTAAATTCACATTTATTTGCATAGCACAAAACATGTTGTTTCAAAGCAGCTCTAAACAAAATGCTGAGCTTGCTTGTTTTTTTTTTGTTTTTTTATGCAATACATAAACCAGATGTCATATGAATTTCGTAGGATTTGATTTGTGCAAAACTGTATGAGATAAATAGAAAAATACTAAGCTTTCATGTCAAGTTAAATTATATGAATGGCACTGTATGAAATTATGCGAATTTGCCACTAATTTGCCAAAATGTAAAAATCCATATATGCAGGTGCAAATACATGTATATTATATGAAGGTGTAAATACTTGTTGAAGACTCACCATCGACAGGCGCATTGATGATAATGACCCTGCCCATAGGCGAGGAAGATCTCACTCCTCTCTGGCGCTGCTGCTTCTTATGAAGGTAGCGTGGAAGAGTAGAGGTGCCCGAAGGCCCTGGCTGGGCACTGGGATGAGCCCCATTCGTCATGTCTTTGCGTGCCGTGTCAGACGAATGAGCCATGGCAAAGTGCCGACCTCCCCTCTGACCCACATCCAGGGCCTGAGCTCCTGAAGGGAAGACGGGTGGAGTGGGAAAACTAGAGGTCCGGTGGGTCAATACCAGTCACAAGGGTTATAGTCCACAGGATTATTTCCACAAAAGGAATCTCTGCTGCAATGGTGCAGGAAGAAACTGTGATGGATCCAGCATTGTTCACTTTAGATTACAAGCCATATAGTGACGTGTCTTCATGGAGTGATTTGATCCAAAGGACTCCAACAAAATTACAATCAATTCATAAAACAGCTGATTAACAAATTCTATTATCCAAGCAGTGGCAAAGTAAACTGTATCCTTATGTGCATTGTTTGGAATAGAGCTTCATGAAAAAAGAGCATATGTAACAGTGGCTCAGGTCATTTTGTCGAGTTGAAAGTCTGCAGGTTAGACTGGGGCATTGGGCTGGAGTCTCTCCTCACGGCCAGTGGAGCTTTGCTTGGCAGGAGTCAGTCATCTGGTCCTCCCAGGCCTTAGTGTCTCACCTTTACCTGCCAGTGATCCAAGACGACAGAGAAAGATCTGTGAGAACCCAGTCGCCCAATGAGTAATTTCCCATGGGAGGTAAAGTGATATCAGCAATTATTGCATTCTAGAAAGCTAAGGGTTGCACTGTTTCCACAGCAAGAGACACTGATCTGATGTGGAACACTAATATGTTAGGACCTGTTTTTCTTTCTTTTTTTGCCTAAGAATGCATAAAAGGGGTTGCTTCAGCAATCCCAGTAATGCCATTTATTTATATTTGGCCTTTGATTATTTAATTTTTTTGTTTTTTTCATGTTTAAAAAAAGAAAGAAAGACACTTCTACATGTGTTTAGATCACATGCTTCTTTTATCCAGTCAAAAGTCTAGACAAACACACCTGACTGAATTAATGATTCAAAAAACCTTGCAATTTAAATACTTTTTTAAACTTGTACCTATATGTACTACACAGTGAAAGAAAAGCAGCCAACAAGTGCGCAACATAAGCAAGTACGAAGCATCCAAAGTATCATTGCAGAAAGTTGTTTAAAAGAATGTCCTGAGTGTGAAAAAAAGATTCTTATTATCAAGACAATGGTTGCTTTCGTTTAAAAATTTAAAAATACCAATTATAAGATGTCAGTAAGTGTGTCCAGGTGACCACTACGCAAATTTCCCCCCAGAACAGAAGAAAGCAGAGTAGAATCTCCCCCAAATTACTTTTTGGTGAGATCTGCTGCTTTTTAGTTAGCATTTTAATTAGTTATTGTTATCAATATTCCATGTAGTATATGGAAAGTAAACAAATGAAAATGTAACTAAATTCTTAAAGTAATCCATTGCCTTTGAAGTAACGGTGAAAACAGGATTGATTCATTTTCCTTGAAGAAATCCACTGACTCCAAAACGCGTGATCTTGACCCCTTAAGCATTCGTGTAGATTTTGTGGTCATGCATTCTGTTTAAGATGAGACACTGATGTTGTCATGTTATTCCGAACAGGAAGTTGTCGCTGTCATCATCAGCACCTCGGACAGCGCACGAGCAACAGGTTGCGTAAAGCGCATAGAAACGCTTCAGTGAACAATATTAGACAACACTCACAAAGACAAAGTGTTGACTTGCTCTTCGAGAGTAATGAGCCTAGTATAAATGATTCCGGGTGACAATATCTCACAACTACACAAAGACCATCCTATGAGATCCTTAAGCAACACATACAGATAACAACAGATTAGTAAGATTCAGAATCTTATTGACTTAGTCTGTTGTTAATATGATGACAAAATGAAACAAAAACAAAGTTCGATGAAGTGAAACGCCGTTACCTGTCTCCATGTTGTGCCGCATGACCTCACCTGAGACAAAGACAATATTAGCCTCCTTTAAGCCCGCCTCTCAGGGAAGGTGATTGGATTATGAAGGAGCTCAGAAGGACACTGCACAAACTCATTTGGACCAGTGGTTGACAATCGTCAGCCATAACATAAGAGTATTATATGAACAGTGGTCTTGTGGAACAAGATACAATTAAGTCTCACGTTGCCATCAGCCACAAAATGAAGCACATTTCAACAGGTTGTATGCTTCTCTTCATTCTGTGATTAAATTGTCTATTTTTGGTTATATGTTTGCAATTATGAGTCTTTGATCTACTGCCAGAGATCTGTCTTTTGATCAAATTTTGAACGTGGGGTTGTCTTAAGGAACCTGTAAATGACCCCCTTCATAAGAGATTGAAGCATCTTTCATGGCACTATACTGCCACATAGTGGCCATTTAACAACATTGCTTTGATACTCTGAACTCCTACACTTTATTGTGGACTAAACACGCCACAGAAATGTTCCAATCGCGCATGTAAAGTCAATATTTGTGTATAAATATACCTACAGCTCTTTATTAAAAATGTAAACAAGGTTAAGATTTGTTGTTATTGTTTGCAACATCCCAAACTGCAACTTGACCGGCCTTTGTAATGTTGCTAATCTTACTTTAAAGCTGACCGTTTATTTTGAAACCATAAGTGCATGTGAGATACCAGTTTATTGAAACAGTTTGAGATATTACAACTGTCCGTGATTTAACAGAGTTAATAGTTAAACAGAGTCAGCAGAGCGGCCCGCCTTTGTTTAGTCAAGCAGAAATTATTTTCCAGTCAAATGCTGAATTACGAACCGCATACAACTCTTACTATCCCTGCCATAGAAAGGAATGGTTAAAAAGAGTAAGAGACGAGCTTCTCTGAGGGGCATGTTTTTGGAGCAAGACCCTCTTGCATTTTGGATTAAAATGTGAATGACGGATGAAATGTGTGGTTGAAGAAACACCTTTAACACTATGTTTCAAAAAAGCTAAACATTCCCGTTAAAGCGCCTGTGTCTGTACAGCAGGGGTCCCCAAATTACGGCCCGCGGGCCGGATGCGGCCGCAAAGCTCTCTCAAGGGATCAAGTCTAAAGCCAAGAAATGTCTGCTATTTTGGAATCCAAGAAACAATTTCACCATTCCCACTAATACAGGTGTTCATGTGTAGTGTATCAATGTGTTATTAAGTAATAACTGCATAAAATAATATTAAATAAATAATTAAAAACAACATCCATGTTTTGATTCTCTTTTATTTGGACCTCGAGTGTGTAGTCGCCCCCGGAACTGCTGTTTCACAGTTGATGCGGCTGAAAAGTTTGGAGACCCCTGCTGTACAGGTTAGATCACCCAATGACTGGCCTAGTCTAGGAAGTCACGAAGCAGATAACCAATCATAACGCGGTATAGAACCATCTACCAATCATAACGCAGCTTTTATCCACCCTCCCTGTTCAGAACCATCTACCAATCATAACGCGGTTCTCATCCACGCCCAGTCTCTCGAGCCAACTGCAGAACTCTCTGCTCCAAACACCGCCTTTTCACTCAAAAAGCGCACGTTCATCATTTCAACCATCTCGCGCAGATTTTCAAGGTAAGCCAGTCTGGCCGGAAGCGCGAGCAATACACTGTAAGCAGTCAGCGGTGAGGTCATCTGCCTCAAGGTGTACCTAAACGTTACCAGTGCTCGTTTAAGGTCGGTGTCACTTATTTTACCGAATGACTCATTGAACAGAAATGCTCGTTTGTCTGTTTTGATGTGGTAGGTTGTTGTGTTGATGTACGTGAGATGTTGTAGCAAGCTAACGTTATCTTACCAGTTTTAAGGGTTTGGTTATACGGCATTGCTTATTTTATAAGCGAAAACATACTGAACAGCATAACAATAAACCGCTTCAATCAAAATAAACGAGTCTCGTGTCATAACAAGTGTTTATTTCACGTGTCCTTGTTGGTTTACATCCCACCAGAATAGCAGCTAGCATTAGCTACAAACGCTGTATTTTTATCTTTATATTGTTCGCTTTTCCATTGCAGCTAAAATATGCAATTTGCTTTAGTTGCTAAGCAGTTTAGTTATATATTTCTCATATAAACATCTTTGTAAGTTCAACAGCCAGACTTGTCCTTCCTCTTTTGACATGTAGCTATTGCTAATCTCACATGTTAATCTGTCAGGCATTATTGTTTATGGGAGTGCATGACAATAAACGTGTTAATAAGCATCAGTAAAATTGTTTATTAGTAGTCAAGATGTTTTTTTCCGATGCTTTCAGTCTTTACTTTTTTTAGTTTTACTTTCACTCTTAAAAGTATTTTCTGTCACACGCATCACATATTTGACAGATTGGATTAGCTTCAGTTTCACATTCTTCGTGACAGAGATCAATCTTTTATTCTGAAGTATGAAAATGACCGTACATGTCAGGCTTGACAACTTCTAAACTGCATTTTGTTTCTCAGTAGATTATTTGTGATCTTCACAGAAGGCAAATAGGATGTCTGGAGATTTGCCCCTGAATATCAACATTAAAGAACCACGATGGGACCAGGGCACATTTATGGGCCGGGCTCAGCACTTCTTCATGGTGACGGACCCCAGAAATGTGCTTCTGTCCAGTGAGGTTTTAGAAGATGCCAGAGTTACTGTGGAGAACTACAGGTCCGTGAGGCCAAAGGCCTGAAATGTTTCTCTTCCAATCACAACGTTATTGCTCCCTAAAACATTTCCAGTATTTAATAAATGTTTGTTCTCTCTTCTAAACTGACTTTTAAAACATGGATGTGTTGTTTGAAATTAAGTGCTATCCAGATTTGTGCACACCTGCGGTTTTACTTCTGATTGGGCTACTTTATAATCATTGTTGCAGGTTTTTATTTATTGCATTTGACAGAAATCCTTGTATTTTACTCATTTTATATTCTATCAATGACAAAACTCCTAGATGATGATGATGGGAGGGGAACTGTCTTTGGGTTCCTGTGCGCTGAGCTCCTTTGCGTACATTATGGTATTTATTATTACAGTACTATGTAGTGATTTTAAAGTGACAGTGACATTAAAATGTTTTTTTTTTTTTACTTTTATTTAACAAGAGCAACTGATCAAAAGTGTCAGTAAAGACATTTATGTGATGTAACAAGATTTCTATTTGAAGTAAATGCTCTTTTTATTTTTCGTTTTGTATTTATCAAAGAATCCTGAAAGCTGCACAACTACTATTTTCAACATTGATAATAATAGTTAATGTTTCTACAGCAGCAAATTAGAATGATTTTTGAAGGATCATGTGACACTGAGTAATGATGCTGAAAATTCGGCTTGGTCATCAGGAATAAATAACATTTTAAAATAGATATTTTACTAGATTACTGGGGGGGGGGGGGGGGGGGGGGGGGTTAACCAAAAAATGCAGCCCTGCTGAAGATAAGGTATTTCTTTAAAAAATATTAACAAATAAAATAAAAATCTTACTGACCTATTGGTCTTTTTCTTCTTTCTTTTTCTTCTTCCTATTATTATCAATGTTGAAAATAGTAGTTGTGCTGCTTTCAGGATTCTTTGATGAATACAAAACGAAACAGCATTTACTTGAAATAGAAATCTTGTTAACCTGTTAAATATTAAAAACAGAATTTATTTGAAAGATAAATCTTGATTAAACAAATAAATATCTTACTGACCCCAAACTTTTGAACCCTCTGTTTATGTGATTATTTTCTTCTTTTTTTGCTAGCTCTTTTGTGTTCTGAAGTCTTATTATTGGCTGTTTTGAAACACTCCCCCCTTTCCTATTGGTCAGAAAAACAGGTCCCAGTGCCACCCCAAATGTCATTGGCCAGAGTTGCTGGTTAATATGCTCAAACAAAAATAGCAATGTTGTAAAAACACCACAGAGCTTTTCATAGGAATCAGCCAATTAAGCCAATGAAAGCAGGGATAGGCAACCAGCTTTTAAATCCCAAAACACTTCACCTTTAAATATTGTTTCAGTACACTATGCTGTTGTCAGTTTATCATAGGATCAACTGATTTCTACGTAACATTGTTTTGATGCATTACTGTACAAGCGTTGAATTAAATTGTCTTCCTGTTGTGTCCTCCTGTACAGGTTGGGAGTCGTGAAGCCTGGGCTAACAGAAGATCAACTATGGAGGGCAAAATACATCTACGACTCTGCTTTCCACCCAGACACAGGAGAGAAAATGCTGCTAATTGGACGCATGTCTGCACAAGTACCCATGAACATGACTATTACGGGTTGCATGCTCACCTTTTACAGGTAAGAAGAGCACTATCACTCTTGATCATTCTGGACACTATATGGACAGGAAGTGTATGTAGACCTGAAAATATTATACATTACAGCCAGAAAAGGAAAGGGAGTAAATCTTTCCATGGCTGGGATAAACATGGCCACTCAGTTCAGGGAATATTTCCTAAATGAGTCATCATGGAAAAGACAGCAGTCCTACTGAATGACTAAGTTTGGTGGTTTGATTCAGGGTTAGAAGGTTGACTGTGTTTTATGGTTGTCTTTTGTGCTCTTAAAACATTGACTAGGAGTAAAAGAATACTTTGACTAAGATTGGGAATTAAAAAAAAACAAAAAGTACAGTTCTTTTTCCTGGACGCATTATTACTTGGATCAGTGAGACCTCTGTAAATGAGTCATTTTGAGCAAGATCAACATGTGACTCAAATTACAGGGTTTTGTGGGAGATTCTTATGACTGCAGCAGTCTTTTTTTAATTTTTAAATACACATTGCATTTTTAATTCAGTTCAGTTTCTCTCTCTGTTTTCAGGACAACCCCAGCCGTGGTGTTTTGGCAGTGGGTTAACCAGTCCTTCAATGCCGTTGTGAACTACACTAACCGCAGTGGAGACGCCCCACTCACCGTGAAGTATGATAGACTATTAGTATAAAGTATTAATAGAAACGGTCAAGCTGTAGGTTTCTATAGGACAGTGCTTCTCAATTATTTTCTGTCGCGCCCCCCTAGGAAGAAGTAAACATTTCACGCGCCCCCCCTCCCCCTATTTTGGAACTTTCGTTTTATTGTTTCCATGGCAACGCGTCGTGCTTGTCACGTGACAGACCGCAGTCACAAAGAGCGCTGTTTGATAGATGTTTCACATTTATTTATTTGTTTTATTTTTTATTCAAAATAGTCACCAACTTGTTGGCTCTGTTATCAACTACCTGATATTCAGATTCTCAGATATGTGGAAGTGAATGTTTGTCGCTTAAAAAAAACTTTATAATGATCAAGTTCTCTGAGCGCGTCTTTTTTGGATCAGTGCCAGATAGCGCGTGAAAACGCGTATGAATTTAGCGATTGATCACGTGACACATGAACACCGGTGTGATCGTACACATCAACGGGTGAAGGGTTTGTTATCTGAACTTCATATCTGCTGCTCTTGTTCAGTGCAAGAAAACCTACTCCCTGACAAAAAAAAAGCATGTTCCCCACGGTCACGCGAGCCCCCCCTGGCATCGCTCCGCGCCCCCCCACTATTTGAGAACCACTGCTATAGGAGGTCTCATGGCATCCCACTTTTTGATTTTGTGAATGTTTCACCCACACCTTGTTGGTATATTGCTGTATTAATGCTGGGCGTACACGGTACAATTTTTAATATCGTACATGCTTTTTTTTTTTTCGGGAGAAATTGTGGATAAATTGTTGACGCTCGTATGGTCATGGCCTGATTGTGTAGAAGAACCTCCTGATAATTTTTTTTAACATGTTTGAACATTTTTAATTTAAATATGACACAAATGGTGAAGTCTATTCCACTTGTGCTTCACAAACTTCCAATTGTGCAGAGATGTCAGTGTTTTTATGATGCATGCATTTTTTATTGAATGGCATACTCATTTATTTGTTTCCATTCTGATCATGTGAGGGTTTTTTTTGTTTTTTGGTTGTTAACAGTATCATTCATTGTATCATTCTTTCACCAAGCATCAGTTCTTGAATTTAGAAGTTACACAGCAAGGCTTGTATTGTTTGTACACATGCTTTAGGGATGAATCCAGAACTCAATGTCATTGCTTTTTCTAAACTCTAGTCTTGGTAAAGGAGAGAAGTGCATTCTTTAATGTCAGTGTGGCAATTATAAGCTTCATGAGAAATATTTTTGTACTGATCTGCTCAGTAACACATAATACTTAATAAAAATTACTTTCACCTCTGCAGTCAGCTTGGTGCGGCCTACGTCAGTGCGACCACTGGAGCTGTAGTAACAGCCCTTGGCCTGAAGTCTCTGACCAAGGTCTGTCCTTTCCTTAAACTGTCTCAATATTTATATATGTTTATAATAATATTATAGAATGTTTATTACAGTGACTTTGTAACATCTCTTTAAAATATTTTACATTAAGATATTGGTTAATTACTCTATTGTTTCCCTTTATTTATATATTTCATTTTATGTTTTTGAAAGTCTCCTATGCACACAAAGACTGCATATACTCTTTTATAATTTCAAATTCATTCCTGTGATGGCACATTACTTTTTCTGAATTCTTTGGACTTTATATTTTTTGACAATTTTTGGCAGTAGTCACTCACTGTCTTATCTCTCTCCAGCACTTGCCTGCTATTATGGGGCGGTTTGTTCCATTTGCTGCAGTGGCAGCAGCAAACTGCATCAACATACCCTTCATGAGACAGAGGTGAGAGAAATTTTTTTAATTTTTTTTTTTTTCCCAATTACTTACATTTGAGCAATTTAGCAGGAAGTGATTTCTGAGAAATGCTGTTGAAAGTGGACCGGACAAAGCACCAACACTTGTAGCCAATCAGCAGTAGTGGGTGTATTCATTCATGATGGGGGAGGAGGGAGATTTGATGAAAAAATGTAGAAAGAGTAATGACTGAGAGATATTACAAAAGAGAAAAGGTCAGAGGAATATCACTGATATTATGATCAGGCCTGAAAGGTTGCGTTGTTTCTGCTCCGTACTTCAAGTCAATCAAATTTAGTGTTGATTCAGTTCTGTTTTAAAGACCATCAATTAATTAATTTACTTTTTTTCATCTATAAAGCAGTTCTGCAAAACATTGTCGTGAGTAACATTGGTTTTGCTATGTTTCACAGAACCAAAATATGTTGTTGTTAGCTATAGTAACAAAAAACAGTTTTCGAGGAGCGGGTGAAGAATCACTGCACATTCGGTCTTTTCAGTGTGGTAAATTCCCATTTATTCTCTATCTGACTCCATATTTAGTATGACCAAGAATTTAGGTTAGAAGGCCAATTCGTTATTGGTCATTTATATGATAATTTGGCTAGTAGACATTTGATTATTGTATCGATCTTATTGTACAATGACTTATTGGGTCAAAATGTCGCTTGGAGTCTTGCGCTGGCTGTTCTTTTACCCAGATCTCCCACAGTCACAAACTCTCCAGTCCTAATATTAGTCAGAGGTTATGGCTAATGTTACTTATTAGACCGCCTATGCTTGTCATGATTAAATGAGTTTCCAACTCTTGCTGGAATATACTTGTGTACTATGTTCAATTGTTTTTGTACTTTTCATTTGTCATTTTGTTTGTATTTTTCAGCATTTTTTTTTTTGCTTTGTTTCAGCTATGTTTCTCTCTGAAATCCCTTACTGCACCTTTAAAAATGTTGAATCTATCATTCTCTCTTTTCTTAATATTTCTACAGAGAGCTAAAGTATGGTATTCCTATAACCGATGCTGAGGGTAATCGACTCGGAGAATCAACTAAAGCTGCTCAGCAAGCCATCGTACAGGTGGTGGTGTCTCGTATTGGCATGGCAGTGCCAGCCATGGGTAAGCGTTTGTAGTTAACACTGTTAATAGTGGACTTTCTCTATTTTGGTGGAGGGGGTTATTTATTTTATTATTAAAATATGAAATTTAAGAGTGTTCTTCTCATATTTTATTTTTATGCATTGGTTTTCTCAAACAGCTATTCCTCCAGTTATTATGAATGCCTTAGAGAAGAAAGCCTTCATGAAGGTAAGGATCACAGACTCATTTCAAGCCTTTCTCTGAATTTGTTGGCATAATGGATGTTTTTAAACTGCATCACAAAATTTGTCCATTTCTCAGCGGTTCCCAGTTCTCAATGCCCCTGTACAAGTTGGACTTGTTGGATTCTGGTGCGTTTTTTGTTGTTGTTGCAGTGTTTGTTTGCTATACACAATAATCCTGATTCCGAACCACGAATGCTTGATTTATTTTATCCCTACAGCCTGGTGTTTGCCACTCCGTTGTGCTGCGCCCTGTTCCCTCAGAAGAGGTGAGTGCTACTAATATAATCTGTTGTCCCCCTGGTTTGCTTGTTTGTGCTGAATTGATGTTTTTCTGTCTCTGTGAAGTTCTATGAATGTGAGCAGCCTGGAGCCAGAGCTTCAAGAGAGGATACGACAAAGCAACCCTCACACCACCACGGTTTATTTCAATAAGGGTCTGTAGAGCACTCTAGGTTTCAGCCCGTTATGATGTCCTGCAGTGGAGGTTAGGTTTTTTTTGTTGCGTTATATATTTTTAGCAATTTTACCCATGCTATTGCCTGTTCGGATGTCCTCCATTGCACTAGAGGTTTGTGTTAGGTTTTTTTTCTTTCCTGTGTTATATATTTTGTCAATTTTACCAATGCTATTGCACAATCCTAAACTATTATATCAACAATGAAGACCAGAACTTGCTGCTGGATTTAGTTAAAGATGCCTGAATGTGAACTGCTGCATTGAAGGTTTAAATCCCATCTGTTGACAGCACACACATGTGATTTATTCTAGATTACCATATGCATATTATAAGATTTTTAGTTTCATTAGTGTTCTTTTGGCTTTTTTTTTTTTATCCAAAGTTTTGTGGAAGGGGCAAACCTTTCTCTCACATTCACACACTTACAGAAGACCGTTCCAGAAATTGGATTTTCAACTTTATTCTGCCTGGGGTATTTCCATCTAATGTGCCCATTAAGTGCACTTATGCAGCAAATACATAGTGCTTTACACTCTGTACTGCAAAAAGAGCCCCAATCCTTTATGAGCACATCAAAATGCTAATTAAGGTGATTATCACTGATGTACATCTTTACTTCCTGCAGGCCATACTTCATTCTTTCTGTTTAAGCCTTATGGGTCTGTGTGGTTTTTGTCATTGCAAAAGTTTTCGAGATGTTTGGTTGTGTGGATTGTAGTTTGTGTATTATTGAGGAATTTTAAAGAGGACAAAATAATATCTATTGGAATATTTAATACTTATTATTAGCATTTTTGTGACTGTATAAATAATGCCTCCTAATGGGACAGAATGTGTCTGGGCTTAAACATAGAAGCACTTCATCTCTCAGACAGTAAGAGTAACTTATAGGATCAGAGTTCACTCATGCTTGATTTGATTCATCTTCTTTGATCGATTATCTCAGAGAATGACAGTAATGGGAACAATCAGATTTATTTATTGTTGCCATGGGGGAATCTAGTAGGTGTTGTACCAATAATATATATATTTATATATATGATGATGTCAGTCATAGTATCTGTAGTGTGTGATATAACCCAACCTTTTGTAAGTTCCTGAATGGCCTCCTCTAAGCAAACAAGATCAAACTTTTTCCTGATATATCGTGGGAATGTTACAGTGTGTAGTTTTTGTTGCTCTGTTCCTATTGTTATTGTGGATGACGTTAACAAACCTTTACAGTGTTTTTGTTTTTCCACTGTCAGACTCTTGCAACTCTGAGCACTCCATGTAGGAAAATATTGTTTAGCCTAATATCTAAGCACATTGTTATATAAGTATGCTGTTAAAAATGCAGCCCAGTTGAGAGCAGTGAGGGTTTGATGCTTTCTTTTTATGCTAAACTTCACTGTTACTATGACTGGAACTGTTGGATGTTATGCAATTAAGACTGTGATTGTGCACAAATGTCTAAATTTCCTTTCAAAATGTCTTGTTCCACCAACTCTCACAGACAAGTTCAACCATGTGTTGTCCCTCTTGATTCACTCTTCCTATAATAATGCAGTATATCAGAAGTTCATTCATATAATATAATGGACGCAGTAATCCAAACTTAAACCAGGGTGTTTTCTGTCTAGACAGACATTATTTTTTTCAGCACTATCTATTTTACTAGATGTACACCAGGTTCTTTGATTGTAAATTGCACTAGACCACTGACAATGTATATTGGAGATCTCATGCAGAAGTGTTGCATTGTGTACAAATTAAACCATTTAGTGAACCCAATGGTTGAAAAAAACATATTGCTATAATTATTGATTTCATTATTAAATACATTCGGCATGTTACAAAATGAGGTTTTACCAAAGAAAATAATTCTTTGTTTCAATGCACTCTTTTTCTGCATTCTTGATTCGCAGAGCACAATTATTGACAGGTCTCCCATAGCGTGGAAAGTGCAGACAAATGCAAGGACAATAAGTGGTGCGATGCATCTTGCACATAAATGTCACACCAGGAAGACCCATGTTAGCACAATTATCATACTTATTATTGGTGCTTATTGTATTTTATTTTTCTGTTTTATATTGTTTTGTTATATCCTTGTGTGTATTTAATCTGGAATAATGGAATAAAGATATTAAATTGAGATTGTATTTCTCTTTTTAGCTGAGGCACCTCTATAGCAAGTCTTGACAAAATACAATGTAAAGGAAGGCAATATATGCAATTTTTCATGAGGATAAATTGTTTATTATACATACAATCCCATTGAAAAATTGTGGGGAAGTAGTTATATTTAAATGTTTTTTGAAAGAAGTCTTACGTGCATCAAGGCTGCATTTATTTGATTTGATTTACATTTCTGGCAAAGTTGAATTTTCAGCATCATTACTCCAATGTCATATAATTCTGAAGAAATCATTCTAATATCACAATTAGCTGCTCAACAAACACTTTGTCTCAATGTTGAAAACAATTGTGATGCCTAATATGCAATATGAAAGAAAAAAAAAACATTTGAAATTGAATTTTTTTGTAACATTAAGACATTCACTGCTGATTAAAAACTATTTCTTATTTTTCAACTTAATGTACCTAAGCTTTTGAACAATAGTATAAATATAGACAAGCATACATACAGTTTCTTCAAGTAAATGAATGAGATTCAAACATCAATATTCAAAAGCATGTCAAATACAGACAAACTGAATATTTGAAGGTGATGTTTATTGTTCATTGTGCCCATCCCCAGCTGAACCTTTGGCTGCTCACTGACCAAAAACCAGAGAATATCTAGGTATGTGTTGGCATCAAATCTGCTCTTTCAACATGGAGTTTGGAGTCAGACTATCATTAAAACACATACCAACAAAACCCACAAGGCATGTGGCAGCAGGCAACCAGAAGGAACACAGCAAGGTGAGAAACAATACAATGGTTCATGACAAACTATTTAAAAAGTGCAAAAACAATATTACTCAATTACACATTACTCTCATCTGTAAGTGCTAAAGCAAGAGAATTAAAATGAGGTCACATGCAACTCTGTGATGTAATCAAGTGTACCAGCCAGTGCCAATAATTTAACACAACCTGAGCTTTTCTCTATTCACAGCATTACTAGGAGAATTAAGAGAGATGAGGTGGGCTGTGATTCTATAAATCACTGGAGAACTTTCCTTAATCTCTATTTTGATCAAACTTGCTGCAACTAACAAACTTTTGACAATTATTTCTCTACCACAACTTTCTTAGCAGCTTCCAAAACAGACTCTAAGCTGACTTTATCTCCAAACTGCTTTTCTCTGTGCTCTAGAAGAACCCCCTGAAAGTGGCAAAAAACAGGATGCGTGAGGACAGTCAGGTTGCTAAATCTCTGAATTGGTTTACTTAATGGAGTATCTAATAGCTTACCTGATCACCAGATCCGATGACAAACACCCCTCCCAGGATGAAACCTTCTCCATTCATGTTGCCCTGGTAATTCGACTTCCACGCCCTTATAAAATTTTGCCAAACTCCCAAGCGAATGAAACCAAGCACACCCATTTTCCTCTGTTGTGGGCCATAAAATGTTTGCTGTACACAAATAGACACCCAGGCAAAATGTGTGAATGAATAAAGAATTATTCAGTCAAACTTTTCATGCAAACACATTTGAGCTTCCATTTACCATGTTTGATGTGCTCTATATATGTGCGTTGATCAATGTTCATATATTAATAAAAGTGTAAATTAAATCTGTTCATCATATAAAGCGAGTGTCTTTTCAGAAGAATTGGATTTAGGATTATACATGAATACATTTATTAATTTGCATTTCAAAGATGAACAAAAGTCTTAAGAACAACACAAGGGTGAGTAAATGTTCATTTTTGGGTGAACTGTCCCTTTGATGTTTACTAACCTTTTCATCCAAGAAAATCTCTCCTGCGAAGTGAGGCCTGAAGTCCTGGATCTCCGTACCTACGTTCTCCTTCACAACAGCATACAGAGGGACCCCGAGCTCATCCAGCTGGGGCTTCAGAGAGGACAGCTCAGAGGCCTCCTGCAAATACACAACAACATCACGTGTTCAATGTACATACAGTTTGAATTGAAAACATTTTTACACAAAACATGATCACAGATTTGAGCTTAGTATGCTAAAATCCAACATTTATATTTATAAGAGCAGTCTTTGATGTGGAAAAGTGCTTAGCGCCACATACACACTTTTCCTTATAGCGGAGACTTAAAATAAATGCAAAAAGAACACTTTATTTAGACAATTTATTATGAGGAATAATATCGCTTTACCTCTCTGCACAAAAATCATCCAGGTCGCCGGACAGCCATGATCACTGCACCAGATTTCTCCCAGAGACTTGTTGCTTTTAAAGTCCTCTCATCTGAATTAATACAGGAAAAAAACATTGCTTTTCTTAATTATGATAGCAATTTCATTTCCTCTGGATATCAGTATATTTATTACCGCTGTTGATGGTTTTGAGGTCAGCATTCCCAAGATACTCTACAGTAGCAGGTGCTGGTTTAGTCAGCAAGAAGTCAGTGTTTGCGAGCAGTAAGCCGGCGATGGCGGCCCCCACAGCACCAAGGCCTAGTGACCACATCCCCATAGCAAGCGTCTCACCCTCCAGGACAGATGGCGACACTGCAGTGAAATATATACAGTATGAAAGATTACACAAAACATTGTTTCAATAAACAAAAAGTAATTTGAGGAATCTATATTATAATAACGGAGCATGAGCGACCCAATTGAACAGCGTTCATTGCACACAAAAAGTCCTCACATTTTAATACTAAAAGGCAGCCGTGGCCAAAAGTTAAGAATAACACAAACATTAATTTTCACAAAGTCTACTGCCTCCGTTTTTATGATGGAAATTGCATATACAGTGGTACCTCGAGATACGAAATTAATCCGTTCCGAGGCGGCCTTCGTATAATGAGTTTTTCGTATCTTGGAACACATTTTACATGTAAAATGGCTAATCCGTTCCAAGCCCTCCAAAAACACCGCATTAAATTTCATAATAAAGCTAAATTGACCTATAAACAATGAAATAACGTAAAATGTCGAAGCTTACCTTTCGAGTGAGGCTATCTACGAAAGTGGCGGCAGAGGAGGAGGAGGACAAACGGCAGATAACGTACGTACGTACACTTAACTTTACGAAAACACATACAAAATTTAAAGTTTTGGGTGCGGAGTGGATGAGCTAAAGCACGCCAGCACGTACGTATAGAAGATGCATGATGGGAGGAATGCTGTCCATTTAGAGAGAAGGATCTCATGGCTTGGCTAGCATCAGGAACCAATGGGAGAGCAGGAGGATGGTGGCGAGTCTACTATAACTAAGATGGCGGCGTGCGGCGCGAGCTTCAAAATTGTTATGGGGCGAATCTCGGACTTTAAGAAACCTTTCGTATCTTGAAAACTTTTCGTATGTAGAGCAGTAAAAATTTTCGTCTTTGCTTTCATAACTTGGATTTTTCGTAAGTTGAGCCTTTCGTATCTTGAGGTACTACTGTACTCAAGAAAGATATGAAAAGTGATCAGATGAATCAGTCCCTCTTTGCCATGAAAATGAACTTAATCCCCCCCCCAAAAAAACATTTCCACTGCATTCCAGCCCTGCCACAAATGGACCAGCTGACATCATGTCAGTGATTCCTTCATTAAACAGGTGAGTGTTGACGAGGACAAGGCTGGAGATCACGCTGTCATGATGATCGAGAATAATATTTTATAGATAATAAAAAGAGGGTGGTGCTTGAATCTGTTATTCCTCTGTTAGCCATGTTTACCTGCAGTCAGTTTATACAAAACGGAATTCACAGGAAAGGTAGTTGCTGCTAGTAAGATTGTTCAATAAATGCTTGATTTAGGTACAATCAAGAACTTCAAGGAGAGAGTTTCCATTGCTATGAAGGCATCAGGGCCCCAGAAAGTCCAGCAAGTGCCAAGACCATCTCCTAAAGTTGATTCAGCTGTGGGATTGGGGCGCCACCAGTGCAGAGCTTGCTCAGGAATGGCAGCTGGCAGATGCGAGTGCATCTATACGCACAGTGAGATAAAGACTTTTGGAGCATGACCTGGTGTCAAGAAGGGGAGCAACGAAGCCAGTTCTCTTAAGAAATAACATAAGGGACAGACTGATATTCTACAAAAGGTAGAGGGACTGGACTGCTGAGGATTGGGGTGAAGTCATTTTATCTTATGAATCCCCTTTCTGATTGTTTGGGGCATCCGGAAAAGGTGAGAGCTACCATTAGTCCTGTGCCATGCCAACAGTAAAGCATCATTCATAATGTGGGGGAGGTGGCATCTCAGCTAAGGGAGTGGGTTCACACAATTTTGTCTAAGAACTTCTCGCAACCATCCAAGAACAGTTTGGTAACGAACAATCCAATTTGGTAACGAACAAGGTGATGGAGCACCTTGCCATAAAGCAAAAGTGATAACTAATGTTAACAAAACATTAAAATTTGTGGGTCCATGTCCTGGAATCTCCTCAGAACTTAATTCCATTGAGAACTTGTGGTTAATCCTCAAAAGGCAGGTGGACAATAAAAACCCCCACAAATTCTGACAGACTCTTTACATAAACTTAATGAATGTAATTGTCAATAAAAGTCTTTAAAATGCTTGTAATTATACTTTAGTAGATCAATGTAACATCTGACAAAAAGATTTTAAAAAATAAATACAAATCTTTGTGAAAATTTGTATTTGTGTCATTCTCAAAACCTTTGGCCATGGCTGTAATTGCCATCCACCTTATTTTTCAGGTGAGCGCGGGAGTAGTCATTTCTAATTTTAATGTGTCTGGCATCCGCTTATTTTGAGCTGTACAAAACATCATTATGCTGCTTGATATTGCATGGTGTTTATAACCATATTATTTTCATGTACTCTCTTAATTATAAACATGCTGGTTTGTAGCGCAAAGTTTTACAGTTTACTTCACTTTGATATATTCTTGTTGTTTCCCTATAGTGGCTAATAAATCAGAAGTCTCGCACATTCACAAAAAAATACCTTCTGTATTGAAGAACAAGGTGGTTAACACACTTCTATACTAAGACATGTTGGGGCAGGAGCAGTACCTTTTGTCTTACTAAAGGAAGACTGGCTGTTCTGGCTTTTCCTGGAGAAGTGCCAGTTTGTCGAAATAGTACGAACGCATAGAGCGTTCACAAATGTGGGAAACAATAATGTCTTGAATGGTGGTTGGCATGGAGATATGGTCAGTGGGAGACACTTTGGAGGGAGGTTATGCATTATGACTCTTGTGTCAATGGCTAGATGCCGGGGAGATTGGGATACAGAAACTCTGTACTTAGCATCACAGTTTACACTAAGATAAATTCTTCCTCTTGGCGACAAATGGGTCAAACACATGGGCTGTAGTCGCATGAGGGCCATTGCAACGTCCAAGGCTGAGTTTAGCCAAACTTTCCCAATTGGGTGAAAGTGAAGTTCAGTGGAAAGCTCTGGAGAGGAAAGGAAAACAGTGCTTTACCTCTCTATGTAGGCTTTATCATTTAAAATAAGATTTTAAAAAATGAAACCCAAAAAAATAGTAACTGTGGATGTGCACACTTGTGAAATGAAAGTACACTTTGACATGATAATTTTTATTTTTTTATAAAGACTATGCAATACATAAATAATATACTTTAAATCAACATACTTAAGTGTGAACAGAATGGAATGTTTTCTGACACTTAACTGCCTTTTAATTGTAATTAACGGCTTTTCAACTGTTTAGTACCCATATTCTTCAAAATATTATCTTTTGTGTTCAGCAGAAGAAAGAAATTCATGCAGATTTGGACAAATATGAGTTTCATTTTTGAGTGACCTATCCCTTTAAGGATTTGAAGTACACTAACAAGTGTATGCTCAATGCAATTAAGCGCACTTCATTTTCACAAAGGTCTCTCCACTGCTGCTTGCTGATAAATTCAGAAATGTCAAATATACAGTCTAGCCAAATGAAAGACCTGTTTCTTTTTTTATGTTTATCCATGTTACAACGAAGTTCAGGCTGTCAATAAGCTCAGTTCATCCGAGCCATTTGCTCATTTCTATAGATTACATGTGACGTACCAAAAAAAAGAAAAAGCGACCTTATTAAAAACATCTATCCTGTCTACATTTGGCTTTGAAGCGTATCCAAAAATTACTACTCTTAACATCAATAAGTTAACTTATTAATTATTAGCAAACGCATTAACTAACCGGTTTCAGAATTGAATAAGATGTGCACGTATGGTGTACAAAGATATAAACGTAAGGATAAGTGCTACAGCATAGATATTACTTTATATTAATTTGCACCGCTTGCACAGGCTAACACTTCCATAAAGTCCATCAAGCTAACACTTGCTGGTTAGCGTGTTTGCCTAGCCAGAGCTGTAACAATGCAAGATACAAGCACTGACCACTTAAGAATATTAACTATCCGAAACATCAATATCTGCATTAAAGCTCTAACACGAACCGAATAATACTCACAGCTTGTGGTTGAATCTACGGCTTTCTGTTGGCTGTTAAACCGCACGTTCAGTTGGAGGACTAGCCTGTCTAAACTCAAGAGACTAGCAGCAATCAATATCTACTGCGTCTGCGCAGAAGTTTTTAACAATCCTTCGTTCACGCACTTTAAAATACAGTACCGGTACTAGTTAAAAGGCACAGGCTTTAAAAAGGATTACATTTATTGTAATTTTCACATACCTCATATGAGCATATATATATGTACATAATTTATAGATTTATTTACATTGAGAAGATTAACAATTGGTTTAAGGTCTTACTTGATGCAAAAAAGTGTTTGCTGTCATCAGGAGAAACATCAGTCTGGGCAAACATGTCCATCAGAGTCCAGCAAACACCTTCAGATTCCTGAGACCAAAAGATTAAGTTGTTTTTTGTCAAAAAACAACAACAATAACAACTGACCTGACTGACTGCTTGCTTGATAGTAGCTGCTCCTGCAGATCCTTTCAGATCAGGCACAGCCGTGTGCCAGGCACAACAGGCATTCACTCCAAGTGCAGTATACTTACTGCATACATTATGGGATTGGCATACAGTATTTCCGACTGCAGTCCATCATGACTCTCTGTCAGGATCATCCACCTCCACCAGGAAACTGTGAGGAATCTCTGTGCATGTCCTTATTCGTTTATGAGGATCAAAACCATTTACTCTGACTAGATAAGCAGATTAATGGGCAAAGGAGCTCAACAGCTATGATCTTTGAAAGCCCAGGAGTTTTAATGTGATATCCAGAGATTCCACAGTGGAAACAGATGCAGTTTGGTGGAAGCAGTCCAAACAGCTTCATCACATCACGGATGAATATCAGAATCATCTCAAATGTCTAATTTTTCAACTTCAAACCCTGTCATGTCTGAACACTCACCTGTTGGAATTGTAGCATAGACTGGACTCACAGATTTGAGTTTTTCCTCCTCTGATTCATTTGCCTCAGTCTGTTTCACAATCCTTTGTATGTTTTAATGTTTATCACTGATATGTTGAAGAGGCCAGAGACTCAGAAACCTCCTGGCAGAAGCTGCTTGTGTTTCTGTTCAGTTTCCTTTTGCGGTATGAATGAGACAAGCTGTGTCCTAATTCAAGGCCGTTCAAGGAGTGGGGGTTCAATCTTCAACTGGCTGGAAGGAGCTGCCAGTGACTGGTCACGTGACCTGTCACTTGCTGGTGGCAGCTGCCAGTCTCAACCTGGCAGTTAATGTGGAAGCTTATTCACGCTTCGCCGACGCGTCCGCCAGTCAGTGGCTGATGAGCACCGAGTACAGCGCGTTTTCTGTTGCTCTCTCACAACGAAATATATTGTTTTATGATTATGACTGGACTCTTAAGGACCTATTCTTTCATATCGTGGCTGTTTTAAGGGAGTTTATGCGAAATAAAGCGCTTAAAAGACTGTGGTTATAACTGGAAGCTTATTCACGCATCGCCGACGCCTGATCCAGTCAGTGGCTGATGAGCACCGAGTGCAGCGCGTTTTCTATTGCTCTCTCTACAACGAAATATATTGTTTTATGATTATGACTGGACTCGTAAGAACCTCTTCTTTCATATCGTGGCTGTTTTAAGGGAGTTTCTGCGAAATAAAGCGCTCAAAAGACTGTGGTTATAACTGGAAGCTTATTCACGCATCGCCGACGCCTGATCCAGTCAGTGGCTGATGAGCACCGAGTGCAGCGCGTTTTCTATTGCTCTCTCTACAACAAATATATTGTTTTATGATTATGACTGGACTCGTAAGAACCTCTTCTTTCATATCATGGCTGTTTTAAGGGAGTTTCTGCTAAATAAAGCGCTCAAAAGACTGTGGTTAAAACTGGAAGCTTATTCACGCATCGCCGACGCCTGATCCAGTCAGTGGCTGATGAGCACCGAGTGCAGCGCGTTTTCTATTGCTCTCTCTACAACAAATATATTGTTTTATGATTATGACTGGACTCGTAAGAACCTCTTCTTTCATATCATGGCTGTTTTAAGGGAGTTTCTGCTAAATAAAGCGCTCAAAAGACTGTGGTTAAAACTGGAAGCTTATTCACGCATCGCCGACGCCTGATCCAGTCAGTGGCTGATGAGCACTGAGTGCAGCGCGTTTTCTATTGCTCTCTCTACAACGAAATATATTATTTTTATTATCATGAGTATAATCTTAAGAACCTATTCTTTCATATCATGGCTGTTTTAAGGGAGTTCATACCAAATAAAGCGATCAAATGACCGTGATAACAACTGGAAGCTTAGCTACGCATCGCTGACGCGTCAGCGGGGTAAAGTTAGTTTTGTTTTCGAAATTCGTCACACATTCGGCATAAAATGGCAATAACTCTAAAACTACTCACTAAAAAAAAATCTTAACAATGTTTACTTATGGATACATATGTCTTAATGTTTCACAATCTTCATTTTCGTTATTTATAACGAGCACTGAGCCGGGAACACCGTCTGAATGTGAGTCTTGCCGGGAAAGCTCGCTCTTTGCAGAGCTGTGAATAAGGGACCGTGTGAAAAGTGCATGTTCTTTTCGTTTCCTGCTAAAATTAAAGTGTGTGTAGACATGAGTGACAACGTTCACCAGTAGGATTGAAAAGACAGGGTGTGAACGTTGTCCTTTCTGTCCCTTTAATGAATGCCACTGGTCTCATGTCTACACACACTTTAATTTTAGCAGGAAACGAAAAGAACATGCACTTTTCACACGGTCCCTTATTCACAGCTCTGCAAAGAGCGAGCTTTCCCGGCGAGACTCACATTCAGACGGTGTTCCCTGCTCAGTGCTCGTTATATCGAGCGAAAATAACGAAAATGAAGATTGTGAAACATTAAGACATATGTATCCATAAGTAAACATTGTTAAGATTTTTTTTTTAGTGAGTAGTTTTAGAGTTATTGCCATTTTATGCCGAATGTGTGACGAATATCGAAAACAAAACTAACTTTACCCCGCTGACGCGTCAGCGATGCGTGAATAAGCTTCCAGTTTTAACCACAGTCTTTTGAGCGCTTTATTTAGCAGAAACTCCCTTAAAACAGCCATGATATAAAAGAAGAGGTTCTTAAGAGTCCAGTCATAATCATAAAACAATATATTTCGTTGTAGAGAGAGCAATAGAAAACGCGTTGCACTCGGTGCTCATCAGCCACTGACTGGATCAGGCGTCGGCGATGCGTGAATAAGCTTCCAGTTTTAACCACAGTCTTTTGAGCGCTTTATTTAGCAGAAACTCCCTTAAAACAGCCATGATATGAAAGAAGAGGTTCTTACGAGTCCAGTCATAATCATAAAACAATATATTTGTTGTAGAGAGAGCAATAGAAAACGCGCTGCACTCGGTGCTCATCAGCCACTGACTGGATCAGGCGTCGGCGATGCGTGAATAAGCTTCCAGTTATAACCACAGTCTTTTGAGCGCTTTATTTCGCAGAAACTCCCTTAAAACAGCCATGATATAAAAGAAGAGGTTCTTAAGAGTCCAGTCATAATCATAAAACAATATATTTGTTGTAGAGAGAGCAATAGAAAACGCGCTGCACTCGGTGCTCATCAGCCACTGACTGGATCAGGCGTCGGCGATGCGTGAATAAGCTTCCAGTTTTAACCACAGTCTTTTGAGCGCTTTATTTAGCAGAAACTCCCTTAAAACAGCCACGATATGAAAGAATAGGTCCTTAAGAGTCCAGTCATAATCATAAAACAATATATGTCGTTGTAGAGAGAGCAATAGAAAACGCGCTGTACTCGGTGCTCATCAGCCACTGACTGGCGGACGCGTCGGCGAAGCGTGAATAAGCTTCCAGTTATAACCACAGTCTTTTAAGCGCTTTATTTCGCACAAACTCCTTTAAAACAGCCACGATATGAAAGAATAGGTCCTTAAGAGTACACTCATACTAATAATAATGATCAAATTCTCAAAAATACTAATTATGTTTAAGAACATAATGAGTAATTTGACAATATGCATGGGCATAAATTAATGTAATTTCCAGAGCTACAGAGGGCGAAAATCAAAAGAAAAAAATCTGACAAAAGTCAATGTTTCCTTGAACTACTAACCTAGACAGACTGACAGCCGTCACCAGCCAGTGACTGGTCACATTACCTTCCAGTTGAGACTGGCAGCTGCCACTGACAGGTCACATTACCTGCCAGTTGAGACTGGCAGCTGCCACTGACAGGTCACATTACCTGCCAGTTGAGACTGGCAGCTGCCACTGACAGGTCACATTACCTGCCAGGTTGAGACTGGCAGCTGCCACTGACAGGTCACATTACCTGCCAGTTGAGACTGGCAGCTGCCACTGACAGGTCACATTACCTGCCAGGTTGAGACTGGCAGCTGCCACCAGCAAGTGACAGGTCACGTGACCAGTCACTGGCAGCTCCTTCCAGCCAGTTGAAGATTGAACCCCTACTGCGTTCAAGGCAACACGACGAAGCAAGTCACAATTCGAAGGGTCTCATTTCATAATATGACAGGATGCTTTAATCCTAAAACAATTTTTCATATATATTAATGAGATTAAAAGTAACAGTTAAAACATAATAGAAAAGTTAAAGTCATGTTGGTATGACGGACTTTATCTGACTGCTGGTATAGCACATTACTGCCCTCTACCGTCAAATATCCTGCCTTGTACTTTGAGCAGCTGCCTTGAAATGATCTAAATGGCATTTACCTTTTTACAGTATTTTACAATGCATTCAATGAATACATCTATCAAATTACATGAATTACCTGATCTCTATATACCTACAGGCCAGTTTGCACATGTTTACATAGGCTTTTCGAAACTGTTAAACTTAAGGTCAAAACCTAACATCATACCGTACTGAATAAGAGGGATTTTCTACATTTCCACAGTAAAACTATTGAAATATATTTGGAATCTTAAAAATGAAGAACTATAAAAAAAAATGTAGCTGAACAGCTCACACGGGTTTTAGACTTTCAGTTTCAGTAGGCCTAAGAAGAAATTCTAGTGAAATAAAAACATGGACCATGTAACATACTCTGCAATGAATGCTAAACAGTATAGAGTTTAAACAATGATTTGATCAATAAGTTATGACAATATTTGTTTTTACATCACTTTAACACATCAAAAGTCAGTGTAATGCAAAAAGTCAGTGTAATGCAATTTAAGTTGAAATGGCTTAAACATTCAAGTTTATTGTTCTTAAAAAATTAAGACAGAACTTTGACAGTTTATTTTGAATGTGAACTTAACTACTGTGCCAAGTTGAAAGTTGGTTTGGAGAACTGTGTGGAGGGTTTTGAGAAAGCGACCTAAGTATTGAGAAATGTGTAGATTGTAAAGAACTGTAAATATGTTGTACATTACTCTCCGGCAGGCTCCATGGGACTCTCTGCTGTCTAACTATACAAAAAATGCACTTCAGTTGAATTTTTTGTTTTGTTATTTCATGCAACTCTTACTGCTTTGTGAACAAATGTTCGAGACCAGGGTTCTTCAAAGTAGGGTCTGTGTAAAAGTTGAGAGAAAAACTGTGTAAAAAAAATATAAAAATTAATCAATAATAAAAAGGATTTTAAAAAATAACGAAATAAACAAAATCAGAATCTGATTAAACTAAAAATGTAATGTATAATGCCAGGCCTGGGTGTGTTTGCTTACAAGTGTTAAGAACTTGATTATGTAAGACGATACAGTCAGGTAGCAGATCTGGGCCAGCTCAGTATTGGTGGTAATGGTTATTTTTAGGGGAGAGGGGCAGAGGCCAGTCGCTTCTGGCTGCTGTAGGCTGGAATGTGCTGAGATGAAAGTTGTCCCAACATCCCACCCTCTCCTGCAGCTGCTGCATTCCAGCCAACTACTGAGGCAATGTGGGAAACCTCCTTCATGTGTTAGTGTTAAGGGTAGCTACAGTAAGTCTAGTTGATTATTACAGTAATTAAGATAATGAAGTAGTAACAGTCTGTGGTTTATTGTATTTTTATTAAAATAACTGGTGTACTTCAGACTTAATTTGAAGGTTCTAAACTGGCAATGAAATCATGTGTCGGGGTGGGGACTGCTGAGTTTATTGATCCATTGTGTTCATAATGAAAGCTAATTATTAGTAGGCACAGTCTCAAATCCGTCTGGCACTTAGGTTTCATACCCAGCCAGACCAGCTGTAAAGTTCACCTTAGATCACCTCACTGAGGCACTTTCAAGAGTTTCTGTCGTACGCATTAGAGTGTGCGTGTCTTGATTACGGCCCAATCAGCAGTAAGCATATGTACCCCACCTCTTAAACGTACTAGTCTCAGTTAGCCATTGGCTGACGCACTTCACTCCTCCATGCTTATCAAAAAAGTTTAGATAAAAAGAAAAAAGGTGTGCTGGGGGGGGGGGAGTCGTTTTCAGGTAAGGTAACAAAGTTGTTTATCACTGGACACCAACCAGCAGCAGCCACGTACGTTTTGTACTACAGAGAGAACTGCGACAAAACATAAACAGATGCTTGTCACCTTGAATAACATCAACCTTTCAACCTGTGTATTTCTGCCACAGTTACATCAAAATCTTGATACAAAGTCTGACCTGCCTAACATAAAGACATAAAACGAATCAACATGCTGTATTAAAAGTGTTTTATATACTTATATACTTCATATATTTTATTTCTAAGCATCTAAGATAAACTTAATATTTGGTCACACTTTATGTCTAGATGTCTTTAACTACAATGTATTTTTTTTTGTTATATACAATGTTTCACATGATCATACTATGTACTTATTGTAGCAATTACACTGACAAGGTACTAACCCTGAAGATAAGTATACACTGTAACTAAGTAAATTAAAAGTGCTTACTTGACTTACTAGTTTTTCTGCTATTGAGGTGGAATACAGGCATGTAAAATGCAAAAACATGTTCTGTATGTACACAATAAGTGCATTGTGTTGAATGGTTCATTTACATGTTACTACACTTAATATAAAGTGGGTTCTAATTTTTTATGTAATAGCCTACATATATGTTTTAGATTTTTTTTTAAGTATTAATTTCCTCTCCTGCTATAGCAGAAGCAACAACAACACCTTCACTTCCCGAGGAAAGGAAAATTAAGCACTTCACCCACACCAATTGAAATCATATTCTGGATTAAGGTATGAAACTGACGTTGCCCACAAAACGTTTCTATTCAAAACTCTTCCTAGAATCAGAAAAACATTTGTAACCAAAGAGAAGCCGTCAATCACTGAACAAGCCTGAAACCAAAACTTTAAGTTGCACCAGTCGACAAAACTCTGCATAACAGAGGCCTGAACAGGTAAGTGACAAAAGAAGCCAAATCTGAAGTTTGCCAAAAAGCACATTAGCATCGCTGGATACGCCATTGCGGTCGTATATAACCACAAAATATAACTTTTTCATCAAAAAATCTTCTTACTCACAATCCAACAATGCCCACATCAAAATGTCTAAATTACAATAGCATTACATTTCTCTTAGTAGAATGACTATGCTTCTTGATGGAAATACCATAAGAGAATATATTACAGTGCTGAAACTAAAACCTGGAAGAAGTTAATCTTTTAGCTGGACAATGATCTCAAACATGAGGATAAATTAACAATAGAGGGACACATGAAAACAAAGACGATTGTCCTACAATTGTCCTCAATTGTGTTTTTTTGGAAAATTGAGTCAAAATACCATCTAAACTGTCTGGAAAACTGACACATACTTATCACAAAAGACATTTTGTTCAACAAACATTGTGTTTTTTTTACACCGATTTCATAAAAGAACCATTTTGGTCCCCCAAAGACCAACTGACCTTTCAGTGAACAGCTCTTAAAATAACCTTTTTTTCTAAGCGTGAATAACATTTTAATCTTAAAAAAAAAAAAAAATCTATTATAAAGAACCTTTTGTGCAAGAAAGAAATTAAACCATGTTCATTACAACATGAAAAAGAACCTTTCATTTCAGTCACCTGAATTCTACATTCAGAAAGTTCTTTATTAGCATCTATAGTTCCATAAAGAACCTTTAACATCCACAGAACATTTCCATTCCCAAAAAGGTTAATTATAGTGGAAAATCTTTCTTTAGAGTTTAAAAATATTTTCACATGAATAAAAATTCACTGAAAGGTTAGTTGGAGGACCAAAATGGTTATTCTATGTCATCGTTGTGAAAACCCCTTTTGAATCCTTTATTGTTAAGACGACCTCAGGAACAGATCAGTAAATCAGCAGAATGAAAAGGTATTTTTCTCCATGTGACCATGTGAGGTATTTTTTCTCCAAAAAAACAAAAAAACAGCAATAACTGTGGATTATGAAATAATCTGCCATAGGTGTATTCTGGAGTAAACCACTCAGATAAATACACATGCTATTCATGACATGGCTGGTTACCATCAGAAATAGCTCATTTTATAGTCCCGATTGCATCCGTTCAATCTGGTTATCTGATCTTGTTTGGTCAAGTTTGTTTTCAGACAAGACTACTGATCAGCTACCGCACATTTACTCACAGCTGAAAGATCATAGTCCATGAATTGTGGTCTCACATGCTCACCTGTTTGTCCATGTGTAGTTTACATGACACGTGGAATTAGTACTACTTTTTAGAATATATTTAAGTAAAAAAGAAGTGTATTGTAACCATTAATATTTTCGTACTTTAATAATGATTGAATTGTTCAATTTCATTGCCAAACAAATTGCCAATGGATTTTTTCTCTTAAAGTTAATCTCATATGCCAAAGGTCTCAGGTTGAGAGTTCAGCAAGAAATTGAGTTTTGACTCACTGCCTCCTTTCATTGACTTATTTGTTCGATCAAAAATTCTCCTCTAGAAATGCAACCAAATTTCTACACTTTCATATTCTAATATTTATGTTAGACAAATCAATTCAAGGATAAGCATCAACACATATATTCAGCATCTGAGCAATCCACTATCACATTTCAGCCAGTTCTGTTATAGGTTTTGTTTGTCTTTTCAACTCAAACTCAGATGTTGTGGGTTTAACCCCATGTGTGGGTGCCTAAAGAACTGGAAAGTATCTAAAATCACAATCCTGCCCAGTCAGTATTGTGCCTTGGACAGAAAGGTATATAGGATTATTTCAGGGGAGGGCCCTGCAATAACTGTACTAAAAGCTTTTTAAGCATCTAGTTTTTAAATGAAAATCGACACTGTAATAAATTATGATGTTTTGAATTGCTTTAACTCTTCAAAATAAGTTTTAAGTAATTTCCAACTCATTTTTTTAAGTCAGTCTAATGTAATTTAAGTTGAAACTTAAACTTAATCCAAGTTGATTGTACTTAAAAAAAAAATGAAGTCAGCCATTTTTTTATTTACAGTGTATTAACTATTAAACTTGCCTTTATCAGCCAGTATTATACCTTATGTATTAAAGCTCAAATATTTTAAGAGTGAAACACCCATCAACACTAAAACACATCTCAGATCAAAGAATGAAGCTGCTGAATAAAATATAGAGGAATAATATTCACATTTATCACTTCACATACTGTACCATGTGGTTCCTTGACGTTTTTGTCGAAATTTTCAATCTAAATGATAAAAAGAAGACATAACATGATACATATTAATACTAAGAGGACAAAAACGTTACACATTATAAGCACTGTCTAAACAGACACAGCAAAGATCACAGCACGTCTTAAAATTGTTCTTTGTTAAACAGTAAACCACAATGTTTTTAAAAGGGCTTTGCAATGCATTTATTGCATAACAAAAATACATATTTTGCCAAGCACATGTCATTTTCAAATGAGATGAGTGCTATATCATCCAATCACATATGCAGGAGACTTCACCACACCTCTTCATATCTGATATCATTTTTCATAACTCCCTCCCTCCCAAAAAAGACAAACCTGCCTAGAGCTGAGTACACAAAGGGTTAACAGAGAGTTTCTGAAAGTTTGAATCTCCTCCCCCAAACAACACCCCCTGGATTAGTCTGTCCCACTCGTTCGCATGACACGTGTGTGTAAGTGTGTATGTTTGTGAGTGAGAGACTGAGTACAACTTAGTGTGTGTGTTTTATTTCTGCCATATATAGGGGCAAACTTGCTTTGAGGCGAAGTTGTGTGTTATACCGTCTGTAATCTATCAGCAAACCTCTCGTTCTTTCTTCTATGCTCTCGGGACTATAAGGAGCTCTTGGCCTACATCTGCCACGGTTGGAGGAAAATTATTGATCCGTTTAGAGAAAATTTCGTCCTGTTGTTTTTGAAGATCTGTTCAGTGGCTTGCAAATATGGAAGGACCGAATGACGTTCATGATGACGGATCCTTCATGTTCACTTCAGAGTCTGTGGGAGAAGGGCATCCAGGTGATGTTTTTTTTTTTTACTTTTAAATAAAACTCTCAAAAATGTGCTTTTAAATGTACTATATAACTGTGTGTAGTTGCATGGAGACACACCCTAAAGACATGCACATATAGACTAATTCACATGCCTCGACAAGACGCTGGAGACCTATAGATTGTGGAAGTGCTGGTTAAGCAACCGTTTAATAGGGTTCATTCACACTTTAGCAACAATACTTCCACAGTACCATGTGTTCAGCAGGTATTTCATTGAGTGAAAGTGTAGTAGACAAAAATAGTAAATTAGGGGTCATGACTTTTACAGGGGGAGTTAAATTACAGCATATAACTGGGAGGCTTTTCTCATTCACATATTGCAATTCATTTAGTAATGAGCATGATGATGTGGCGAATGATGATTTTAACACGTCCCATGGCTGTCTAGTGTGTAGCACACCTGTATACCAACAGATTTCGCTTTAGTCTCATGTGGGAACTTGCCAGACCTCACATTTCTTATCAACCATATTGCAGTTCTCTCATGTCAAGATACAAGGCCAAAGTGTTATAGACCGTTTCATGTGTTGCGCTCCTGCAATATCAAGGTCTGCTTTACAGAAAAAGAGTAACTTTGAATGATTCTGAATGCATAATCTCAACCAGTCTGGTTCCTCCTAGACAACGAAAACTAACCTTTCTGGTTCACTTGAATCAATTTTGAGTCTTGCTAAACATCTCCCACCCTAACCCTAAGCAATAGGAAAAGCAATTCCATAACATTTCTGGGAAGCGATCTCATAGATCTCGTATTGTCACCTGAGGTGTTCATTTTGACAGTCGTTTCTGATGTAACTCACCTAAGCTGTTGCCTCAGCTAGTAGCCCAAATATAGACTGAAAGGAGAGGACCACTAGTATTGTCCTCCAGCTGCTCAGCTGAGGTTTTGCTTTGTTAGGATTTCTGTGTCCTATAGAGAGCCTTGCTATAGGAGACACATTAAACATTTCTGGTGCTCTAACACTAATACATACACTTGAACCTTAATCAGAGCCATTACATAACTCTGTTTTTATAATGGTGTGATTTTGTTAATAGATAAAATCTGTGACCAAATCAGTGACGCGGTTCTTGACGCACATTTGAAGCAGGACCCGGATGCTAAAGTGGCCTGTGGTGAGTGACCCTTTTAATCACAAACAAAACAAACATGTTAAGGCTTTCTGTATAAACACAACTGTCAAAATATTCTTTTGAGAGTTCATAGTCCAACAGTTGGTCACTTATCTTGACTAGTTTGGTTATAGAGTGACCATTTCTTGCACTTTAAAGGTTAGCAGCATTTAAGTGATAACGTCCCCATGTCCAAATTCAAGCTAGCAATAAATTACACAGTGGGAAATCATGGGTTGTTTGACTAATTAAAATGGTTTTAATCATCAGAGACTGTTTGTAAGACTGGTATGGTACTTCTCTGCGGTGAGATCACATCTCGTGCCAACGTAGACTACCAGAAAATTGTGCGTGATACCATTAAACACATTGGTTACGACAACTCCGAAAAAGGTCAGCATCAATATTTTGATAAATTATTAATACTTACGATCTTTACCAAGTCATCCACCAAATTTTTGCTCTTCCCTCTGTTCAGGTTTTGACTATAAAACCTGCAATGTTCTGGTGGCTCTCGAGCAGCAGTCTCCTGATATAGCACAGGGCGTCCATGTTGACAGACTTGAGGATGATATTGGCGCTGGAGACCAGGTCCAAACACAACAGAAGTGTAAAAATGTGTTTGAGCACGTCATTTGGCATAAACATCATCATGTTGCATTTATGTTGTGTTTTAGGGGCTCATGTTTGGCTACGCCACTGATGAGACGGAGGAGTGCATGCCTCTCACCATTGTCCTCGCTCACAAACTCAACGCCAAAATGGCAGAGCTGCGACGGGACGGCACCATCCCATGGCTCCGCCCAGACTCCAAAACTCAGGTCAGCAATATTAGAATGAAATGTTGAGTGAAAACGCATCTTTTTGCACTCTTACAATTACAAGTTGCTATAATAATGAGTCTACAGAGCAACGATGTGCAGGTTCAGAGCCCCCGAATGACATTGACCATGCTATCTTATCAGCCGAGTGTTCATTGAACCAGTACATTGGCCAAGAGGTGTGACGGCTGTTGAGCAAGATAGTGACCATGAGGCGGTCTCTTTTAACAGAAAATGACCCCCCAGCATGACATCCAGGGCCCCTGATCCTTACTGTTCCCAGTGGGGCAGAGGACACGGCTGTGCACCCGTCAATCTCAGGAGTATGCCAGCAACTCAAGCTGGGCAGCTCTCAGGAAGCTGAGACCTCTGGTCTATTTTAGAGTTCTGCCATTTTCAGACCATGCAGCAGGAAATGTCCAAAGTTAGTCGAATTCCCTATATTGTACATGTGAATTAAAAATGATATCTTCCACCACTACAGGTCACTGTGCACTACAAGCAAGAGAATGGTGCTGTGATTCCCTTGCGTGTCCACACGGTGGTCATCTCCGTCCAACATGACGACCACATCTCACTGGAGGAGCAGAAGCGTATTCTGAAGGAGAAGGTCATCAAAGCTGTGGTGCCAGCAAAATATATTGACGACAAGACGGTCTACCATCTGCAGCCGAGTGGGCGCTTTGTCATCGGAGGACCTCAGGTGAGCACCTTCTGGCTTTCTATGTTAATATGTTTAGGATGTTATAGGTATAATGCACTTCTCTTTCCCAGCCGTTGACAGGATGTTTCTGCTTTCCATGATTTCTCTGTTAAACGGTAGGAATGCTATTTGGTATCTACTGAAAGAATACAGAATCTCCAGATCAAAAGACATGAAAAAGAAGCAGAAAACAGCATATGTAAGCAGATGCATATGTAAAATAACGCAGTCGTCAACATTAAACAGCATATTCATCAAAGCTGCCTGATGTTACCATATGAAATGTTGATCTAGGACGTGGTATAGGACTGTGCAAGGTTTGGGGGTGTTGATGGATGCGATCTACTCCATCTATGTTTTGATTAATGTTCTAAATCTGATCCAGACATAGTCTTTGACAAAAATGCAATGTCAGCTTTTTGCTTAAAATGATTTTTTATTTTTTATGAAACGTACCCACATTCAACTGTTGATAAAAAATACTAGCAGGTAGAATACAAAGTTGTTTTAAAAAAAGCAAAGGATCTGGTCTTTCTTTTGATATATTGCATGCTCAGATATTCAAACAAACTAAATATTTTGAGGAAATTATCAAAAATGCATTTTTGAAAAACACTGGCAGGGAAATAGTTAAAGAATATTAGTTCACTTAAAATGAAAATTGTGTGATTTATTTGTTTACCCTCATGTTGTTCCAAACCTTAGGATTTTTAAAAGAATCTGATCAACTGATCATCATAAAAGTAGTCAATATTACTTAAGCACTAGTCTTTTGAAGCAATGTGACAGATTTGTGAGGCGCAGGCCAAATTTAAATCCCTATTCATTCAAAATATTCAAAGCCGTTGGATCAGATATTAATGGCAGCGCTTTCATTTTTGGTGAGCTATTACTTAAACCAAACCGTAATCTTTGCCTTCCAGGGAGATGCTGGTGTTACAGGTAGGAAGATTATTGTGGACACGTATGGTGGATGGGGGGCTCATGGCGGTGGGGCCTTCTCTGGAAAGGACTACACCAAGGTGGACCGCTCTGCTGCCTATGCGGCACGCTGGGTAGCTAAGTCTCTGGTGAAGGCCAAACTGTGCAGAAGAGTGTTGGTTCAGGTGAGATCTTCAATAACAAGTTCAAAAACTATGGAATGGATGAGATGGTGACTGGAGTTGGTTCGTGAATTATTCATTTGTTCTGTAGGTGTCTTATGCCATTGGAGTCGCCCACCCTCTTTCAATCTCCCTCTTCACCTACGGCTCATCGGAAAAAACGGAGAAAGAGTTGCTACATGTCGTCAACAAGAACTTTGACCTCCGGCCAGGTGTCATTGTTAGGTAAACAATTAATACGTCATGTTCTAATGTTTTTCCAAAAACCTCCTTAAAAAACATTTTATGATTTTTAGCTTTAAAAAAAAAAAAGGTTAAGTTCAGTACTTTGTGTGGGTGGGTTAAAATGAAGGTAAATTTAACATTATTTAGTTTAGGATTCACTAAAATAAGGGGGAATAAAGGATTATTCTCAGATAATAAAAGCCATGCAATGTTATATCCATTAAATATCTAAAATATCATCTACTTTTAGTCTTTGAAATAACATTTTAGTTGATGAGAGCAAAATGAACCCAAAAAAGTAAAAATAGCATTTAACAAAAACATGTGCAAACTGTTGACTCGCACATTCTGACTAGTACAATTTAGTTTAAGTTCACTTGTTCTTTCTTGCCATCATGTGCTGATCTAAAGGCGTAATATTATGAATATGTTATATTCATGTGATTAATATGTAGACTATAGGATGCTTTTGGGTGAGTTAATTAACCCTCAAACTCGCTTAAGTCATTTGAGGTTTAATCTAAAGAAAAGGTGACAATTTACAATCCTAATCTATATTCATGAGGATTATATATTATTATTAAGCATGGCATTTTCCAATATTTCCTCCAGAGGGAGTACTGATGTCGTCAATATAATACTTTATATCAAGTGTCTCTTAATTCAAGTTAATTTAAATCCACATGCAGTTATTACGTGCTTATTATTGAGTAAGTACTCTTGCACATAAATTAGGTATAGTTTTGGTTCAAGTAGGATTCAGGTGTCAGTGAAAAGCTAAAGAACTTAATTTCCACTAACAGGGACCTGAACCTGAAGAGGCCGATCTACCAGAGCACTGCCTGCTATGGTCATTTTGGCCGATCAGAGTTCCCCTGGGAGATGGCCAAGAATCTCAAGGTTTAAAGAGAGAGTCCCAAACCCTACCTTCAGTCGTTCAGTCGCTCTTTTCCTCCCTGCTCCTCTCCCAGCTGATATTGGTTCTTCTTCGGCATGTGCTATATTTCAGCTTAGATTAATATACTGTGAAATGAAATCCAGTCTTTTATTTCGAAATCTGTCAAGAAAAGATCCCTCACCACATCAACACCCATGACAATCAATCATTCCTTAAAGCTGAATTGTGCCATTTTTGTTTTCCATTTTTTTTTGTGTGTTAATGCGTTTTCCTATTTTTTAACATTTGGCATATAGAGGCAACTTTAAGTAATCAGTTATCTGAAAAATGTAAATACTGTGACGCATCTATTGAACTATCAAAACTATTCTTTCAGCAGCAGCACTTAAACTCTCAGAAATTGTTTGTAAAAATGGTACTTTTAGAGGTACAGCAGCTTTTCACTGGGGAAGTAAACTAAAAGATGCATATCAATACCCTAAGGTACTACTATGAACCATTTACATTTATGCATTTGGCAGACGCTTTTATCCAAAGCGACTTGCATTGCAACTCTAATCAGTTCTTGCTTTCCCTGGGAATCAAACCCATGACCTTTGGCGTCGTAAGCGCCACACTCTACTGTTTGATCTACAGGAAAGCTTTTAGGGGTTGAAAAGGTGCCACCACCCCAAGCTGTTGTTCCCTTAAAGGTCAGATATTTGCACATTTGTTCTGAGAGTGTATGTTTCCACACAGTCGTGAATTTAAAGGTGCTGTATGTAATTATTCTGACTGTACTAAAGCATAAAAATACCGTAATATTTTTGCAGAGATTTAAGAAACATGCTAAGTTCACATACTTGTTTCTCTGAAAAACAATGCCACAGTTATTCTACTTTGGTCTGTGTGACCTCGCCCAGTGCCAGTTTACCCAATAGTATTTTGACACCCGGGTTGCCAGTTTGTGGAAAACACAGCGTATTGCATTCACAAAAGCCAGCAAATCACCTCGCTCAGAGATCGCACCCAACTGAATATAACCTTTGCAAAAGTGTGATCAGCTGGTCATGTTACAGTGTAATGCTCAACGCTTTTTTTTGTCAATTACGCTTGTTCCTGTTGCGTATGCTCAATCTGGCAACTCGTATGAGCGGAGTCTAAGGAGGGGGCAGGAGAAACAACTCCAATATTTTGAATTTGGACTGCAGAACCAATTTCAACCACTAGCTGTCCATATTACATACTGCACCTTTAAATCGTGGGATAAATCGGAAAATCGTTTACTGGGAAATTGGCGCAATGTATTTGTTATAAAAAAAGGGATATTGTTGCAGTCTGGGGTGGAAACCACAGTGGCTCTTTTTTTTCCGTACATCATAAATTAAGGGCCATTTGCGCAACTATTTAAACTAAAAACAGAAACTTTTTTTAATGTGTTTTGCAGTTCATGATCTGTGTTTCAGGGGCCTGAAAACGCAAACTTTTGATAACAGGATTCAACGTGCACGATATTGTTATCTTCTCTGTGTAAACTACGAAAAGGGGAATTAGTGACAACACTGACGTAATGGACATGCGTATTATATGTTCAGTGACCTCGCCAACTCCTGGCCTGGCAGCAGAACACCGCGTTTTTAACAAGGTTGTCGTCTGAATGTGAAAAACGCAAATATCCTATATTTCGTTCGGAGGCGTATGCCTGCTGTTTAAGAAAGTAATTGGGTTTTCTGGGAGGAAATTACAGACTTTGTTTTCCATCACAAATTTAAGTCGCTTCTATTTCAAAAAAGTATGTTTAAGAATGTTCGGACCTCATTGTCCATCCAAACATACCTCTCCGCAATCTGTCAGATCACACATCTATTGAGGAATGGAGGGATTCATTCGGTAAATGCGCTTCCATCGTAATCCAAATATTCTTCCACCTCAGATGAGTTTTAGAATTTATGCGTATCTTGGCATTTTTATCAAGTTTTATATGCAATATTCAGAAATTCTGCATTAAAATAGATGTATGGAAACATAAAGGCGATTATCATTGGGCAGGATTATCGTTGTTGTGTTTTTGTCAATGGAAGATTGAGTCTTTGGGGGGAAAATATATTTTATCTTTATATTTCTTTTCTTTCTATTTTTCAGTTTTTACTACATTGTAATTTGTTTCCCGTCTTGACCCAAATGACCTATACCGCTTTTTCATTGTTGTGAGGAGACATGAAATTGTGGACCATTGCAAGCTTTAGGCTTTTTACATGTTCTACGATCTGAGAATCATATTCCTCTCATCATGTACTTTCAGTCTTAAAAGGGTCTAATTTGTGTGCCTTTTTCCTTCCATCATACGAGCATTTGTCTTTATGCTTCATTCTTCACTGTATCTCATTATTGTTGGATAATATCAGGGGGATATTATATGAGAATGTCATTGTTTACATCAGTGGTTCTCAAATTTTTTCAGCACGAGGCCCCCTTTTGTGTAGAGGGCATCGCTTTAGGGCCAAAAAAAACGTGAACCACCGACGGTTATGCCAAAATTACGCTTTATTCACACCTTAAAAGTGCTTTAAAAATAAAATCAATTGGCAAAGTCCCTAGCCAAGTTTAATTCTAGCCCATCTCCTGTCTAATATCTTTGTGTTTTCTCTCAATGTTCCCAAAGCAATGGACACTGATTGGAAAAGGTCAAAAAAGCTAATTTTATCTTCCACGTGTTCAGGATACGAATAGCTATTTGATGCTGTGCTGCCGAAAAAAAGGAAGAAACGGAATTACCTACGTGTCTGAAATGCGCTTTTCAAATAAACTCGCTGTTACAAGCACAAACTTTAAAAAAAAAAAAAAAAAAAAAGTAAAGATTGAAACTGCTTTTCTCCTTTGCCATAAAAAAGGGTGCGAATACAGAGATTAAAAGTGAACGAAAGAAAGTAGTTTAACGTTTGTAATTCCCTCCTAAAAGTGGAAACACGAGATTCCATGTCCAGGGGAACAGACTAAGTCATGGAATTAGTTTGTTAAATTTGTGGAAAAACGCAATACTAAACCGCCATACGAGTTAACTATAATTTGTGGGCTACCGCTCTTGGCATGAATCCAAATGTTACCATGGTTGCGATGTAACATTTAGTTGCTAACTTGTTTCTTTAGTAAACAAAGCTTTGTTGCTACTTCTCTCGCGTCCTGAAATCCACATAAAACAGCATACTTCAGTTATGCTGACTGACACAGCCCTAAACAAATGTGAATAATATTGAACGTTCATTTACTTTTCACAGTAAATGCGGATGAATATTTAACACTTTTTATTTTTATCCAAAGCGACTTACATTGCATTCAAGGTACACATTCTAATCAGTTCCTGTTTTCCCTGGGAATCGAACCAATACCTTGCTGTTGCAAGCGCTTTAAAAAAAAATCTAGAACTGTGTGGCCCCCAGTTTGAGAACCACTGGTTGATTTGTTCAGATCCTGTGCAGGTCTTACATTGACTGTCACCACTGGAGAGTGAGCATGTGTATGAGTGTGTGTGTGTGTGTGTGTATGTATGTACTTCAGCTGTGAACAAAGCCAGATTATGTTGAACACTGATTATGTTAAAACACTGTAAACCATCTTATTACGGTTTTCTTTCAGATTCTTATCGTTTGTCTTTAAGTCTGAATTTAAGATCTGACATGTAAATAATTGTGAATAATTAAAGTGTGGAAAATTCGTCATATTTGTACAGTGTTCGTTTGGATGCATTTAAACACAAAGAATAACTTATTTATTGGTTGATATGCCAATCAATAATTTTATTATGTTTCACATTGAAGTTTAAAATGCTACTAGTTTACTCGTCTATACACACCGTTTTGCTGTTGAACAACACCTCACAAGTCAAACAAGAATATCAAAATCAATGTTTGTGCAAACTCAAAGGCCATGGTGACCACTTACAGGACATTGTCTACGTGACTGAAGCAAAGTACATTGCTCGTTCACGGAGAAAGAAAAGGAGAGTTATGTTTGATTCTGCTTTATTTCCATATATTTTAAGGCAAATTTACAGCACAATCAAACACATTCTGCCAGAAAACATTTCTTCAATATCTGAACCAATCTTTGGTTGAAACAAAGGCACATAAGGCTTTTTTTCCTTTTGCAGCATGTCATTAAATTCTGATATGTGGCAAAGTTTTGAGTCTTGTTGAATGTTGACAGCTGGTTTGCAGCAGTACGCATTAAACCAAGATAATACAAAGAACAGGAGTCTAGGCAAAAGGTAACAGTCCAAAATGACAATTCTTTTGTTTTTATTCTCCCTCATGGTGATCTTGCTCTTTGTTTTTTTTTTTACCGTGGGACATAAAATGAGAGTATTGCATTTTTTTAGTTTAATTTGGTTTGTGCATGCTAAGCTACAAAAAAAAGTGTTCAGTAATGTGAGATATATTCCAAGCCTTCAGAAAGCCTAATGATACGGAGAGAATAAACTGAAATTGAAATGGTTATTCACAGAAAATCGTCCCTTATTCTGCTTCACTCAACTCATTTGATGGCACTGAAGGAACGATGCATCATGGTATTTATTTCACTTTGAATGCGGATGCAAATGAGATTTCTCAGCTTCAGAAAAGGGGAAGATTAACAGTGAAATAACCTAATATATATTGTTTACACGTCGCTGTTTTATGGCTTTAGAAGACTTGAAATGCATCTGGGATTTTCATGTCTGAAATAGAGCTGAATAATGATTCTTTCAGATTTTGAAATAACAGCATGAGTATATAGTGGATTTTTATTTTTGGATGAACTATTCCCTCATCCTTCCCTCGGGTTACTTTGAACACAGTTACAATGCGGAACAATCCTCACACATTATAACAGCATATATTTTTATTCTGAATTAAAATCAGCATATTCAAATAAATATTTTTTTCAAAATTGTAATTTTTTCCCACTCTGCTGTCCACCTTACCATTTGCAAATGCAGATGAATATTGAACATTTCATTTTTTTATGCATTTGGCAGACGCTTCTATCCAAAGCGGCTTCCATTGCATTCAAGAACACATTGACATTCTAATCAGTTCTTGCTCTCCCTGGAAATCGAACCCATGACCTTGGCATTGCAAGCACCAATGCTCTACAGTTTGAGCTACAGGAAAGATGTATACTTGAATGTATATGTAGAAAAAAATGGTCAAATTTACAACAAAAACTACTAAAACTTAACTATGTCTAAATAGATGCCAAAATGCATACTGACTGATATCTGAATACAGCGATCCCGCGTTTATTGCGGTTAATGTGGACCGGAACCCCCCGCGATGGGTGAAAATCCACGAAGTAGGATCAGCCAATCAGCTAACGGGATACATCCACTCGTGCTCTCATTGGTCGATCTCGTGCCGGGAACCAATCACGTGTCTTGTCTGAGCGCCCATGGGTGTGAACAAAGCCTCTGAGAGAGTTTCTCTCTTTGTCTGGCATCCTGGGAAACCGTTTCTCTCGCATCACGATGAAACAACACTGTTTTCCGCAATATGGCTGCCGATATGGCAGTATTTTTGAATTTTTATTTTTTGATGAACATTTTTTAAAAATCTGCGATGCACTGAGGCCGCGAAACTTGAAACGTGAAGTGGCGAGGGATTACTGTAATATCTCTTTTGGCCCCCACTATCGGCCTATAAGTCCCTCGAGTCATTAAATGTTATAATACTTTTGTCCACAAGAGGTCGACAGAGAACCAATGTGAGATATTTTGAGTTCACTTTTACAGGGTTATGCATGAAATATTGAGTTAGAAATTTAAATGTGAAGAATGTGCTATATTTATTAATAAAATCTAGTAATTTAGAGTAATTTAATTTGGACAATTTGTTTTATAATTTTAGGGCTTTGGATCATTTTGACTCACGAGGGATGGATTTTTTGTGCAAAGAAGTGCAAGAAAAGGATGAGGGTTAAGCAATCGATGTCTGCGGTACATCAGATAATGGTTTAAACAACAAATTAAACCAAATGATAGCGTTAACCCAGTCCCATTTACAAGATAATGGAATCGAAGCAAAATAAAGACGAAGGAAATGCTCTAAACAAGTAACTGAAACCATAAAATTCTCAAATCTGGTTGATCGACACAGTCTTGAACACAGAAGGAAAGTGTGACAATGAGACAGATCTGAAATTCCTGAGCGTAGAGAATTAGTAAACTGAAGTGACACGAAAGACATTTTAAGGACGGCACTAGTCGCATCAGATGGTGATGAGCATAAATACGGCTCATATCCCGACAAATGAAATGACAAAACTCCCTTTATGATGATTTAAGGAATAAGATATCTTTTTATGCTGGTAGTGTGAAAACATTTGACCGATGTAAACCAAGCCTCATTTGTTTGTTTTTTTCATAAACAAACAAAAACAATTATGATCTTGCAGTCCTGCTGCATGTCATTTTGTCTGCAAACAGCTCGCACGCAACTACTATACATCTGTGAACACATAAACTAGTCATTCTTTACCTTAAAGGGCAGCTTCTCTCATTACTAGACGTTTTCTTGTAACAAACCTTAATCAACACATGACCGTTCCACAGTGACAGAGAAAGGAACCTTATGAACGCAGACTTCAATAACATTTGGTCACAATGTACAGCAATACTCGTTGCTTCTAACATGACTTCTAGAATGGCACCAATTACTGGCGACTTAATTTAATAAGCTTAAAACAGCTGTTTTGCGAGAGGTTTTTGCTGATCTCGTTCAGCTTAGCTGTTTATAGCTCTCGGCATAAACTTGCCTCAAATGAAAAAATACACACCTCATGAATACAAGGCAGTCTTCAAATGCTATGTTTGGCTATAGACATACATGTCTATTAAATAACTGTATTTGGTTTTCAGTACAAGGCACACTGGTAATGGCAATCTCCTGAACAAGACGTTTCAAACAGCATATGGTGATTAAGGCAAGTTGATGAGATATGAAACATTAAAATATATATACGATTGAACCATCTCTGCAACTAAAAGCACAGCAAAGACCAGCATTTTTTTTAGATTCATTGTCTTGCAATATATCTGGATTTGGCACGATAACACTTGTTTTGAGGTACCGTGTTAAAATGCTTTCAGAAGGCTTTGGTTCCTCTGAAGGACGTTGACGTTCCTCATGACGTTCCTCTGGTTTCACCAATGGATGCAGATAGTTTAGCCAACTATCATTCGGCAGTTCCTTTGTCTTCACCCGCACAGACACTTAAACTAATGGAAACTCCAACACATCCAATCAATGAACTTTGTTTTTCCCAGCATGGAAGCTGTTGGATTCAAAAGGTCCTTGGAGAGTGAAGTAGTCTCTCAAAAATGTGCAAAATTTGAGCTGGATTCTTTGGCATAAGTAAGCCGGTTGCATGAGAGCCAGGTTCAGTTTCTGTTCCTTCCCCTCTGCAGTTGTAGTGTTTTTTCATTATTATTATTTATAGCATTGTGAGAGACTACAGTATAGAAAGGCTCTCTGGCTGGTGCTGACTGGCTCCACCAAGAGACTCCATTTTATGGTCTCGGCTTGCAGACTGCAGCGATTGCCCTCGGGCCAGGACCATCATTGTGTCACTAGTTATCCCAGCAAACTCAAAAGCGAATGTCCCGTAGAACAGCATAATAATGACACAGAAGACCCACTCGAAAATGGCTGATGCGTGTTGCAGGACAAAACTTTCCTGGACAAAAAACACCCCGCCTGAGGAAAGTTTGGTCAAGGAATCATAGTGAACAAGGTAAACTCGTGCTCAGGCCTGTCTGCATTACAGGAAGAACATGCATGAACTCGGTGACTGGAAAGAAAAGCAGAAGAAAACCAAAAAGCTGAATACTATGGGATATTTAAATATTCTGAAAAAATTGACAACAGATACAGATTAGAGCTGGAAATTAATAATTAAATTACATTGCAGATTTGCGAGAAAAAAAAACAGTTGAAGGTTAATGTGACCGTTTTCCAAAATTTCTATAGATAGTCCAATAGCGTCGTTATTGTGAATTAGAGCAGTGAAAATGGTGACACTTTACAATAAGGTTTCATTTGTTAATATTAGTTAACGAACACTTCTACAGTATTTATTAAATGTTAATCTCAACATTTAATAACACGCTTTTTTACTCTAAGCTGGTACTACTAGAGTTCCTCTGAAACCCCCCACCTGTCTAGGACTCACGTATTTCTATTCATGCAGCAGCAGCATATCTTACATGCTCACAGCAGTGTATCTATTAGCAGTAGCAATAATCAAATACATTAACATTGCCATATTCAATAACACTAAAACTCTTCATGATTGAACTGACATTAACAAAGCTTAATAAATGCTGGAAAAATATATTGATAATTGTTCAATCCTGTTAGTTAATGCATTACCAAATGAGACCTCATTGTAAAGAGTTACCATAAACATTAACTTTGTGACAGTCGCTAATACATATATATATATATATATATATATATCAACAACAACAGTTTGGATGAGTAAAGGATACTAAGCACTAGGGCTACAAAGGCCAGCAGGGTCATAAAGAGGCGCAAATGACCCATATTATATTCTCCCTGAGTCTTTGCCAGGCGGTAGGTCAGCGCAGACTGCAGACACACAAACAGCATACTGGTGGGGAACGCCACCCCTGCTCCAACATAGTGAAGAACCTTGGCGTTATCCACCTGTGAGGAACATGACAGGAAACAGTGAGTACTGATCACCAATCAAAACTACAAATACCAGATACTGGGGAAGTAGTTTATGAGAGAATGAGTGTGAGTGTGAGAAAGACAAAGTGAGAGTGAGTGAGTGAGTGAGTGTAAGAAAGAGAGAGTGTGAGTGAGAAAGAGAGTGAGTTGGAGAGAGTGTGAGTGAGGGAGGGAGAGTGTAAGTGAGTGAGAAAGAGAGAGTGAGAGGGAGAGAGTGTAAGTGAGTGAGAAAGTGTGTGTGTGTGAGTGAGAGGGAGAGTGTGTGTGTGTGTGTGTGTGTGTGTGTGTGTGTGTGTGTGTGTGAGAGAGAGAGAGAGAGAGTGGAGTGAGTGAGAAAGAGAGAGTGAGTGAGAGGGAGAGAGTGAATGTGAGAGAGTGTGTGAGTGGGAGAGTGAGAAAGAGAAAGAGAGAGTGAGTGTGAGAAAGAGAGAGAGAGAGAGAGAAAACCATTAAGGAAAAAAGTTCTCCTTTTGTTCTGTATTTGAAATGGAAAAACCACAAAAAATATTTCTGGAGTGTATTTTCCTGTCTAAAAATAGCCACATCTCTTGAACATTTCTCTTCATTTTCATTTTTCCCAGCTGTGGAAAAATCATATTTAGAGAAGCCCGTTCAGTACAAACCAGAATAAACATCAGTTCAAGAGAGACTAATTAAAACCACACAAAACAATTTGCAACTCATATCGAAAACACATGTCAACATATTTTATAGATGTAATCTGTTATCGGTGTTATTCGTTTTCTAAATATTATTTGCTCACAATAATTTTGCCTACATTTATCACATTTTTGTACTTGAAACATTAAAAGATCAGAGGAAATGTTTCAGTAAGTGGATCTGCTTAGCTGCAAAATCACATTCCAAAAAAGGTCCTATAATATATTAGGAAACAAGAGAATAGCTTTTTATTCAGAATTTCCACTTTTAAAAGCTGGAAGTTTTGCTGTGCTCGTCACACATGACTGTGTGGTGTGTGTTTATGGTCTGAGTGCTGAAGGCAGAGAAAAGGGAGTTCACGATGCCACATCACACACACTCCTGAGCCAGATCGTCCCCGCCAGCAGAGGGCAGCGCTGCACCCACAACAATCAGCTCTGTAATACCATGCTACTATAATATTAGTAATGTGTATTTATTTATTTTTTTAAAGAAGTCTCTTATGCTCACCATGGCTGCATTTATTCGGTCAAAATACAGTAAATTCAGTAATATTGAGAAATATTTATTTAAAAAATGTCTGAGCTGAGTTTTTATTTTAAACAACTGAATGCATCCTAGCTGAATAAAATGATTCATAAAAAAGCACAACACTCGCTGAATTCAACATGAGTCGTGAGTATATAGTCGAGTATATATAATCAATAGTCGTGAGTATATCTCATGTGTATTTATTCTTTTACTTCTTTTTTTGACACACAAACAAAAGCAAAGTATCAAGTGTTGCAGGAGGAACTTTGGAAACCATAAATCAACTCCGGGCTTTGTCAGCGAAACACTGATTATCTCAGCAAATGATATCCTCTATGTTTCCTAAGGCGAAGACTTCCCCTTCACTTCTGTCTAAATATTGAGCTACTGTTCCCTGTGCTTTAGTCGCACTGTCATTAGGACAAGGTTCTCAGCTCTGTAATGTTTAAGCTATGTTATGAGCATCTCAGGTTCAAGGACAGGGATCCAAGCCATTTGGGAAACAGACACAATGGATGAGACCGTGATCATGTGACCGGTCTATGGAAATACACTTAATGTATTAATCTGCACAGACAAAAGTCTGCGAGAGCGGTTAACTACAGTAGTCCAATTAAGAAATCCAGGCAAATACATGGGGCCTCTTTATAAAACAGATTTTATCCTAAATATGGATTTTATCAGATGTCGAAATGAAGAACAAATCAGGATTTATAAATGCAGAAACCGACGTGAAAATGTTCTTAGGCGTACAGCAACTATAGAGCATGCGTACGAATGTTTTGGTGCTTATATACACCAGTAATTCAGTTCATTCAACATTGTTTATGAAAATGTATACATGCATAGAACTTTTTTAAATGGTTACAGCATTGAAATTAATTAATTTATATGAATGATTTCCTAAAGAAAAATAATATGGCAGCGACTACTTGCACTAAGTGCAAATAGCGATAATTACTTTCTAAGTGTAATTAGCAATAGATGAAAATAGCAGCATTTTCTTTGCACTACATGGAAATAGCAGTTATCGTTTGGTTAGAATAATGGAGCATTTGCAAAGAAACCTAAATTTACCTTGAAAAAAAAAGCAGTTTCATGAGAATCGCCCTTCAATCTGATTGTTTACTTAGCTGGATTTAGCAAATAATGACACAAAAAAAGTATTAAATCTCATACTATTCTTGAAATTAAGAACACATTAATTATTTTGTTTAGGCCATGCCTAACACATACATTTTGTGCCATAAATCTGAACCATAATGAGATATTTACAGGTGTATATTTTGCACATTGTGCTTGAACTGCAATTTTATAAAGAGAAAGTTGTTATTTTGCTATGTTTGTTTAGGGTTATGTTTGTTTAGGGTTATGATGTATGTAGGTATTAACATTTGTTCACATTTAAGATCATCATACACACACGTCTTTAAAAATGAAGCCCCTGGTCTCTCAACTAACCACAGTTGCAAAAGTATAAGAGCTGGTTATTTTCTAAACTAAAGCCTTGGGCTGTCAAATTAGCAAGAGAGAGAAGATTCTCTCGTATGAACTTGCTTTAACATGTAGCTGAATGCCTGCCCTACAGAAAAGATCTGTTTCTCTGTCTTCAATGCTTTAAGAAACAATAAAAAGATGTTTAAGAGTTTGACAGCATATTAAACAGGGTTGGCAAAAGTAAACCTTAATTGAACTACATAATATCCGACAAATTCATCAAATTCATGTCAGGTCTTGCTGGTTTTCAACATCTCAAGATATGGTTATGTAAGAGGCCATATTACAACCTTTTACAAAAGTCTTGATTTTTTTTGGGTGGGTCTAATAGAATAGGTCTAAAATATGCTTAAATGTTCAAATTATTTTACATTGTTGCAGCAACTCTCGTCCTAGTCTGTCAGAAATGCTCTGTTTAGTTTCTGTTTCTATGAAGCCCCTCCTTGCGAAAAGCGTAATGTGCTCTGCAAGCACGTGCACACATAGACATAAGGGGGTTGAGCATCTGAAAGAGTGCCCTATTTCTGGGGTGCTTTTATATAGATGTATAACAGGAATGTATGCATGTATACATATACACTATCGTGTTTGTCCTAAACTTCGGCTCTGCGTCTCCGCTGTGAAATTCCACCACTATTAAAACATCTCAATACTAAATCTATATAACATCTCCATTATGCTTAACAACAAGAAAGCTTAGCTGGGCATTGATGTAAAATAGCATCATGCCAAGTCAGAAATTCCAAAATTGCTCTATTTTTAATCATAGTGACCAGGCAATAAACTGTGATGCTTCTTGTAATTGTGTGATTCGTCATTGACGGGTAATTAGAATTATCAATTAAGACTTAACAGAACATAAAAAAAATATATGGTCCCGTAGTTTGCCAGATACGACTACACAACAACTGCAATCATCCAACAACAGCAACTCAGACTGACCGATCCTGTGGCCTAGTCCTCTGGCTCATGCACGCCTGAACCCCCTGAACGCAGTAGAGGCGGGAAAAGGCCTTAACAAACATGCAGCGTCAAAAGAGCATATGACAAGTATGGCCCTCTGAAAATAGAAAGAAAAAGGAACTGAAAGTGGATTGGAAATGTCCACCCTGGTTAACAGTAACCAGTTAGCTAAGAATCTCTTCTCTATAGTGGACATGGTTGAATTTCTTGTAGTGCGTCATTGAAAATATTTCCATCATTGTTCGCATTGTCAAGAACAATTATCAAGTCACAGAGGGACTTCATCAGAAAAAGGTGATCCCCAAAGCCTGACCAACAAGGTAATCACAGATCTTGAAAAGACTGGTCTTAATACTTTTCAAATATGATGGGGCCTCCGTTATGTCTGGGAACAGAAAATTAGGAAGAGTGATTCCGAACATGCATTGCTTTAATCATCAGCTACACTATGATCTTTCATGCAATATCCACTGAGCCTGCGGTTAAAGACTTCTTTAATGTGTGCAATATGCTTTATACATTCATTAAAAAGCCAACCGTCGCTGTCTTGTATAGGACTTAAGAGATTACTTGAACAGTGGTGGACAAGGCATAACAATCAGTCAAAACAATCAATCTTTGATTGCGGGCCTTATTAAGGAAGTACAAGAGATGAGCTTTAAATTGATCGCCCATATGGTCAAAAAAAAAACTGATGCAGTCAGAGGACATGGACCTGCTAAGTGGTCAAATTAGATGCATGCGCTTCAGAATGCCTTGCAAAATTGTGCTGTGATTCTTAGTGATGTGGGAGATGGCCGACGGACCTGAAATGCTAAAACCTTCCAAACGGAAACGCACCATTAACAAAGGCTTTCAAGAAAATCTCCTGGAGGAGAGCACTGACAAGGCTCAAAGTGATTTGGGAATGAAGAAGAGCTTTGATGATTGTACTACAGTACTTTGGAAGCGGTGCTTGCAGAAACCTTTCAGAGAAAGAATCAGTGAGTTAACTGAAGCACTTTCAGCTTTTGATCTAGAGAATGATAACACTTTTCTTGGATGTGCAACTCGTTCAAACACATGCTGAACTTAAATTCGGAATTAGTTCATTCAGAAATTGTTGTGGCCTGACAACTCCAAGTCTGGATCATTATCTGCCATTCTTCCAAATGGCAAGAAGATAACTCTTCAACTCTTAAAAAAGCACATGGTGCAACTGGCATTAACCGTGATTTTAACATTTTTTTGTGTATAATATAGTGGGTATAAGTTTGAGCCAGTGCTGACTGATATGCGTCTGGTCCAGTCAGTGCAAAATTAAAATACTTTTCTTGCACAATAACGACGTAATGACGATAGGAATTGTTTTGTTGTATAGGCAAAATTCAATAATACCCATGTAATTTCTAAACTGGCACTGGTGCCCCCCTCCTAAAATGTTCTGGCACTGGGGCTGCATAAAACAACTAAATCAACAATTTTTATTCATAACATTGTCAATTTTAACAGCTTTTGCTCTATTTTGTCAACAACTACAGCTCCAAAGTTGCGTTTCATTCTGTCAAGATTCACTATTTTTGAACAAATGATTCATTGACCCACTCATAAAGTAAGTGACAACTGCTTCTTCAGTGAATGAATGAGTTTGAAAAAATAAAATGACAAAAATAAATTTGGTTGAATTTTATGATTCACTTGCCACCACCTACTGATTTAATTTTCCCGAACATTTCATATTTCTATATTCAAAATGTTACACAGCATTTAGAACATTAATCTCATAACATTATTTATGCAATTGCAATAAATGTTTTTAATAAATAGTAAGACAGTAGATAAAACAACAGCCCTAGAGTATTAAATAGTGTAATTAATAATATAGATAATCAACAATATAGTATATACTTTCTATAAATAATTATGTGCGGGTGCCCTTTATTTCACTTGAGCACCTGACCCCCAAAATGTGTGTGCACCTTGTGCTCTGATTGGCCGGCTGGACCATGGGTTGTGATTGATCAATCACTTTGAGCATTTCATAAATGTCACGCCCCTTACCATAACCATGAGTTTCACATTACTAACAACCAGGCCTCAAATATTTTTTCAGCAACATTACACACATAAAGCATAAGCAGTCCTCTTTAAAATGCTGTGAGAAGTTAAAGTAGTTCAACTTTAAACTTTGTGTTCTGCTGTTATTGGATAGAAACAGCCCCACTCATTCTGCGCTCTCGTTGTGGTTTGGCGAGAAACATCGCCTGTAGCAGCAGTAATAGTAGACCTCACAAAGTACAGAGCTGCTACTTCAAACTTGATTTGCTCTGACAGCACCAAAAAAAGAATTTACAATAGAGTCTGGGGCATGATTAACATGTATACTTAAATTGATGTGTTAATCAGAGAGGTCTAATAATAAGCAATGAAATCTGAAATGGATATTTTATTCATCATGTCCATACTTATCTTTTTTTCTGTACTCTGGGAATGCAGAAGAAAAGATCTTCTCAGGCTGGCAGAAGGAATCTAGCACAGTTTGCTTTGGCAGCCTGAAGCTGTCAGACCATCAGGACCAAGAGCAAGTGAGAAACTATGCACAGAACACACACAACGATGCTCATTTAAATAGTATAACAGGAAGAGCACCATGCTTCATTTATCCAGGATGATTCATCCAGTCAAATTTGGAGCAAAAAAGTTTGGCTGTAGCTAAATGTTTACAGAGGACCAACAAGCACACATATAAACAGATCAATCACACTCCCATATAAAACATGCACATATGCTCACAGGAACTCTAGTAGTTCTCAGGAGAACTCTCTTAAGCACTAATCAGACGAGATTGGGATAATTATTATATGAATTGACAATATTAAACTTTGTTTTCATATAGATTCATATAAATGTATACACATTAATAATATTATTAATAATAAAGCTTAAGCTTACGTGTTTCCTTTTGAGCACTATCGATGTCGTAATACTCAATCGAGAAGTGAGTTAAACTGACGCTTTCCATGTTCCACGTGATTGGCAGTTCGCTGCACGTGTTACGATTTAATCACAAACTCAGGATCAAACCCTGTGTTGACAGAGAACGTTTATACTGAGAGTTGTGAGCCTGCTGAACCTGATCTAAACCAGGTTGGATTTGTATGGTTTTGTCAACCCTAACTCTCCTCTGAAACTCAGTTTGTTCAACAGCTTCATGTGACAGGCCTCAGTAATGCTGGATTTTTCATGAAGGTAGGCTGCCAGAAGTGCCACCAAGTATTATTTTACCCAGAAAGTTGACTGCTGTACCAGGCAGCAGAAAAACTCAAGTGTTGTGGAGAAATAATACACCGTAAACCATAGACATCCCTGTTCAAACGGAACTTGATTTCTCAGAAGACACCTAAAAACTGTTGCTAATTTGTAATTTTTTACTTATGTGAGAAAAAGCATTGGATTTGGACAAAAATAAAATGCAAAAGTACATCTGTGAAAAAACGAAACTACTAAAGCTCTTTCAGCAAGCTCGGACAGGTTTGCTGGAACAGGATGGACGCACACCTGTACCTATCAAAACACGACACACTCCAAAAAGCTTTGTTCTTTCGAAAAAGATCTAGTTCTGTGGAAACGATTCATATCATTCCGAAACTTAAATTCCAGGACTATCAGGTTGTGCCAAATCTGGGAAACTGAAACAGCGCGACCAGAATTACATGACGTGACTTTCCTTTTTTCTGATAGTAATAATGAGTGTCTGCTGGTGCCCTTGTCATCCTACACCACAGCGTTGGAAAGCGCCAGAAGGGCAGGCAGGCCTGCTGATGAGGTGCAGATGTGGCGCTCGGGACACGTGCTCATTCCCGCCTCTCTTGCCTGTCAGATCGTGGTAGCTCTGTACTCCGTACACACAGCACATGGTGCGCCGTGACTCATTCACCCACACTTCCAGTAACCTTCCTTCCATTTCATAGAAAACAGGAAGCATGGAGCAATTCCTTTTTCTATCTAAACGAAAGTGCCTATTTTGGTTGCTTATGAGAATGGAACAAGTACGTCTAGATTTTCAAATGTCATAAAAAGAATTTCATTTAAAAGCTTCAATCAAGATAATTCAATCATCTGCACTTAAAGAGTCTCTCTTAAAAAGTCTCTAAATTTTCTTGACTTTACTGTGCATGATTCATTGGTGCACGTTATTCTAAGAAAACATGTTTGTCAAATTATAACCTTTTAAACAACTGTCCTTTTTGGTCAAAGATTCCAAGCTCTCTTATCTTTGGACTTCTTCCTTCCAAGCACCTGGTTCCATTGGAACATCTCACAATCAAACCAATTTCAAATCTCAAAATCCAATCTCAAAGTCCCATACTACATGTTTTTCTTGTTAAATTTTCCATTGACATTAAGGAAGTAAAATGATTTGCAAATACCACTTCACGGCTTTTAAGACCCCATGAAGTTGCTTTACGAGTTCCGTGTTCTTTTCTGTGTTGACATATTTCCTATTGAAACTTTTGTCCCCTGAAAAAAAACTAAAAGACTTTTGTTACATTACAACCATGAACCATGGTTTGCTAGAGAGACGCTACAGTGTAATTTCCCTAAAGAGATTTATTGTAAATTTTAAAATGTACACTACTGTTCAAAAGTTTGGGGACTTATTTAAAGAAATTAATACTTTTATTCAGCAAGGATGCATTAAATTGATCAAAAGTGACAAATAAATTTCTATTTCAAATAAATGTTTTTAAGTTTCTATTCAAAGAAATTTCAACAAAAATATTAAGCACCACAACAGTTTCCAACAATGATGCAAATGCAAACTACGGCCCGCGGGCCATATTCACGAGCGGAAAACATCAGTTTCATTCGCCCGCTCTCGACTGATGTTTTTGCTCGCGCGAGCACTTTTATTTTTGTCAGTCGTGGGGCGGGGCTTTCTCTTGTAATAGTAACATCAAACGTCATTAGTTAGTTCCCTTTTTCCAGAGGTCAGTTGTTGATTGGACGCCTGTGATTGTCAATCTAGAGCTGAGGCAAATATGATTCAGTCACATTGCATATTATGTTTTTTTTTTGTCGATTAAATTGTATTAATATTGTTTAGTTGTAATTTCACGTGTCCCAGTCGAGTGATTTAAGACCAAACTATACTTTATACAGGTTTTCTAGGATTTCTTATAAGTAAATGCACAGGTACGACCTTCACCCCGGCCCCTCTGTCAATTTTAAGAAACCAATGTGGCCCGCGAGACAAATTGTTTGCCCACCCCTGATCTAGAACAAACTTCTTTCAAATGCATTCAAAATCTTACTGACCTCAAGGTTTTGAATGGAAGTCTATATCTGCTAAATGTATTCAACATTAAGGAGCAAACTAGCAGATGACCTCAAAGGCTCTCATTTTGCTATATCATAGTGTAATGTTTCACCATTTTCTCTAGAATCTAGTTAAAAACAAGTCACTACTGCAACAGCTTTTATTCCTCTTAAGTCAAGGAAGTTTTATCTGGCAAACAGCATCCCCATAACATTTGAGCTCATCTTAATGAAGGCTTGACTGGAGCACAATGAGGCAGGGAGTGGGCAGGAACGTTCCATACACATTTTCCTTACACAAACAGGAGAAGGGAGGGACTTCAGGAGCAGACTGCTGTTTTTTTTTTGTTTTTTTGACCAACTCCAGACTACAGATGGAGGAAAACAGCAGAGCGGGGAGGGGCCTGGCAAACGTGACCTAATGGACTGCAGACCTCACATATGCGACCCAAACATGGATCTCTTTGCTCAGTATACTATGTAGCTCCACACAGCACGGGTGGTCCTTGTCCCAAACAGCTTGATGTGAGGTACAGTATTAAAGCTATCTTCCCTTCTGAAAAGACTAGGTTAAACCAGCATGAATTTCTATGAAGGTCCAGGCAGGTATGCTGGAGATGCTTCTCAGATATCATGATCTTTCTGGTTAAGTTCATGATAGACCAAAAATGAAAATCAAGTCATCATTTACTCATTACATTATTGGTGTTGTTCTAATGCTGCATGCCCTTCTTTCATTTCTGGACCACAAAAGGAAGAGGAGTAAAAAAAAAAAAAAAGTCCAGATCACACTAGTCCATATAAATGGTAGTGAATAGCGAATAGTGCCAACACATAATTAGGCTCTCTGTGAGCCTCCTTGACTGTTGTTACATCCATAGCAGTAAGGGTTTGTTTTGTTGTGCCCAAGTTACATCTGTAGAAGTAATTGAGACCCAATTTCAACCAATGCCCTGTTGTGATTGGATGACGGGAGGGGGAATGAGAGTATTTAAATTTTCATGTAGCTCAATCAGTAGAGCATTGGTGTTTACAACGCCACGGTCATGGGTTCGATGCCAGGGAAAGCAAGAACTGATTCAACGGGTTTCTTGAATGCAATGTAAGTCGCTTTGGATAAAAGCCTCTGCCTAATGCATAAATGTAGATATAAACTCAGCCATTCAGGAAATTTTAACACTGTTTTTTTTTTTTTGGAAGTATTTTTTGGCCTCCTTTCACTTGAGAATAGTTATTATGAGGCATCCGTCGTATTGTCATGTCTATAGGCTCCCTTTGAGCCTCTTAGGACCTCTTAGCACTCCGGCTTGGCTAATGTTGGCTAAATTTTTAGGCTCTCTGTGAGCCTCCTTGGCTAATACGAACGTCGTTAGACCTCCTACTGCTCGAGAGAGTTGTCTTTTAGGCCTCCGCCTCCTTGCCAGATATCCTGAGTTGTTATGCCTCCTCTTGACGTATAAAAAAGAAAAGAAAAAAGAAAAAGTGTCATGCTGAGGCCTCTACTCCTAGAACTCAGCTAATGTTTATTAAGTTGTTAAGACTCCTTGCATTGACTCCGAGCATTGTCAGGCCTCCTCCCGCTAGAGAGAGTCATATTAATTGAGGCCTCCACTCGCTTGAGCACCACTAGGATAGCGATTGCAGATGGTAGGCTCTCTGTGAGCCTCCTTGTAATGATATCTTGAATGTGGGGCGTTGTTAGGTCTCCTCTCAATTTAGAGAGTTGTCATACTGAGGCCTCCCTCCTAGAGCTTGGCTGGGTCGTTAGGCTCTCTTGGAGCCTCATTGGCTACTGACCTCAGTGTGGAGTTTTGCTAGGCCTCCTCATTATGAAAGTCGTTGTATTGTGGCTTTCACTTTGTGGAGCTTCGTGGGCTAGTTAGGCTGGATGTCATAGCTCTTTTTGAGCTTTCTGTGTACTGCCCTTGGTTTAGAGTGTTGCCTAGGCCTCTTGTTTGAGGCCTCCACTCTTCAAGGCTGCCTAAACAGACGTTCTGAGTGTTAGGCTCTCTGTGAGCCATCTTGGATGCTGGCACGAATATGATCCTAACAAGTAATCGCACGAGTAATCATCCTAATGAGGCCTCCATTATTGACAAGCTCCAGTCTAATCGTTGTTGGTAAACCTTAGGGATGAGGCCTCCATTATTGACAAGCTCCAGTCTAATCGTTTTTGGTAAACCTTAGGGATGAGGTCTCCTTTGAGTCCTTTGACTTAGCTCAACCAACAGGGCATTCATCCCTTCAGCACATTTTTCATTTTTGGGTGAACTAACTAACTCCAAGTCAGTTCATCCTGAACCATCTCAGGACGTAACAAATAAAAAAACATTTAAATGGCCAGCTTGCTGACTAAGCTTAAAGAAATGCAAGGGAGTGGTGTTGCTTGATTTCAAAACATTTCAAATATGCAAGGGGAGCAGAACAAAAATAAAGTGAATAACAAAATTGCTGATAAGATGGATTAAGTTCATAATGCTGCAAGGACGAAGGATCATGCCTCTTTTATAACACCTGCCTATGATAGTTAACATTAATACAGTGAGGGATAGATAAACAAGTCTGAACCTGTGCTCTCTCCTGCACACACACATAGGTTTACGCATTGCTTATGATGTAGTACATAGTTAAGATCTGGGTGCTTATATTATCAAGAGAAAGGTTTGCATCCCCCCCCACCTATTTCTCTATGGCAACCAGCCCATAAAAACCAGCGATGCCCCCACTGGCCAACCTACCCACACCGCTTGCGGTCTGGGCACTCGGCCAAACGTCCAAACATATCAACCTCTAAAGACGCTGTCGCCAAGGGCTCAAACCGATTCATGAATAAAGGTAAAGGATGTTGGTTTCACAGGGCTCGAAGGAGCTTGTGGCTCTGCATGAAAGGGTTTATGGAGTCTGCCTTTCATCTAAACACTGTGGAGGAGGATCCAAGGTAGAACAAGACTAAAGTATCACTCATGCACGGATGACACAGGTATTCGCAAGAAACACTTAAAAGAAAACACTTATCCAAACAGTGTGTGTTATATACACATATGCTCAATTGCACGCTAGGATAGACTCACAAACACAAACATAACCATGCATCAAGATTTGGACACACTGGGTTGAATTTATGTCTCTTCTAAACTTAAAACATTTACTCTTCTGCTGTTATATGTTCAAACCGGCGGCTGTGGAGCTTTTGGTTACCGACGAGTAGGATAGTAAGGTTTATGCATGCTGTACCTGGAAGTTGCCGACCATGATGAGTCCTGCAGCACAGATCCATCCAGTGGAAAGACTTGCTGTATTTAACACACAGTTCTGGTGCTTCTCTATCACATGGGCATAGCGTAGTAACACAATCACCATCACTGAGAGTGGGAAGAAACAGATTGAGAGACAAAATCAGTTATTTTATGATGAAATACCTCCATTAAAATGTTGCATTACAAACAATTGACAAGCACAAATTATAATAAAAATTACATGAAACTTCCTAATGGCAAAAGCCAAGCAGGTTTCAATAATGTGGTCTAGAAACAAAAATAAAAACCATCTGGACTTGCAACAGTCACTAAGATGTTCCCTGTTGAATGTTAGCAGTTGTTTTTGCAAAGTTTAAAATTTCATATTTACGTTCATATTTGGCAGACACTAAAGATCATTCAAGGTACCCAATAAGTTCCAAATGAGATTAAAAACAGCTTTGGTGAGTAAAAGTTAAACTAATAAGTTACGTCAGCATTATATATAGATGTAAGAGACAGCCAGCCCTTCACTGATATAAGTGATGCATGCAATCTAAAACAATCTACAAAAAAAAAAACATCTGTTGTGACTTGCCCTCATCTTCAACTTTTCATCCACTGAAAATCTTCCACTGAGGTATATCTATGAGGTAAATCCATTTTTTCTCCAGAACTCCAAGTAGTGACACACATCAAATATTGATCTCATAAGCCACCAAAATGAAAACAACAACACGGAGATGCATCTTCACGTATTTATGACACAGTAAGCACTTTTACGGAGAGACTAGTTGGCTGATTTTAAGTGACACATAAAAACAGTTAAGTAGTCCAGTTATCATAACTACAAAAATACAGCAAAATCCATTCTTCAAACTGCCTGTCTGCTATAAGATGCTGAAGCCCATACAACCAATATATATTAGAGTATATTACAACTTTTATTTATTTTCATATAAATATTTTGAAAGTAGCAGCTTATGCTCACAATGGCTGCATATAATTGATCAAAAATACAGTAACACAATAATACTGTTAAATATTATTATAACTTAAAATAACGGTTTCTATTTTACTATCATTTCAAATTTAATTTATTCCTATGAAGCAAAGCTGAGTTTTATCAGATGTTTGTATAAATGGGTCTTGATGTCATACAGTACATTATCTTACCATGTTAGTGTGATCAAACAAATGAGACCGAAGCAGAAGAGTCTCTTTACTCGTTTACAAACCATCTGGCCTCTACACAACCGAGTCAGTTTCACTTAGAAAAAAACAACCAGTTCCAGTATTCTTTTTTTGGTCAAGAAAATATTCATTGTTTTCCCGGGAAGTCTAAAGAGGCAGGCAACATGGAAAGATGAGAAGAGAGCAAATAAAAGAGGGGCTTCATGGTGAGATCTCTAACGTAAATCAAGCTGCTGCAATCGGCTCAACTGTTTTACTGCTGGGTTAATGCTTAATGAAAACTGACTGGGGCAGATGTGGCCCGTTAAGAGTGGCAGAGTGTGTGTGCGTGGGGGGGTTAAACACCCCTCTTTTCTCAGCCCAACCCACCAACCAGAACGTTCCTAGATGTACTTCTTAGTCCACATTGCGACTTTCGTGACACATTTACCTACAGTACAGACATGCTGTAGGAAGGACCAGAATTACTTTTCAAGCTGTTTAGTGCTGGTCTTGCTTTCAGACCACTATAGCCATGTTGCTAACCAGTAGCGTATGATGCAGGTCAACCAGTATGGTGAAGGTGGTTCATCAAGTCTTGTTAGTTAAGCTAGATCAAGACCCCACTGAGGATCAGCACCCCAAAAAATGGAACACATACATGCTAGTTTTTTCAACAAGAAACAAGGCTATATGTAACTTTTGTGGTAGAAATGGTGTAGCTTAGATACAGCATGGTGTAGAAGTTACGAGCATGGAAAACTAAATGACATGTCTGTAGGTGAAGGAAATTAACTCAGTTTAATAAAATCCAGCTGAAACGGCATGGACCATAACGGATGTGTACTGCATTAGACTACACTATCAGTTGCGGTCTTCCTTCCCAAGCATCTACTGTTGCCGTTTCCCCAATGAATAGGCCCTCAGTTGATACAGGCACAGGAAACAATGGCAATTCAGCATACACAGCACTTTGCAAATAGCTAAATATAACTGCTTAACGCTGACTTCTTGTGCTCTCGACAACCCCAGGTTCCTTAAACGCAGGGTGTAACAAAATCCCACAAAAGGTCTTTCCAACTGCCTGTCTGTGTATATGTTTGTGTGTAGGTGTGTTTGTAAGCATGATTTCCTGGAAATATGCTCTTGGCTTCAGAATACAAAACACAAGACTGGGGACCCAGAAACACATGGTGTCCATTGGGCATATGTAATTATTGTTTCTGTGGTATATCTCCCAATACACTTCACAGACAAACAAAGCCGTCTTCAACCCCAATAAAACTCACTCTACATTAAAAAAAAAAAGTCACAAAACTTGCCTCTCTTAAGCTACATTTTTTTGATTTTGCAAGCTGAAGGAGAATAATTCGCCTTGACAAAAATGTATTTGGGCGAGCATCAACATGACAGAGTGCTTGCAAACTTGTTCTGCACCATTCAAAACAGAAATGAATGGTGAATTTGGGGACGCAGAATTGAATTTAAGGAATAATTAATTTATTGAAAAATATAAAATAATTAATTATTCAATTATTAATAAATCATTTATAAGAGTAAACTTTGTAAAGTGTTGAATGTTTGAAAAAACAAAAGACTTGTAGAAAGATGTAATTCCTTTATATTACAATTCATTCAAAACTCCTATTATTCCAATCAGTGTTAGTTTAGTATTATTTAAACTAACATACAATTAAGGTACAGTACTTATATTTTAAATTCACTTTTATTTTAATATTTTCAGTTTTATTTTAGGTTTAAGCAAAATGTTGTGCTTTGTAATTTTGTTTGTTTCTTTTTGTTTGTTTTGTGTCTTTGTCATTTGGCTTTAAATGGATGTATAATTTTAAGAATTCTTTTTAAAATTCTTATTTTATTTTCGTTAGTTGCCAAGAAAAAATGATAACTTTTTTTTTTACGTTAGTTTCTTGTTTTTTCAACTTTTTTTTCTTCAGTTTTAGTTAACAATAACAACGCTGATTTAAAGGTCTCACAGAACAGAGACTCCAACGAGTCCATGGAAAATCCATTGTTGTGCAGTGAGATGTGAAAATTACTGTAGTTTGTGAGGAATTTTGCATGAGAAAGACTCTAAATCAGACCTCAGTCATGCAATCTCGCCTAATTTCTGTGTATTCACAGAGAAGGTTCCAGTTCATAAGGAGTGAAATGTGGCGGAAATACCGCAGCCCAAACACATTAATGAAACGACACCTGTGTATTTATGGATCACGGGTTTTCACTTTGGTGCAGCATCAACGCAAGAGAACAAAAAAACAGGAGATAAAAGTAAACAATCGCCCTGTCACAAGGTCCTCGGGAGCCTAAACTAGCTTGGGTCAGTTCCTGCTGCGAACTCTCTCCACCCTGTTTCCCTTCTGTTAGTGCGTTACCCTGCTGAGAGATGTTTCCTCTAGTGCCATTCTGACTTCAAAAAGATCTCTTGAAAGCTCAGATTCGGGAACACAGAGTATTATATAAGCCACGAGAAAACAATGCAGCCCTGGGGAACTGCTGGTCACCCTTGATCGAGCAGTCTGCGTGTAATTTCTTGGCTGGTGTGCATTGCGTTTTATAAACTTTTTTAGTGTAAACAACTGCATTAAGATCCTATTGTCCTGGAATGGTGATGCAACAAATCACGTAGCATACGAGGAGGTTTTGTTTGATAGTCGTGTTATATAAGACACACTTTCAAAAAAGAATTCAAAACTCAACTTTCTTGTATTGTTGCATGAACAACGATAATTTCCTTGTGCAAACAGGCAGAGACCGAGTCTCCCAGCAGGAGAACACTCTCACTTATAGTTACACAGGGTGGAGGATTGAACACAACAATACAGCCCTTCAGCTCTCAGCATGAACACCGCCACCAGGCCCAGACGCTCAAGTCAAAGGGCACGCTGAACCAATGATTATCTCTTTTCACAGACCTGCTGTATAGTTTGCACTCGGCTGTAACCGACAGTATCTACAAGGAGTCACGCAGGACACAGCCGAATTTATGTTCAGGGAGCGACACAAGCAAGTCTTATGAATATGACTCACCAGTTCTTTAAAAAAATAAAAGTCTTATAATTCGATACAGCTCGAATCAATACCAAAATGTTAGCTATTAACATTTGTTTTTCGGGGGATTTCTGTTCTTGTTTATCCCCCTTGAAAAGCTGTTTAGCCCGCTGGTCATTGTTTTTGCTGTGATGCAATTCAAATTCAATTCAGATAATTTCCGAAGATGATTCATCCTCTGCGACTGACTTGGTGTCTGATGACAATGTTTGGTAATGTGCAGTGACTGCACTGACCGTTGTTTGAATGCACATATCCACCTAGCTTTTTTGACTTGTGAAATATCAAAGTGACACTCAAAGGATTTCCAGGCAAGTTTAGATGATAATGTCTTCTCCTAAAAATCTGACATCAGTGAGCATAAACATCTGTAATGTTAACGATAGTTAGCCTTGTATAGTTCGTCAAACGGTGGCAGTGATATTACACATACGCAAACACTAAGCCTGTGGTTTCCTGAGCTGATTGCTGCCTAGACAGTGAATCATTGTGCTACAGATGGGAATCATTTACTGGGGAGTGAACTACAGATTGACTTGAAATTCCAATATCAAAATGAACTTCGGGAATGTTGTAAAAGAGAGGGGAAAAAAGAAGTGGATGCTTAAAGGTGAAGTGTGCATATTGGCAAATTTTTATCTTTCTCCTATCCTAACTTAAAAACTATAGAGTAAGTAACCTATCTGCAGGTTGTTTTTACTGAAAAATGATAAAATTGCTCTCCATGTTTGAACATCAGCATGACACAGCAAGTTTTGTTTTGTTTGCAGGTGGGTAAGTGTTTAAAAGTTTTTCAAAACACAAATTAAAATTAATAGAATGTACATTAATGTTTAAAAGTTTAGGGTCAGTATATTTTTAACTTTCTATTGATCAAAGATTCCTAGGGGGAAAAAAGGTACCACAGTTTCACCAAAAAAAACAACGTATGCAGTACAACTGCTTTCAAGATTGCTTATATTAAAAAAATATTTCTGAAGGATCATGTGACACTGAAGACTGGAGTAATAAATTACATTTTAAATATATAATATATATAAAATAGAAAAAAATTCATTTGAATTTAAAATACATTTCACCTTACTGCTTTTACTTTCAAAAACATTAATAAATCTTACAGACCCCAAACTTTGTAACAGCAGTGTAAGTGGGAAATGCACATTGCAAACTCACCCATAAAGGATCCAGTGCTGCAGATGAGACTGAAGAAGCAGCTCTCTGGAGGAAGTGTGCCGCATTTACTGCAGAGCAGAACATCAGAGCAGAGATTAGATGCCCAGGGTTCTCACCACATGCATAAACACACATACATAATGCACATTCTAAAGCAAAGGGTCCTGAGGGATGAACTCCCAATGGCAGCTGACTAAAATAGGCCTGTCTGACTCTTGGGAGCACGCTGGCAGCTGTGGATTGTTAGGAAAAGGAGGGATGGAGCTAGAAGAGGGCTTGAGGACCCTCAGCTATTCTCACACAGCTGTCACACTGTATGGGAAATGACAAAAGATAAGCAAAGATAGAGCCTCCACCGATGAAAGACTGCCCAAGCACCTCACCATGAAAGAATCTTCCTAAATACACAGGTATTCATTACAGAAGACCATTTCACCGTGGTAAGCAGCTTTTCAAAGATGCAGCAGCTGTAAATATACAGTACGGAGGAAACATACTTAAATTTAAAGTCAAACAAAGGTGCAGAGCATAGCAGGATACCATTGGATTCACTGTATTAAAGCAATTCTTCAACTTCAATTCTGTCATCATGTAATCGTCCTCTTATTGTTCTAAACCTGTATGACTTTCATCTTCTGTAGGCAAAATGAAGAATCTTCACATGACTCTTTTCCAAATAAACATTTCATAGTGACAAAAGTTTCAAAATGGACAAAAACAGCATCATAATAGAGTCATAAAAGTGATACATATGACTTGTGTGCTTTATTGAAACCATACAATGGCTCAGTGTGAGGAACATAAAATATAAATCAATATTCGTTTTTGACGCGGTCACTATGAATTGTGTGATAAAAGACCTGGGTGAAGACTCTTCAAAACATTAATTTGAATGAAAGTAGTAACACTGTTTTGAAACCGCGAGAGTGGGTTTAATATAATAGAGAAACTGTAAACCAGCTAAAAGATCAAATGCAAAAATAAAAAGGTTTGCTTGCGGCTGAGCAAAATCCTCTTTTGGTGTTATAAAACTACTGTCAGGAGTGGACAGGGTTTAATTTTTTTAATTATTTTTGCGGTTGACCTTTCAGATGCAAAATTTAAAGGAAGGAGAATATTTAAATGAACCATGAAAGGTGATTTACGAAGGTTTGCGCTAGTCTATTTACTGGGATTTTCACCCCAAAAAGTATGTCTGTAATCAAAGGCTAATTTTCGCTACTCTTGGTAGATTGCGGTAATGATCCGGATGCATCTGTGACAGAACTTTACACTGCCAACGGCGCTTTTTTGAGTTTGCGCCCTCATGCTAATTTGCATAGTTTAGTAAATATGGCCCTTAATTTCTAAAAATTCCCTAAAGCAAACTAAACAAATTTTCTGCCAAATGAGCCTCGACTGGACAACATATAGCAATGCTTTCTATAAATACATCACTGAGGTGTTAAGCTCTATAATGATAAGCTAGAAAGGAGCATGCTGTTTTGTGAGTGTGTGTGGATTTGACCTTTCACCCACTTCAGATATCTCTGGGCTAAGAACCACAGACTATGGTGGGTAGCAGTCAAAATAAACCCACACACAAACACACACTGCTGGTAGTGGAAATGCAGATCATGGGCACACCCAAAGGCACCTCACATATAACTCAAGATCTCATACTCCATAAACCACACAGCTCTGAAAGCAACGCCGACAGACGGTCCACTGAACAGCTCGGGTCAAAGATCCCACAGGTTATTCCAGAATCCACAATAGATGTATTGTCAGATTTTTCTTTGTTGAAAAAAATGCCTAGAAAAGTCAAAATTAATGAATAACTAGTTTCGCTAAAACATTCGCAATGTTCTTGTTATTTCTGTCAGTATGGTTTTGTTTTTTCATCAGAAATTTGAAAAAAAAAAATCCTTTGTGTGGTGGACAAGATCACGGTCCTGAATTGTTATTCTCTCAGCAAGAAACTGCTTAATAATGGCGCAGTGTGTGTCACACATAACAATGTTTCTAGATTCCCGTTTTTCCCTGACCTCATCTGAGACTTCAGATAAAATAGAAATGACACACGAGGAAAAACAAGAGATGTTTGCAGAGGAAAGGAAAAGGTTGACGAATGAAGAATGTGCTGACACAGATGACTGCTTAGGGTAGGGAGGCTGCCCGAGAAGGGGCACTTTACAGGAATAAGGTGCACTTTGGAGTTAGTTCAGGTTTTTTTTGCATTAGAAACACAGATTTCATATATGTTTTGTAGTGAGAACTATTAGGTTGCTTTCACACTTGGATCAATTACCTGGTCCAACTCCAGGTTTGACTGCTCCTTTCCCCCTGCCCCCACTAGAGTGCATTCCCACTGTATTATTTGGGTCCGAACCGCAGTGCATTTGCATCATCAAAGCGGCACGATTGAACATTTTTATTTTTTAACATTTGGTTTTGTTTTCAAAGCCTCAGCTGATAATATCACTTGCATCTATCTGCCACGAATGTACCTCAAATGTTCTAAAGAAAGAGGGAGTCCACTTCTATATATATTTGAAACCATCACGCTTGTCAGGAAAGTGAGTGAGAACACACAAGCACACAGTTTTAATAAAATCATACGTCGTTAATAGTGGTTCACATCCGCAATTTTAATATGATTGTGTTCACATCAGCAGCGAACCACCGTTCTGGAGATCACATGAACTCCAGCCCAGATCATCCTTTTTAGATGGACTCAGGCATGGTTCGTGGGTGTGCACCCCAGTTCAGAAAACAGCCTGCACATCATCCAAAACGAACAAAGTTTTAAAACAAAATATGTCTACTTGAGACCTGGAAGAGTTTGGTTTAAATTGTCGACATGTCGAGAAGATGCTTTTTTTCTGTGCTGTGATTCCACTTTGCATGCACATCCCAGGGATGAGGACTCTGGAAATGGTTTAATTATGGTTCACCTCACTGTGTATATAAGAGCAGATATGATAATAGGTGTTTTGCTTCCAACGTTGGAAATTAAGCGAGGGGTTTAGAGAAAAATCAGCTCAGATCTTTGAAAAAAAATCATTTCAGACTCTGTGAAATGAGGTGACGTGCAATGTATATCATGAGAAAATTAATGTGCTTTTTGACCTTAGATGCATGTCAACCTACAGTAGGAGACCTCCAAAACAAAATGAAGAGCTTTTAAAATAGTATAATAGGGGCACTTTAAACATCAATTGTCTGTACTTTAATTGTGATTCTGTTGCAGAATTCTTGAAGCTCTCGAAAAAATATATAATTTAATTACCAAAATCTTAATGTTTAGCAGTTTTCCACACATACTGTGCAAACTGTGACTCTGAAATAATCTCAATGTCATCATCATTTTCTCAATGTTTAACAAACTGTAGTGTTTCCTCCATTTGTAAATCTCAAGCCACTGTGGTATTTCATGAAAAAATATTAAATATAATACAACTAAAAAAATCTATGATCTCACTAAATCTGAAATAAGGCTGTTACCCATTGACAGTTTTTAAGGTTACTTCATACAGACCTTATGAGAGGAACATTATCCAGAGTACAGCACAGAGTCGGTCCTCTCTGCATTGGCAGATCCACCTCACACGACTGGTTATACATCCTGCAAGCAAATAAACAGACCCCCCCACATATAAATATACAAACATATGCACATTATGGAGTTATACTCAGGTTTGTGGGTGTCTACTTTGAGATCTTGCTCAATTGCTATAAATAATAATCAATCATACCCGACAGACCAGAGTAACAGAAGTCTATAAATTTGGACAAGGTACATTCCTACTGTACACTGGATGATATGATCAGTTATATCTCACTTCCAGTATAAACGTCTTTTGACAGCTGCAATAACTTCGATTCATAGTACAGCATGAACAACTCAAGGCAAACATAATGTGGCTACACTTCATTACTAAAGCAAACACATACCGTGCTATAGGACTAATGCTCCTCCCACCAGGAGGAAAAACTGAAAGACCACTGTTGTTTCCAGAGTGTAAAAATTACTCAGGAATGCAAAGGACTTAAAAAGGTAAAAGCAGCCTTTGGAGCGCATTTCATTAGACGGACCTAATTGTGTCTTGTTTGCTCACCTTCAGCTCATATGGCACCTAATCATAAAGTGTACATTTTTCATTGATATTCTGAGACAGTGGGTTTTATCCATGTCATATTACTGATGAGTAATCCTTTCCGACTGCATCTGCTCATACACAGATCCCATTATTACTGTTTTAAATAATTAAGGTACAGTGTGCAACCTCACAAAGCCCAACAGCAGCGCTAACATTTAAATTACATAGACACGCTATGCTCAATATGGTAATGTTTGACTAAAAGCGCTCATGGTACGAAGGACAAATTTACCAGCAGAGTTCAATTCTACACTGGCTGACACGTCTTTGAGTCATATTAAGTTAGTAAGAAAGGATTTGGATACTCGTTCAACATCTCATGTCAAATACATTACTCATTAGAGCAGATGACGCAAAAGAAGTGTATTTGACACAACGCCAGGAGATGTTTCTCTGATGTGTGCATTTTAAAAAGGTGTTAGTTCAGTATCAATAAATGATTAATATCATTAAAGCTCAAACAAGCTCTTTTCTTTCAAAAGACGAAAATATGCATATTTCTGTTACCAATATTAATAAACATTTAAAAAAATACTCATTAATTAAAAAATTATTTAGTATGCGTTAATACCATCTTAATACACACATTTATTTTTTACATTATATGTGCATTAATTCAAGCATATTATTGTATTGTTTAAAATATTTAATCATTAAATTGCAAATATTAATCAATTTTAAAATATACCATAGTATAATGTCATTTTACACTTAAAAAAAACAAATAAATAAATGGACACAATGATATTTAGTTTTTTTTAAAGACTTCTTACCAATTGTCCACAGGACAGACATGTTGATTATACAAGGCCATGGCATACCTGGAAAAATAGAAATGATGGTACATTAGCAACATAACGTAATCATCACAATCCAGAAAAAAAAAAAAAGTTAAAAAATTATGTAAATAGCACACAAAATATGACATTTTGCAGAACATGGGTAACCAAACAATTGATGGGCTCCATGGACTTCCATAAAATGGAGTGCCCATCAACTGTCTGGTTATCCATATTCTTCAAAATATCTTCTTTTGTGTTCAGCAGAAGAGAAATTCATACAGGTTTGGAAAAACTTGAGGGTGAATAAACGATGGCAGATTTTTCATTTTTTGGATAAACCATCCCTTTAATGAATTAACAATGAGCTAAATATTTTTACAGCATTTGCTGACTAATGTTAACAAATTAAACCTTTTAAAAAGTCTTACCAGTGCATCTCAACACCATCTAAACAAAATTAACACAAACAATTCCTAATAAAAACATCATGTCCAAAAACTATCCATCCATCAGACGTGTTTATCTTAAAGCTGACCACAAGAACAAATGTACACCACTGATGTCTGAAATTAAACAAAGAGATGAAGCCCAAGGCTTTAAGAGCTTACATGTTATGCATATGTACAGAAAGAAAGGATTATCAAAAATATATGCTGTGGTCTCCTAGACAACAACAGCAGCCTGTGTATTCACGGACAAAATCTGAAGTACGGGTCCTTTTGATGTGACTTTCTGTAGCACAGAACCAAAAACCGGATGGCTCTGGAAATTTAGTCAACAAAACCTGCACATCTTCAGCTTAGCTTTATGTGTCATTCTTTGTTCACGCTGCTGAAACAAGGTCAGCACACTCCCGATCGACCCTCATAAGATGTCAATGAACACAGGATCATCAGATAACGGTCACAGTAAACGTTTGCCTACTGACTTTTACCGAATCTGATGAAAGAGAGTTTCCAAGCAAGTAACATTCGCTCACTACGGAAGTTTGTTTCCACCACAGAATAAAAAATAAATAAAGTAATTGTATTTTTTAATTTCCCTTAATTTGTACATCTTGCAATTGAACGTTTATATCTCACACTCTACAACAAAAAAGTTATAATTGTTTATAACTAGCAATTCTCTTTTTATTTCTCGCAATTGTGAAATATAAACTCGCAACTTACTGCAAGCTCTAAAATCGGAATTGTGATGTAAAACGTGCAAATTCTAAGATAAAAAGTCGAAAAGACTTTTTAATTATTTTATTCCATGGCGGAAACAAGCTTTCATACTTACAAATGGACAATGAGACAAGAAAAGACTATTAAGCTCTCCATGAAAGGTAAACGCACTCGGCACCTGCCGATGGATACCATCTTGCTTCGTCTTTCTCTCGTGCGGATCTCACTGTTGACATACACACACAAATACATTTGCATTTGTCCAACGTAACTGCATTTGACAGCACGCAGGGTCAGGCGTGGGCTAAGCAGCAATTAGGTTTGTTTTCATCTCTAGCAAATATGTGTGTGTGTGTGTGTCCACAGCGAGACAGATCACCTGAGCCTTGCACTACACTTAGCCCAACGCTGAAAGAAATTACATTTGGTAAACAAACATTCTGTCATCTGCCCTGGCTGGTGTTGTGAATAATCACGCAGACTGTTACCAGGTCACTCTCAACATCCCGGAGAAGCGCACAAGGCCTGCTTCCAAGAACAGTCTGGCTACAGAGTAACTCCACTCTCGCACTGATACCAAACCCCATCTGTCCACCATAAGATTTGGATTCGCAGTCTGCAGTACCTCGTGACAGGAGTCAAAAGTGCATTTTTTGGCTCAACATTTGTTACTTCTTCATTTTTTCTTCTTCTTCAAGGCTTTTAAAGCGATAGTTCACCCGAAAAGGAACATTCTGTCAGATTGATTCACCCTCAAGTGATTCCAAACTTGTATGACTTTCTTTTTTAGATATTTTAATATTTATTTAATTTCAAGATAATTTGAAGAATGTTGGTAACCAAACAGTTTTGGTGACCATTGAATGGCATTTCTCAAAATATCTTCTTTAATGTTAGTTAATGAAAGTATGTCATACAGGACTGTAGTAAATAAAGACAGTTTCCCTTTAAATAAAGACTTGGCTTAACTCATGAATATTCATGAGATTGTGCTTATGACCTTTTACAGTTTTTGATTGTGATGAATTGGTAAGGATTGTATATTTGCTCATTTCCAAGTCAAAACTGAATTATGTCCATTTTTTTAAAAAGCATTCTGTTTTGTAATTTTACTTTAAAGGAATAGTAACAGACTTGAGAGCACGTCTAAGAACTACTCAATGAAAGTGAACACTGATATGTGACCACATGATACATTTTTCAATTTGACATAAAATATTTGATTAAAAAAGCATACATGCACATACACATACATGTATACCTATTTCAGTCTTGCCATCAAAATTACATTTTAAAATACATTAAAATAGAAATTATATTTCAAAAGTTTTCTATTAGTGTTTTCACTGTAGAATCAATCATATAAATGCAGCCTTTGTGAAAAAACATGAAAAAGTCGTACAGACCCCAAACTTTTTAAGGATATTGTACATATATGATAATCTAATTTTAGTTGTCTTAAATAAGGTACAGCACTCTGAATAAAGGCTGTTTAATGGAGAGGCAATATTGATTGCTTTAATGAACCTTATTGAATTGAATTGGTTGCATCTTTTTACAAACAACCTCCCTAACATCTGGCAGACTGCAGCGGTGTCCATTCCCCCTCCATGCCACATCACGTTCTCCAGTTATTCACAAAGGCACCTTTTGCTGTGCAACCACAGCAGGTGCGAGAAATGAATCCCCAGGAGCTTTAGGTCCAATCAAACCAGAGACCAGACCTGATCTGAATGGATAATTAGGCTACATCTCTAAACAGAGAGGCACAATGCTTGTATTGTACCACCGAGGACACAGATGCAGCACTGACAGTTTCAGCTGTTAAAGGGCACACGCTTTAAAATATAAAGCCTTTGTTATGAATAAATATTCTCTGTGTTGTTTGCATAAACAGTACGTTCAACGTCGCAGGGAGCAGCACATCGTTGTGGGACGATGCAAGCTTGTGCGACGTTACCATAAACAACAGCCTCAAAGTATAGAAATAACGTTCAAATGGAAACACTGGCTTGGAAACTTTTTTCTTTTCTTTTTTTTTACAATGTTGCCTGAATAATTGAAGCAGCCATTGCACTGGGGTATAAACAGGGGCTACGTACTGCTCAAAAACTGCCTCCAACAAAGTGTTTACCTAGCAAAAAACTTGTGAGACCATGCCAATCAGTTTCAGTTCTGCTTTGAACTGCTGTAGTAACATTACAGGGCATAATTATAGGTTCCATATTCAGCAATGAAAACATGCCATTTCTTGCATAGATAATGGGAGAAAAAGTCTCTGGAACGGGACACGTTTAATCCATGTTGTATTAGGAACTTCTCCCAGACCTTCACTACAGGAGTCATGGAAAGAATAAACCAAACATTCTCTCTCTCTTTCTGGCATAATAAATGAGAAGTCGCCAAGTTGTTTTACTCGCTCCTCTCCTCGCAGAGGCTTATGTAACCACCTCTGTCTCTTCAAACTAAAGGCTCTACAGGAGAGGAAGGGGATCTTGAACTCCCTGTAGAAACAGGGCGCCTGCAAGCATTCCACAGGAAGGAAGTACGGGTCAGTAATGAGACGCCTGCACAACGCTGCACCTTCAAGCAAATAAAACTGTATAAAAGGTAGAACCCCTTGAGTCTTCCAACAACTTCCATAACACATGAAGTCAAAAACTTGTTAAAGTCTTATCAATGCCGGTTCATGCACCGCTCTCTTCCTGAACATCATGACCCCTCTCTCTCCCTCCATTTCTGTACCCTGACAACGTTACTAATAATGACCTCAAAGTCTTCAACATTTTTCAAGCAAGTTCAGGCAAGTCAGTGATGGGCAAGCTTGGAGTTTTATGTATAGCCCACTCCCCAAAGAGCAGGTTCAGGAATATATTTCGGCTCATAATTTAATCCTTGCACAAATAATAAACCTTTCCATTATAAAAAAGATACACTGAAAATGTTTTTGGGCTAACGTTTTGAGACCAGATCGAACGCATGATCTATGAATGTTACTGTGAGAACATTTATTCATAACTTTAAGGGAACCTTTCCACAGTTTTAAGATCATTCTCCAATTAGCTGGGTCTTGGTAGGGAGAGAAGGCTACAGCCAAACCAAAAATATATTTGCATAAAATGCACTGGCTTCAACCAATTCTACCTGTACTGGCTACATCACACCATTGAAACAATCTGTCAAACAGACATATAATGTCTGTATCCCTCTAAGAACATAGTTAAATTGGTGTGCAAACTAGTCTGAAAGCGATGCAACCTTAAATCAGAGCATACATGACATCTGCACAGGTTTTATCCATCTCTATTCAAAGCATGATCGTTTCATTTGGCGTAAAATAAAATGGACTTACACGACCCAAATTCCAGTGATGGTCAGAGCTGGGAGGCTGACGGGTAAGATCATCCACAGAGACATCTCCAGCAACACGATCCTCTACTGCGCCCCTCAAAATCATCCACTTCTTTCGCCTTCGCCAGCCTGTCTCCCTCTGCTCATCAATGTGCATTTATAATTGTTGCATGACCCCAAACTGGCATATCTCCAATATCATATCTGTGACAAAAAAAGAAATAATATTTACGATGACAACAACTCTATGCTAAACAGACTTGGGATTTTGTACATACGATTTTTGTACTGCACAATGCATACCAGTTTGCAAAGCTGTGGGTTTTTGCATTATTCTAAACACATTGAACCTTTATACACTTATTGACATATGCATTAGTTCATATTGTATTTTTCTATTTTGTTTAAGCATTTTAACTCTTTGATTCTGTCTATGCTCTATTCTGGACCTGTAGAATCTTCAAAACATTTCATAGCCTGCAAATTCTGCTCCCGGTGTGTATCTGTATTAGTAAACTCAAGTGGAAACTGTTTTAAAAGCATGTGGAAGAATATCCATTTGGTAACGAGATAAAATGGCCGATTGAAGTAACAGTTTAAGTGTAATAGCCGAGTGTAGTGTAGAGAGTGAACATTATCTCACCTTCCCCCCTGTGATAGGGGACAGCAGACGTGTCTTCCACCTTTTGTTAAATCCTCAAAAAGAGCGAAGACTTGATTATAACAATTACCAGTAACCGCTACAAGTTTATTGTTTCTCCTCAAGCGTCCGAGTGACCGCGGCTGTGTGAATCTTCCTCGGCTCTCTGTGCTCTTTCAGCAGGAGTCTGGTCCCTCGGTCCTTTTGGACTATAAGCGTTGTCTCGTGTCCCGCCGTGTGGACTGAACGCTGAGGTCCAGCTGTTCGCGTGGCTCCGCCTCCCAACGCAAAGCGCGCACTGCTCCATCCTCACAAGCTTTGAAGCTTTTACCCCAAAAAAGCGCTACAGAAAGAAAAAAAAATCTTTGAGTAGAGTTGGTTAAATGGACCTTAGATATACATTGAAATTGAAATAAAAATAAAAAGTAAAGAAGGAAAAAAAAACCCATTTTTTATTGAATATTATATTGAACGTAAAACTGAACAAAACAGACAGGCAGCAGAACAGAACAGACAGGCATTTATTTATTTATTAATTACAAACAAAGACCGAGATACATTCAACTGTCATATCCCAATATGCAAAAACGCAACAAACACACACACACACACACACACACACACACACACACACAAAACTTAGGGGGGAGTAGGGGAGCACTAGGTTTCGTTTCCCTATTAGATTATAAAATCCAAATCTTCCAATAAGGCATTTAAATACATAGCTTTGGGACTTTTCATCCCTCTCAAAGACTCCAAATACAAAATGAAATTCTCATTAAAAACCATTAATTTTGAAACATCTACATTTGTGAATGTGAAATTACAACAAGTGCCCTTTTATACCCTTTTGTCTTTAATTTAAAAAAAACTTTTTACCAGAATAGTTGAGTTGGTTTAATGTACCTTAGATGTACACTGAAACAAAAATTAAAGAAGAAAAAACGAATTATTTCTGTTCAGTTGACCTATGTTTTTGTAGGGTGAAAACGTGAAAAGTGAAAACGTCACCAGAATATTTTTTCTAAATAATGTTGTTGTTTTTTGGTAATATGTCGTATATGCGTGTTTTTCGTTAAATGTTATGTTCTGTAGGTAATATTTATTGAATTGTTTTATTATGTGTGTTAATGACACCAGATGGTGTTTTGTGTCAACACTTTTAAACATACCCTATTTTAATCGTGGTTCATAAAAAGTTTAATTTAATAACATTCAAATCAACATCCTCGTGGATCCTGTGGTGTCAGTACATGTTGAGATACATGTTTTTTTAGTTGTTGATTAAGTAGCCAGATTCATTAATTGTTAAAGTCTTATCAATGCCTGCGCATTATGTGAGATAGGTAGCTTGAAGTGATCATTTGACGTAATGAAACGACCTACTTGCTGAAAATTATACAATTATTTATTTGACTGATGGTTGATTTGGCAGTTCTTATCATCTGTGATCATAATTTATTTTATTTTTTTGCTATCTTCAGATGTTAACTAAAATTCATGTGAACTAAAATTCAACTTTCAGATGTTTTCATTTAAAAATATATATATTTTCAGAAGTGGCCAGACTTTCATGTGTCTTACATAAGATGCTACAACCAAGAAAAAAAATATCATAAGATATTTTTGTAATGATCAATCAACAGAAACTCTGTCAGAAGTCAGAATATCGTCTAATTTTCCTTCCAAACGTCTTTAGCACCAGCAATGTTTAAAAACTATGTTGGCCTGATGTCAAAGCTGTGCGTTGAGTGCATGAAAGTTGAGCTAACTTTACATTGCAAAACATTAATTAAATAATCTTGCTGAGTGAACATGATTATCATAATAATAGTTATATCCTGTTAACAAAATGTGCTACTTGTATTTAACAAAGAGATGATGAGACGGCAGACAAAATGTACTTCCCATGACTTAAAACAATTATATTAGAGTATTAGTACATTCTGGTAGGATTCCCCTTCTGATAAGATGTGCTACTGTTGTTGTAATGTTCAATGCATTACTCATTTTAAGAAGCAATTTTTATCCAACAAGCATCACAGCTGACACTATTATCCTGTTGAGTGGGTTGGTCATATTTTCAGAATAGCTGTTAACAAACGTATTCTATCTATTTGCCAGACAAACAGCTATTGATTGTTTACTATCAGAGAGCAAAATATAGTTTAAAGAGTTTTCACCCTGCACAATTTGCACTTTATCCAGAACTACACATTTCACAGAATAGCCTCTTGCTATAAAAACAAAATGCATCAATATATTTTGCCTGTATTTCATATGTAATTAAATACAGTTCCTTTTTCTACTATTTCCCAAAGCAACAGCCAACCTGAAGATAACAGACGATTGCTGAGACAGTATCTCAGTCCACGGCTGCATAATAGCAATCCTTATCAATGTTTATGTTTCTGCATGTTTCTTCACCATCAACATCTTCTTTGTCCTTTTGATATTCTGACATAACTGGATGATGATATTGTGCATATGATGAAAATAACGTGGTCAGAAGAATGAGTGATGTATGAGTCATTAAAACAAACTTGTGAATGTAGATATTGATTGTGAAAAGTTTGTCTCATTCTGAGCATATAAATATTTCTTGCGCCTCACAATGATTAGACTTAGTCATATCTGTCATTGTAATATATTTTATAATATGTAATTTCAGGATAAAACAACACAAAACTCATGAGTTGCTCAGCTCAGTATTACTGTGAAAATTTGTATAAAAAATTATAACTTTCAACACATTTGGAATGACTCCATCTAGTGGAGAGAAATACCACATGCTTCCCACATCTGGACTTTTGACTAAAAACGGAAGGCTAATGCAAACAATAAAAATATTTTTACTCCATTTAACGTATTTCAGATTTGTAATAAGAAGACAGGATTATTTTTTCTTAAACATACAAATGTACAGTATTGTTTTATGCTGCAATGGAATAGTGAAGGATTCACATCTGGCTTATATTAGATCATCTCTATATCTACTATGCAAACAAAATATACCCAGTCTCTGTGTTTTTGATTGGAGTCAGAGTGGCAGTCTAGAGCTGGGGTGTCCAAACTCTGGCCTGGAGGGCCACTGTCCTGTTGAGTTTAGCTCCGTATTTTCTCAACACTTGCCTGGAAGTTTCTAGAATGCCTAGTAAGACCTTGATTAACTGGTTCAGGTGAGTTTAATTAGGGTTGGAGCTAAACTCTTCAGGACAATGGCCTTCCGGGAGCAGGATTGGACACCCCTGGTGTATAGTATTTGAAACCAAGACATATAAATCAATCAATAAGCTAATTTATGTATTATACACGGGAAATATATATATGTAAGTGTTTTGCTATTTTCTAAGTCAGCCCAGTGCTGACAGTGATAACTGATGCATTCCATACCCACTGATACCTGTCAGAATGAGTGTCAGTGATTCATATTTTATAACCATGCAGATACCCAAAGAAGGAAGCAAGTGACTCACTTCCTGTTCTCACTGAACTGACTAAAATAATAAATAGGATAAATATGTGAACCACATCCAGCAAACAAATTTAACAAATTTGCACTGTGCTTCCGTATCCCCAGACTCCAAGGCCAGGGTAGAGGGGTTCAGTAAATTTAGCGTAAACCTTATGCAGAAGCTTCATGGTGTCAGACACACTGTAAAATGCCACTGCTCCAGCCTCATAGTCTACATACACCCCTATCCTGGAGGAACGGGGAACAGATATACTGATGCTTTTGTTGTTGTGTACAAAGGAGTACTTGGATTCAGAGCAGTACAAATTCCAAGACTTGTCATTCCCCCCAAAGCTGCCAGCTTTGTCATTTCCTTTTCTCTGAATCCCCCTGTAAGTTACAGCTATGTCTATTTCTGAGCCACTCCAGTCCACCTCCCAGTAGTAGCGACCGCCGGCCAGTCCCTCCTTACACAGCACCTGCTGCCAGTATTCGAAGCGATTGGGATGCTCCGGGTATGGCTTTGGCACGTTACTCATCCGCACAACTCTGTTTTTGTTTGACAGGCTCAGGTTTGGGTGGGCTGTTGAAGGATCTGCGGAGAGCTGACAGAAATCTAGATCCAAAAAAGATGTTGTTAAATCAAGCAGCATAAACAAACTAGTTATATGAAACCACTATATTTATCGATTATAAACTTACATTCTAAGAACTCCTCCCTTTTTACTGGGTCCACAGTCTGGAGAATTTTAACTTCCCTCACTGCAAATTAAATAATAATGTTAAAAAAATTATATATATATATATATATATATATATATATATATAATGCAACACAGAAGCATTGATAATAATAAAAAATGTTTCTTGAATACCAGCATGTTAGAATGCTTTCTGGAAGATCATGTGACACTGAATACTGAAAACAGCTTTGCATCACAGGAATAAATAAAATTTTAAAATCTACATTAAAAAAAATAATTGTAATAATATTTCACAGTATTGCTGTTTTTACTGTATTTTTGATCTGACAATTGCAGACTTATGAGCATGAGAGACGTCTTTCAAAAACATTTTAAAAAATCACACACACACACACACACACACACACACACACACACACACACACACACACACACACACACACACACACACACACACACACCACAGTTAAGGGTGTGTTTTAAGCACCTGCTGATGAGATTTTGTTTAGTTCTTCCTTGCTTATTTCTTCTAATTGGACTTTCAGGTCAGAGATGGCTTTCTTTGCATTGTCAAAAGAGTGGTGAGGGGCTAATGTCACTTTGGACAAGTCTTCATATCCAGAAGGAGCAGAAAGAGACTGCCAGCTCTATAGGGGGAAATAAGCAAAACTGTTATTTTATCATACTGTAGGGAACTGTTTAGCTCAACAATAAAAAGCAAACGGTCATGGACCATTGCACTTTTAACAGTACCTGTAAGAAGTGTACATGATCATCGGATTGAGACAGCTGCTCCAGGTCATTATGTTTCTTTCTTAGTAATGTAATCTCCTCCTCGAGCCTGGCCAGGTGTCCCTCGGCACGTGTTAGCAGAAGGGTTTCCTGGGCTCGGATCATCTCCTTCACTTCTGCATGCCTCCTCTCTAGTGCCCGCAGCAGTTCAGCAAAAATACGGTCATTTTCGTCTAACACACTCTGAGATGAATGCTGGAATGAGAAAAAAACAAAACATAGACGATATAGAGATTGTAACATTCACAGATTTCATTTACAATACCAATCAAATAGAGATGGAAAAAAATGCAGTGCACCTTTTTAAAATTTGATAGCTCAAAAGGCAGTTTTCTTTTTTAACTGGCTAATTTAAGTGCAACTCTTTACAATAATGTTTCATTTATTAACATAGTTAATGCATTAAAAATCATGAACTAACATTTTTTTTAATTATTCATTATTGATTTATAAAAAAACATATAGACTTTTTTCATTAATCATTTTCATTTTTCATTAATTTGTCATGTATGTTTTTCAATTGTAGTGAGAAAGATGAAAAAATCAAATGAGATGTTAATGTCTGCATATCCTAATATATATTTAATATCGTAGGCTGATAAATTAACATGATATGTTTTAAAAATATAAACACTGCTATTCAAATGTTCGGGGTCAGTAAGTTGTTTTAAAAATAAATGAATAGTTTTATTTAGTGAGGATGCATTAAATTAACCAAAAGTGTCACCAAACACATTTATAATGTTACAAAATATTTTTATTTCAAATAAATAATGTTCTTCTGAGCTTTCTATTTGTCAAACAATCCTAAAAACATATCACAGTTTTAACAACAATATTTAGGACCATAACTATAATTTCTACCAGGACTATGATTTCTGAAATGCTATGTGACACTGAAGACTGTTGTGCAATGATGCTGATTACTCAGCATATTCAAAAAGAAAGTGTGCTTTTTTTGTTTTAAAATTCATTTTAAGTTTACATTTCTAGGTTAATTATTAATTATTAGCTTTTCATCAACTCACAAGCACCCAGCAGTTTCCTCCTTGGAACAAATACCTTACTGTAAAATGCTGCAAACTGAATACCGGTAATATAAAACAAAAAATAGACATGCTGTGGCAAAAGCGTCAGTGTAACAGCATTTTATGAGCAATTAAGTAACATAATAGATTTAAACAAATTCTAAAATCCTTACTCTTAGTGATGCCGCTGCCTGTCTGAGATCCTGCCATTTTTTTGTCCTTTCCTCAATCTTCTGCTGTGAAGTCATCAGTTTCGCTCCAAGCTGTTTCTGTTGAGAACAAAAATGCTAATTTGTGAGACACTGAGAAGATTTAAGGAATAATTCACCCCCAAATTAACATTTTACTCACACTCAAGTTCCAAGCCTGTATGAAACCGCTTATTTTGTATGAAACCGCTTATGTCTTATTTTGTATTCGGCAGAAGAAATAAATTCATACAGGATTGAGGGTGACTAAACGATGATAGAAATTGTTATTTTTAGGTGAACTATTCCTTTAATCTTCTCACTAAGTGAAAGCACTGCATTTTGACTCGTTTTTTGATGATCATGATCAAGTTGAGAAGCATGGCTATAGCTACTATATGGTTCTTTATAGCATTTTTAGTAAATGTTCAATCTGTTGCTCACCTGCTTTTCTGTCCTTTCAGCTGCTGCTGAAACAATATCATGTTTTTTGTGTTCTTCCATGATACACAAAACGCAAACACATGCTTGGTCAGAACGACAGAAAACCTCCAGAAGTTTATCATGTTCAGCACAGATCTTCTCACGCAGCTGCCCAGTTGCTGCTACCAGTTTGTGCTTCATGAGAGCTGGATACTCATAATGAGCCTGGAGATGCGTCTCGCAAAATGAGGTTAGGCACGTCAGGCATGACTTCACTGCCTTGTTCTTCTTTGCCAGACAGAAATCACAAAGCACTTCGCTGGAGCTGTTCCGGCTGCTGGACCTGCTGTATCTTCCATACTGTCTGGGTTTCTCCAGAGTGCTGTATCGGCTTTGGTTTGCTGTACTGCTCCGAGACATGGTAAAACGCTCACTGCATAATCCAAAGACAAGCTTGTGGGGTAAAAAGTAGTTTCAATGAAACTGTACAGACACATTCATTATATAGAGGAATGTCAACCTTGTGTGATAAACCAGTTTACCAAGTGAGAGGGTGATGTCTCCTGAAAAGGTGTGACAGCTGATGTCAGAACAAAGTGAAAAGCAAAAATGCGAATGTTGTAACATAAACATGTAAAACATCTTCGTACAAAGGGCCTATTGTTGATGGCAAACCATAGCGAAGAGTCTGCGGTTTCAGCTCTTTCTTTATGGTGTGAAATTCACAATAGTCAAGTTATTGCTGTGTATATATTGTGGTGGCAAAATCTTTTATCAGTTCTGAATAAGAGACAAATATCCCAATCGTAATTTATAAAGGTTTATTTTCTTGCAAGAAAAGGTCAACAGTCATACAGACATCTGAAGCTGCCCTGCAGAGTGTGACAAAGAAGGGAGGGCCGCTTCGGCACTTATATCTCTTGTCAAGGCTAAAGGCTCAGTTGTAATTTTCCATTCCTTATCAGGAACGCATTACCCTCTCTATACCTCAAGCGTATTTCTTCAGACTTATGACCTGGAACTACTTTAGCTACATTTATGGAGAGAAAAAAATTGCACAGCTTAGAAATATCATCAACCAATAACAAACAAACATTCAATAGCCCCATAGCATAATGAAAGCTACATTTCCTGAAATAGACTTTTAGTGTTTTATTATAATTAACTTTTACACTTCAGATCAGCTTAAAAGACTTTTGACAACATAGACCAGAGGCTCTGTCATTTAACTGATTTCCATACTTACATCAAACGTCATAGAAGATTACATTTACATAGAACTCAAGCATACAGGTCCAAAATGTGCAACTCAATTTCTTGTGAGAATCAAAGCAATCACATTATTCACAATTATCATCACATCATTGATATAATGAACATGAAATTTTAAATATCCAAAAATTTAAAGAAATTAATATTCTTGAGAGAGAGAGAGAGAGAGAGAGAGAGAGATGTGAAACTATTAATATGTAATGAAGATGAAAAACAACAAACTGCAGTCAGAAGATTGGAAATTCAACAGTCATCAAAGGAATTTTTAATATATAGAATTTTGCACATACGTGTTTTCAATGACACATTAATGAGATGTGGGACTTAAATCTATTCACCACAAAGCACAATAATGTTTGATGAAGATCTGTTTCCACTGTACTTTGAATGCAATTTTCACTTCTCCCTTTTGTTTCAAGTAAATAAATTCAACAAATAATGGCATTACAACCCTGTGAAAAATAATTAACTATGAAATAAAATGTGATAAGACATTTAGTTTACTAAGTTTACTAAAACATAGTTTATTTGATCCTATTCAATGAATTCACAAGTACACAGAACAGTGGAATACGGTTATGTCGATGGCCTCGGGGGTTGCAAAAAAGCGTTGAGCTAACCGAGGATCGAGATAACCAACAGCCAATATGGCGATTTGTTTGGCGATTTATTTGATGGATGGGATAGGCCCATGGCAGCCCTTGCTGCTCGTTGAGAAGAGTAAGAACAATATGTGCTTTCACTTCAGAGAGTCTCCAAAAGTCTCCAATAACTCCAGATAAAGTTATTAGATTTGTCACTAGTCGCTTTTTTGAAAATGTGTTGCTAGAGTGGTCTGAATACTCGCTAAATATAGCAACAAAGGCGTTAACTTGGCAACACTGTTCGCGAATTCTTCTGCGGATGCGCGGCACTGTACGTGCAACGCGAACTCAGCGCATGCACAGTGAACTAGGTACGATCATTAGTCATGAGATAATCATGTTAAGTGGCAAATTTTTTCCCTCTTTTGTGCTTGAGATACTAGGGCTCGGTGACATAAAAGGATTGACATAACCGATAAGAAAATACTAAGACAAATAGGGAGTTTGGTTCCACTTCAAAAACGTTGACATAATAGGGTTGGCGAGTTAACCGAGGTTGAGATAAGTGAACTCCACTGTACTCATTACTGCTTCATAATAGCTCTCCTGAGCCGTATCCAGAATCTCATGTTCCTCAAAGGGTCTCTGCTCCACTTCAGGTATGTGTTCTTTTTCAGATGCTTATGAAGACCAAACACTTTCTTAGTCTTCCTCTCTTCCACATCTTCCAGAATGATGATGATGATGTTGGCATTGCGTTCCATCATAAACCGAGACTGAGCTAATTCAAACTCAAAGCGACACCAGGCGCTATCAATGAAGTGTTGAGACACAACCACGATGACTTTACGACTGCCCATTATTCCTTCATCGATAATGTTGGAGGCGATGGACTTCCCTGCCTGAAAGTCTCGCATGTGAAGACAAAGATGAATAGGTGGAACTCCGTTCTCTAGATTCTCCATCAGTTCATTCATGACCCAATCTTCATCATAGCTGGAGAAAATCACAAATGCATCATAGGAACTTTCTTGTGGTCCAGGTGATCTGTATCCTCTCAGAAGAATACAGCAATACTGAAGATAAAACTGGAACCTATAAACCAACACCGATAACACAACTACTAATGAAACAAGACATACTGATAAAACAATTGTGATTCTTTTCTTGTGCACACAGCTGTCAATGTCAAAGTCTGTTGCTCTAAAATCTGAGCTTGGTGATAAAGATTTACATACAATCTTTTCAGGTTGTTTCAGGATGTTCTGATTTTGGATGATCCACAAAATAAAATCTGTCTGGGAGCAAGAGCAGTCGAAGGGGTTGGAGGACAAATCAAACTCAGAAAGGTTTGTGGGCAACTTTTGAAGAACACCAAGTGAGATGCTAGTAATGCTGTTTTTATCGACAATAATTGATGAAAGACGTTTCAGCTCTGGTTGAGCCAGGAAGTCCAAAATCATCAACTTGTTTTTACTTAAATATAAATGCCTTAGTTTCTGTGTGCCGCTAAAAGATGTCTTGAAGATTTCTCCAATGTCACAGTTTGAGATGTCAAGAACCTCCAATTCTGTTAGATTTTGAAAGACATATCTCAATATATCTCCACTGAAAGTGTTTCCCGCCATTTTAAGCACAGTCAAATTTAGCAAGTCCCGAAAAGTCAAGTAGCCTGTTAAAGTTATACTTGTCTGGGAAATATCCAAATACTTTAAATTTTTTAGACCTTGTAAAAATCCAAAGTAAAAAACTATCACTAGTTTTGTATGGTGGAGGTCCAACACCTCAAGCAAGTCAAATCCAGAAAATGGCGTATTGACCATCCCTATCTCAGAGTTTTGACTAAGATTCAAGTATCGAATGTTTGGGGTCTTTGGAAAAAATTGGTTACAGCAGTCCTTCAAAACCAAAAAGTTTTCACTCAAATCTACATACTGAAGAAGAGTAAGACCACCGATACCATAAAAGGTCAAAGGCACCATATTCTTCACCACCAGTTTTTCTAAGCTTCGTATATGATTAACAAATGGCACAACAGATAATGAACTGTGACACAAATACAGTTCCTTAAGACGGTGAAATGAAACACGTTCCATGCTTTTGAAATATCCACCTTTCACTGTGATTTTTGTCGCATTGATCATACAAAGGAAAAAGTGCATTTCAGAATCAGACCACTCTTTTTGAATAAGATATATTTCATTGAAATTAATTGAGCAAAGACCATTAAGATAATTTGAATCTGACACTTTCACTTTCCATTGATTTCTGTAAGTTCCAACGAACAACTTCTCCACACTGAGACCAGTAAGAGCATTTATACACCCCTTTTGTGCATTTAATGAAACGAAGGCACCTTGTATGTGAAGCTCCTTGAGATAAATGTCTCTGAAAGCTCCTGGTTCAATGTGTAATATTGGATTCCTAGAGAGAATCAAAGTCATATTTCTGCCAATCTCTCGCAGCACAACAGTGTGATCAGTTTTGATGACAGAAATATTATTGGCATGTAGATCTAGTAAACTGAAGTCTTTGAAGGTTCTCATGAATGGAGGGAGAGACACAGACTGGATGTTATTTGTTCCAACTCGGAGTTCCTGTAGATTGGTTAGGTTATTCATTGGAAGCTCTAAGGATGTGATACCAACATCCACAAGAAATAGTTTCTGTAGATAATGTAAAGAATTCAAGCATCCGGGTCCAAAATATGTAATTGGGTTTCCAGTGAGAATCAAAGTAGTCAAATACTTCACATTGTAGAAAGTATCATTTTCAATGTGCTTTATGTGACATCTGAAAGGACAACATTTAAAAAAATGAGTACATAAAAAAGTCAGCATGTTTAAATGTAATGCATAATGATTAATGATCAGTATTATCCATTTACCTTGTGAGATCCAAAACTTGTAAATTGAACAATGCAGGAAATATAGACTTATGTAAAGAGTTCAAGAAATTAAAACTGAAATCCAGTGACATCACAGTGAAGGGAATACTGCTTGGAATATGAGTCAGATTTCTCCCAGAACATGAGTATTCCATATTCTTTCTTACCTATTAATAAAACAAAGACACGGGAAGCCCATTTTTTTATTTTTACTCTAACATACTTTTGGTATTTCTGAATTTATGACCTTGATGTTTGGTCTGAAAGATCCCAAAGCCTGTTAACATTTTTATAAGACAGACAGACAGACAGATAGACAGATAGATAGATAGATAGATAGACAGATAGATAGATAGATAGATAGATAGATAGATAGATAGATAGATAGATAGATAGATAGATAGATAGATAGATAGATAGATAGATAGATAGATAGATAGATAGATAGATATTTTTTCCTTTTCCCTTCCCATAGAAAATAAGAAGCTAATCATAAATTAATAATAAATAAAAAAACATGAGGGTCAAATAAATACAAAATAACTTCAGAAATCCTGCTTAAACATAAACAAATAGTAGTCTGTAAGAACCCAGCTTTTAAGCATATGTATGAACTTTATTAATGATAACTATATTAAACTTATGTATTGTTCTTACCGTGACACATTCCTGTCCTTCTCCAGCAGTCACAAGAATTAAAATTGAGATTAGGAAAATCATCTGTTCCCGATGTAACACAATCATTGTGAGAAATGAACGTACGTGAGATCTATTGAACTTGACGTGACAAAGACCAAATAGAAGTCAAGAGATACAAAACCATCTCACAGCAAACAAAACGCTTTTCTGTCACTACATATTAATTCACAAATTCTCACATCAGTGAGTGTGAAGCTGTAATATTATTATCAAGATGTAAAGCACATATCATTATCATAAATCTGTTCAGACTCTGTTGAAGTACTAAATACATACAAGTAACTCTCACTTCTCCCTTTTGTTTCAAAAGGGAAGTCATTTTTATTTTAGCGTTCATTCCCATGATGGGAAGCCCTTTACTTGCAGTATTGAAAAGGAGAAAAAAACTTTAGTCAGTAAAAAATAGTTGAACAACATAAAATGCAATAAATCTTTTTTAAATTTGTGCAAAGGTTAATTTATTCAAAACACATAATACATTCAAAGTAAATGTAATATTATTGTTTTGTGGCAATAATTGCTCTCCTGAGCCGTATCCAGAATCTCATGTTCCTCAAAGGGTCTCTGCTCCACTTCAGGTATGTGTTCTTTTTCAGATGCTTATGAAGACCAAACACTTTCTTAGTCTTCCTCTCTTCCACATCTTCCAGAATGATGATGATGATGTTGGCATTGCGTTCCATCATAAACCGAGACTGAGCTAATTCAAACTCAAAGCGACACCAGGCGCTATCAATGAAGTGTTGAGACACAACCACGATGACTTTACGACTGCCCATTATTCCTTCATCGATAATGTTGGAGGCGATGGACTTCCCTGCCTGAAAGTCTCGCATGTGAAGACAAAGATGAATAGGTGGAACTCCGTTCTCTAGATTCTCCATCAGTTCATTCATGACCCAATCTTCATCATAGCTGGAGAAAATCACAAACGCATCATAGGAACTTTCTTGTGGTCCAGGTGATCTGTATCCTCTCAGAAGAATACAGCAATACTGAAGATAAAACTGGAACCTATAAGCAAACACTGATAACACAACTACTAATGAAACAAGACATACTGATAAAACAATTGTGATTCTTTTCTTGTGCACACAGCTGTCAATGTCAAAGTCTGTTGCTCTAAAATCTGAGCTTGGTGATAAAGATTTACATACAATCTTTTCAGGTTGTTTCAGAATGTTCTGATTTTGGATGATCCACAAAATAAAATCTGTCTGGGAGCAAGAGCAGTCGAAGGGGTTGGAGGACAAATCAAACTCGGAAAGGTTTGTGGGCAACTTCTGGAGAACATCAAGTGGGATGCTAGTAATGCTGTTTTTATCGACATAAAATGATGTTAATTGTTTCAGATTTGGGTGGGCAAGAAAATCTATAGCCATTAAATTGTTTCCTCTCAGGTTCAAAAGTCTAAGCCTTTGAAGATTTTTAAAAGAGCTTGAGTGTAACTCTACCATACGACAGTATGACATGTCAAGTTGCTCTAGAACTGTGATATTATTAAATAAATATCTTGCTACATCACCCTGAAAAATACTGCCAGCCATTTTGAGAACAATAAGACTGCTAAGTCCATAAAACGAATATATGTTAGAAAAGGTGAGACTGGAATAAGAAATATCTAGATACCGCAAATGCTTTAAGTCAGAAAAAAGTGAAAGGTGTCCCATACCTACAACCCTTGTATGATGGAAATCTAGAATCTCAAGAGAATCAAGTCCATCAAATGCTTCAGTAGAAAGAGCAATTTGTGGATTTAAACTAAAATTTAGATACCTGATGTGAGGGGTACCCCTAAAAACGTCTGTGCAACATGATAGTAATGTGATTTGGTTTGAACTCAGATCCACATACTGAAGCTTAGGCATGTCTATAAAAGTTTCAACTTGGGTTGCAATATTGTGTGTGAACACAATTTTTTCTAAAGTATGAATATGTGAAAGTAATTTACCTGGCACAGTATCTAAAAGATTGTTAATCAAGTAAAGCTCCTTAATTTCATTAAATGGTACGTATGCAATATTACGAATTAGACCACCCTTCACAGCTACAATTGTGGCGTTAATCATACAGCGAAATATATCAATTTGCCCACTAGGCCTTTCTTTTAAGTAATAATATACTTCATTAAAATAAATAGAGCAAAGCCCATCTAAATAGTCTGAATCTGATGTGAAAATCTTGTATTCATCCCTATACTTTCCAAACATTAGGCTTTTGACATTAAGACCATATAAAGCTTTTAGACCAATTGTCTGAGCAGCAAATGAAACAAAGGCAGATCGAATATCCAGCTCTCTGAGATAAATGTCTTTGAAAGCTCCTGGTTCAATGTGTAATATCGGATTCCTAGAGAGAATCAAAGTCATGTTTCTGCCAATCTCTCGCAGCACAACAGTGTGATCAGTTTTGACGACGGAAATATTATTGGCATGTAGATCTAGTAAACTGAAGTCTTTGAAGGTTCTCATGAATGGAGGGAGAGACACAGACTGGATGTTATTTGTTCCAACTCTGAGTTCCCTTAGTTTGGTTAGGTTATTCATTTGAAGCTCCAAGGATGCAAGACAAACATCAGCAAGAACTAGTTTCTGTAGATAATGTAAAGAATTCAAGCATTCGGGTCCAAAATATGTAATTGGGTTTCCAGTGAGAATCAACCTAGTCAAATTCTTCACATTATAGAAAGTCTCGTTTTCAATGTGCTTTATGTGGCATCTGAAAGTAAATACACAAATTCTATATTATTTATAGAACAACACATACACGAACTGAGATTCAGATGGTGACAACATTGCTTACCTTGACAGATCAAGGACTTGCAGAAAAGACAAAACTGGGAATACAGTCTTCTGTAAGTGTTTCAAGTCATTAAAACTGAAATCCAGAGTTTGAACCGATGAAGGAATATTTGCTGGTATAGAGCTGAGGTTTCTTCCCATGCAGGAGTAGTGCAGATTCTCAGTAATCTACAGGTATAAAAAAATAGAATAAATGTTCAGATTTCACAACAGTAATAAAAAAAAGTAATGCAGAACAAAAATGTAAGTTCAAAATAAAATAAAACTTACTTTTGTGCATAGTTCTCCAGTACCTATGGAAAGAAATATCATGAAAGTACTTACAGTGAAGAAACTCATCTTGAGTTATCTCAACCAGTCATAAAAATGTGAACCAGTCTTATAGAGGTAATTGAATATGAGGAACAATGCCATGGTTTTTAACAATAGGGAACTATAGACAAAAGGATGCCATAGAGAAGTAAGCTTTTGCTTCAGTTGGTAAATCTTGAATGAAGAAGTACCTTAATGAATACACTCATTGTTATTGTCTCTGTAATTCATTTAAGTTTAATAAGGACAATTTGTACATTGTTACACTTAAAGGAGGAACGTGTGTGATGCGGAGAGGAAAGACGAGGAGAACAGGTTCCAAATAGAACACACACACTGATGCAAAACTAGGACATACTCGGAAATACTCTGAGTCACTTGGGAAACACTGGAGACACGGAGAATGACGGCATCCACACACAAGGAGACTTCAATCATGACGACATGACACAACATCGACGTCAACGTTAACAACTGACAACCACCAGAAAACCCAAGTGTTCAAGGGTCCCGGGCTCTGAGCTGTCTCCTGTGGGCTTGGGCTCAGGGCTGAGATCAAGGTTCTGGGGCTCTGGGCAGAGATCAAGGGGCAAGACTTTGAGGGGCTCAGGCAAGAGTTAAAGGGGCTCAGACTCTAGGCTGGAAGGGACCGGCAGGGCAAGGAGCTCTGGGGGAGCCGGCAGGGTGAGAAGCACAGACAAGGCCTCCGGGCCTAAGGGAATCGAGGATCCCCTTCTCTTCTTCTTCCGCCTGCGTGTCCTCCCAGTCGCCTTTGACTCCACAGCCTCCTGGCCAGCAGCTGGCTCTGGGACGGCCTCCTGGCCTTTTCCGCTTCCTCCGTTTACGGTGGTAGACTCGGTCGCAGAGCTCGCAAGCATGGACTCGGGCGCGGAGTCGTTCTGGTTGTTAGGTCTGGATGTTCACCCGAGACATCAAAATGTGTCTACCCTGCTGAAAGTCCCAGATACTTTGGTCCCTTCACCATCACTAAGTAAATAAACTATGTCACCGATCAGCTCCAACTCCCCTCGCACTACAGAATACTTAAACCTTTTTACTCACCTGTTTCTATCCCCAAAGAGCCTGGCTCAACATTGGAACCCCCCTTTCCTTTGGTTCTGGAGGATGGAGTCACCTACACTGTGCACAAGATCTTAAACTCTGTGGTGGTCAAGTAGAATACCTGGTCGACTGGGAAGGATGTGGTCTGCAAGAACACTCCTGGGTCCCCAGAAACAACATCTTCAACTGAACAAACCTTCCATTCTGCTCATCCCAATTGCCCTGCACCCATAGGCAGAGGTAGACTCACTCCTCATCTGGTCTCACAAATACATAGGACTCACTCCTGCGATCTCCAAGCCCTTCTACTTACCTGTTTCTACGTTGTCTCTGCACTATCTCCAAAGTCTGTCTCCAAAATGTCTGCGTTGTTTCTCTTCATCTAGACTCTCAAAAATTACCCTCCTTCCACAGCCTCCTATAAGATCATATCCTCCATCATTCATCATCATCATCATCATCATCAATTATCCCATAGTGCTGCATTCAATTGTTCAACTTACCTTTCCATTTAAATAAGCATATACAGTTCAAACACTTTTATCTGAGTCTCTGTGCCATTACAGCAAGAGAGACTGATTGCTGCTATAGCAAGACTCTGTTTGTGACTGTGTTTTGTGACTCGCGGAAGTGGCGGGTGTCTAAGACTCGCGGAAGTCTAAAGCCTTCTAGATGCTTTCTTGGAAGAGACGCAGGAGTTGAGCAGAGTCGAGCGCGTCTGTGAGTGCGTGAGTGTGTTCAGTGAGTCGAGAGCATCTGCAGTGAGTGTGTGTTCAGTGAGTTGAGTGTGTGTTCAGTGAGTTGAGCGCGTCTGCTGTGTGTGTGTTCAGTGAAGCATCATTGTCCAGGAAGTCCCAGATTACATTAACATCGACAAAGACGTCGTTACTGATAGAAGCATTTGTTTTCAAGCAGACCGTTAAAGGCAAAAAGCAACAATACATTTTAGAGTTTGTAAAAAAAACATATTAATCGCGTGTGCAATACTATCAGAACTGTGTCCGAGCGAAATGACTGTGTTACGAGCGAATGTGTTTATGTGTGTAGTGACTGTTTACGACAGGGGTTGGCAAACTATTTGTCTTGCGGGCCACATTGGTTTCTTAAAATTGACAGAGGGGCCGGGGTGAAGGTCGTACCTGTGCATTTACTTATAAGAAATCCTAGAAAACCTGTATAAAGTATAGTTTGGTCTTAAATCACTCGACTGGGACACGTGAAATTACAACAAAACAATATTAATACAGTTTAATCGACAGAAAAAACATAATATGCAATATGACTGAATCGTATATTTGCCTCAGCTCTAGATTGACAATCACAGGCGTCCAATCACAACTAACCACTGGAAAAAAAGGGAACTAACCAATGACGTTTGATGTTACTATTACAAGAGCAAGCCCCACCCCACGACTGACAAAAATAAAAGTGCTCGGGCGAACAAAAACTGCACTCGAGAGCGGGCGAATGTTCGCGCGTGCAGATTAGATGTCACGCGCGATTAAAATGAGCTCGCGGGTACCCGTATTTACGTGTAGCTCTATTTTCCGCTCGCGGATGTAATTTATGCGCAATTTTGCATCAGTTTTGCGCTCGTTCCTTTTTAGCACAGAATTAACGCAATAAAGGGGGGTGTAGAGGGGTTTGTGACACACTCCTACTCTCCACCACAGATTCAGTGCCAACCGAACTCCACTGTGTAACGTAATGTTGTGCTCAGTTGATGAGGTGGTCCACCTCCTCTTCGACTCTCCACAGTCCTTCAGCTTCATCGGCACCTCTCCACAGCTTTTATCCAGTACTGTATTTCTGTTCCCTTTGGTTCCTGTTGTTCCTTCTCTGTGTTTAGTTCCTTTTTCCATTCTTGCCTTAGGTATTGATTTTTTTGTTCTTGTTTACTCCCTCCTTATCATGTATTTATCGTGTATTAACGACCACAGCTTTATTCGGATGAACAGTGATTATTCCATAATATTTGACCACAAATTACCAAAATCAAGTATTCAAGAGAGCTGTGTTGTAAATTTAAAACTCACAGGGAGGAATGTTTCTGACATTTAGCACCTGGCTAAACTTTACATTGCTTTTGGTTATGACAAAGATGCAGGTTTTTGCCAAGAGATACTGCTCTATTGTTGTACTTTTGATGTTTGTTCCAAAAGGGAAGTTATTCATTTCTGAAACCCCTTGTTTCCAGTATTTGCAATGATTAATAATATCTCTGCCAAAAATGGTTGAATACACCATAAAATACAGCAATAAATCTTTAAATGCACGGCTGAAAAATTAAGCACCAGTTTATTTAATAAAAATACACAAAATTATTAGGTCAAAGCTGTTGTAAAATGTATCATGATGAATAGCTGTTCTGACAGACAATCAATGAGATATATAGGAATTATCCCTTTTCTAAACAATATTTTTCTTTGTGGCAATAATTGCTCTCCTGAGCCGTATCCAGAATCTCATGTTCCTCAAAGGGTCTCTGCTCCACTTCAGGTATGTGTTCTTTTTCAGATGCTTATGAAGACCAAACACTTTCTTAGTCTTCCTCTCTTCCACATCTTCCAGAATGATGATGATGATGTTGGCATTGCGTTCCATCATAAACCGAGACTGAGCTAATTCAAACTCAAAGCGACACCAGGCGCTATCAATGAAGTGTTGAGACACAACCACGATGACTTTACGACTGCCCATTATTCCTTCATCGATAATGTTGGAGGCGATGGACTTCCCTGCCTGAAAGTCCCGCATGTGAAGACAAAGATGAATAGGTGGAACTCCGTTCTCTAGATTCTCCATCAGTTCATTCATGACCCAATCTTCATCATAGCTGGAGAAAATCACAAATGCATCATAGGAACTTTCTTGTGGTCCAGGTGATCTGTATCCTCTCAGAAGAATACAGCAATACTGAAGATAAAACTGGAACCTATAAGCCAACACCGATAACACAACTACTAATGAAACAAAACATACTGATAAAACAATTGTGATTCTTTTCTTGTGCACACAGCTGTCAATGTCAAAGTCTGTTGCTCTAAAATCTGAGCTTGGTGATAAAGATTTACAGACAATCTTTTCAGGTTGTTTCAGAATGTTCTGATTTTGGATGATCCACAAAATAAAATCTGTCTGGGAGCAAGAGCAGTCGAAGGGGTTGGAGGACAAATCAAACTCGGAAAGGTTTGTGGGCAACTTCTGGAGAACATGAAGAGGGATGCTAGTAATGCTGTTTTTATCGACATAAAATGATGTTAATTGTTTCAGATTTGGGTGGGCAAGAAAATCTATAGCCATTAAATTGTTTCCTCTCAGGTTCAAAAGTCTAAGCCTTTGAAGATTTTTAAAAGAGCTTGAGTGTAACTCTACCATACGACAGTATGACATGTCAAGTTGCTCTAGAACTGTGATATTATTAAATAAATATCTTGCTACATCACCCTGAAAAATACTGCCAGCCATTTTGAGAACAATAAGACTGCTAAGTCCATAAAACGAATATATGTTAGAAAAGGTGAGACTGGAATAAGAAATATCTAGATACCGCAAATGCTTTAAGTCAGAAAAAAGTGAAAGGTGTCCCATACCTACAACCCTTGTATGATGGAAATCTAGAATCTCAAGGGAATCAAGTCCATCAAATACTGGAATATCAAGATTAATCTCTGCATTTAGACTCAAATTCAAAAACTTGATTTGAGGGGTGTCTGATAAAAGTGTTGTGCAGCATCGTTTTAATGTCATTTGGTTAGCGCTCAGATCCACATACTGAAGCTTAGGCATGTCTGTAAAGGTTGCAGGACGCAAAAGTTCATAATTGTATTTAATTACGAGTTTTTCTAAAGTATGGAGATGTGAAAGTTGTTTACCTGGCAATGTAGCAAATTGATTGGAAATCAGGTAAAGCTCCTTGAGTTCATGAAAATCTACATATTCCATTTCATCAATTACACCATGCTTCACAACCACATTTGTGGCATTAATCATACACCGAAATATATAAAATGGTTCATTAGGCCTTTCACTAATATAATAATATACTTCCTGGAAAAAAATGGAGCAAAGGCCATCTAAAGCATCAGCATCTGAAAACTGAAATTTGAACTCTGCCCTGTATTTTCCAAGTAAAATTCTTTTGACATTAAGACCATATAAAGATTTTAGACCAAATTTCTGAGCTGCAAATGAAACAAAGGCAGATCGAATATCCAGCTCTCTGAGATAAATGTCTCTGAAAGCTCCTGGTTCAATGTGTAATATCGGATTCCTAGAGAGAATCAAAGTCATGTTTCTGCCAATCTCTCGCAGCACAACAGTGTGATCAGTTTTGATGACAGAAATATTATTGGCATGTAGATCTAGTAAACTGAAGTCTTTGAAGGTTCTCATGAATGGAGGGAGAGACACAGACTGGATGTTATTTGTTCCAACTCTAAGTTCCCTTAGTTTGGTTAGGTTATTCATTTGAAGCTCTAAAGATACGAGACTAACATTCACAAGAACTAGTTTCTGTAGATAATGTAAAGAATTCAAGCATTCAGGTCCAAAATATGTAATTGGGTTTCCAGTGAGAATCAATGTAGTCAAATTCTTCACATTATAGAAAGTCTCATTTTCAATGTGCCTTATGTGACATCTGAAAGTAAATACAAAAATGTAATATTATGTATTGAACAACACATACAAGAACGTAGATTCAGATGGTAACAACTTTGCTTACCTCGACAGATCAAGGACTCGCAGAAAAGACAAAACTGGGAATACAGTCTTCTGTAAGTGTTTCAAATCATTAAAACTGAAATCCAGAGTTTGAACCGATGAAGGAATATTTGCTGGTATAGAGCTGAGGTTTCTTCCCATGCAGGAGTAGTGCAGATTCTCAGTAATCTACAGGTTAAAAAAATAAACAATAAAAATTCAACAGTAATAAAAAACACAAAACAGTAATAAAAACAGATGTAAATTCATAAAAATTACTTCAGTGCATAGTTCTCCTGCTCCTATGGAAAAACATATCATGAAAGCACTTAAAGTGAAGACGCTCATCTTGAGTGATCTCAACCAGTCACAAAAATGTGAGTCAACCTTAGTATCTTTGAATATCAGGAACGAATAACAATAAAGGGGAACTATGGGCAAAATGATATAACAGAGAAGTAAGCTTAAGCTTAATTTGGTAAATCTTAAATGAAAAAGTACATTTCTGAATAGATGAATTGTTATATGTTGTATGGGCACGAATTATGGGAAATTTGAAAAACACCTAAAATGCTCTGCCTTAGTTATGATTTTTTCCTTGTTTCTCCCTCTTTGTCATGTATATTTTTAGTTTAGCTATTTGTTCTCATCATTGTTTAAGTTGGTTTGTGTGACTCTTTTGTTTTTCTTAAAGAATGCTGCAATCAGATCATTGCCTTTTTATTGCCTTGATTACACCAACCGTGGCAATTATTATATGTACGCATTTTGCACAAAAATTCCTTGCAAATTAACTGCTTCCAACAATGCATAAACAAAGCACTGCAAATTAATTTGCAGTAATTTCCCAAGTACAGAACAGTAAACCATCGTTTATCGTGTAATGTGGACCGGAACCCCCGCGATAGGTGAAAATCCATGGATTGGCCCTCTAGGAATTTCTGTATATGTGCGTGTAGGTACCAGAATGTTTAAAATATGTGTATTTATACTTTAAATATATTTTTAATTAAATATATTTAATTATAAAACCTTAATATTATACATTTACTCTCTCGCTCTCATATGATACGTATTATGGTGCTCTACACTCATCAACGACAGTAGTATCTTGAGACTTGACTCCGACAATGACAGACCTGTGTGGTTCGATGAATGTGATGATGATGATGATGATGATGTGTTACTGCACTGGTATAATGAGGCCTTTAAATCAGTTCGGGGAGCGCCTCATCGTCAGATATCGGCGCTGGATCGTCAACATTTGCTTCTGGGAGAGGCGAAGAGGCTCCCACTCTACTTGTGCTCTCATTCGCCGATCCTGTGCCGGGAACCAATCATGTGTCTTGTCTGAGCGCCCGTGGGTGTGTACAAAGCCTCTGAGAGAGTTTCTCTCTTTGTCTGGAATCCTGGGAAACTTTCTCTCTCGCATCACGATGAAGCAACGCTGCTTTCTGGAATACAGTTGTCGATATGCCGATATTTTATTTTTTTTTTTTTTTTATGAATATTTTTTAAAAATCTGCAATGAACTGAGGCCGTGAAACTTGAACCGGGAAGTGGTGAGGGATTACTGTATTGTTAAAGCTGATTGTGTTTAGAGTCTTGCCACTGTTTACATAATTGTGACCAGCAGATGTCCTCAGCATGCTAATATGTCTTACCACCAATTCATGTCTGTTTTAAAAACCTGATCACTGCTCAGCCACCAAATCAAACTGAAGAAAACTGTAACGGAAAGTCAGGATCGTTGAGAGAATTTTTAATCTTTAAAATTTTTAATTTTTAATTTTTAAGTGTCAAAGGGGGCTACAGAAATCATTTTGGACCACACACACCCAGCTCTCTTTCTTTTTGAACTGTTGTCCTCTGGCCAACACCACAGAACACTGACCACCCGAACATCCAGACACAAGGACAGCCTTTCCTCTCAGACATCTTCCACCAAATGAATTCTAATTCAAATTTTCATCTGTACAGATTCCATTTCCAACTGTACATCTGTGTGTGAAAAAGAGTTTGCCCCCTTCGTGATTTAAAAAATATATATATATTTTAGTCAAAGATTACACAAGTAAACAAAGTGCAGTTCTTAAATGAAAGTTGTTATTATTAAGGGAAAACAAAAATCTACATGGCCCTGTGTGTAAAAGTGCTTGCCCCCTGAACCTTGTAACTGGTTAGGCCACCCTTACCAGCAACAACTGCAATCAAGCATTTCCGATAACTTTCAATGAGGCCTCCACAGTCTTTCCTCCTGTGGAGGAATTTTGCCCATTCATCTTTGCAGAATTGTTGTAATTTAGCCTCATTGGAGCGTGTTCGAGCATGAACTGCATTTTTAAGGTGATGGAACATCAGTCACACATAGGATTCACACATAGGACACAGGTCAGAACTTTTACTAGGCCACTCCAAAGTCTTCACTTTGTTTTTCTTAAGGAATTCCGATATGGACTTGCAGGCGTGTTTTGGATCATTGCCCTGCTGCAGAGCCCAATTTCGCTTCAGCTTGAGGTCAGAAATAGATCCTAATTCTCCTTCAGGATTTTGTCTGAAGGTCCACAAAGTATTTTTTCAAAAGTCTTGGGAATCATCAAGATGTTTTCTGGCAAAAATGAAACAAGCCTTAATGTCCTTTATGCTGAGCCCACCATAAGAAAGAGACTGGACAAAAATGACCTTCGTGGCAGAGTTCCAAGACAAAATGACTGAACACTGACCTTAACTGAGGCAAGTGAGGCCTGCAGTTCTTTGGATGTTGTTATGGGGTCTTTTGTGACCTCTTGGATGAGTTGTCACTGCGCTCTTGGGGTAATTTTCGTCGGGCGGCCACTCCTGGGAAGGTTCACCACTGTTCCATGGTTTTGCTATTTAAGGATAATGACTCTCACTGTGGATTACTGGAGTCCCAAAGCTTTGGAAAAGGCTTCATAACCTTTTCCAGATTGATTGATTTCAATTACTTTCTTTCTCATTTGTTCCTGAATTTCTTTGGACGTCGGCATGATGAAAATCTTTTGGTATACTTCAGTTTGTTAGGCAGGTCCTTTTTAAGAGATTTCTTGATTGAGAACAGGTGTGGCAGTAATCCAGCCTGGGTGTGGCTAGAGAAATTGAACTCAGGTATGATGAACCACTGTTATCTTTTAACAAGGGGGACACTTCATACAGGGCCATGCAGGTTTGGATTTAGTTTTTCCTTAATAATTGCAATCTTCATTTAATAACTGCATTTTGTGTTTACTTGTGATATCTTTGATTAATATTTACATTTGTTTAACGATCTGAAACATTTAGGTGTGACAAACATGTAAAACAATAAGAAGTCCGGAAGGGGGCAAACGCTCTCACACCACTGTAAGTATATATTGTCTGTAAATATATATATATACAGTATGTTCAGTAATTTAGGCCATTCTCTATATTACTGTATTGTTATATTTTATTTTATTGCCTTTTTATCATTGTGGTATATTCCTCTTTATTGCTTTATTGAAGTCATCTGAAGTCAACTTTACCATTGTGAGAAACAAGATGGCGCCAATTATCTATTCTGGTTGTATTTGTATGATTAGAGAGCATGAAAGAGATTGCACTGATACGAAACACTTGAAAGCAGCACCAGTAGGAGATCAGGTTCTGTTTCACAATCTTAAAGCATACCTGTAACACTCGGGAGTAACTGTGCGGTGATGAGACAGAAGAAGACGAGGACAAGAACTAAACTCAGGACTCACTTTATTAACAACGAAAACAAAAATCACTGTAAATGTAAACCAAAGCGGCACTAGTTGTGCAAAACTCTAACCATCTACAAACTAAAGACTTAAACATAAACGGCACCTCGTGCGCAAACCTGGAGAAGACTCGGAAGGGGAAAATCCACATGAACCAGCGACAGGACCGCATCCACATAACGTTAACCACAGACAAAGACAGGGGAAAAGCCAAGGGGTAAAATACACTAGGAGATGACGATCAGCTGGGGCACACTAATGAACTAGAAACGAGACAGGTGCAGGGAGGGAATGAGAGGCAACACCCACGTGATAAACAACACTGACAGTGACTAGACAATCAGGAAGTGACAATGACCCGACAGCTAGGAAGTGCACACATAACACCACAAGCAGGGCAAATAGTAACAATACCCTAAGTCCAAATATACCTACTTCCATGCTATATATTTGGCGGAAAACAGCATGTGAGCCAAGTAGTATTTTCAATTCAAAATATCAATGAAACAAAAAGTCCCCGGAAAAGAATCTGGTGAGACGTTTTCTGAAGTGAGCATCCACTGGACACTTTGCTATCCCATGAGGCCATTGCAGAGGATTTGTGAATGGCAGTGAAGGGAAGCAACTGATGTTGTTGGTAACATGACAGCGAAATCATGGCGGATTGCATTCATGAACTTATTCATACTACGTATATTTCTTTAGAACACTAAAGAAGAACACTTTTTTAACAGTAAGCGCTAAGTAAGTTTCAAATAAAAAAAGTGTGATTTTGGACACAGCAATAGTGTGACCACAACTTTATTCAGATGAGCGGTGATTATTTTGTAGTATTTGACCGCAAATGACCAACCAGAATCAAGTATCATAGAGCTGTGTTGTAAATTTAAAAACTCAAAGGCAGTTTCAGACATTTAGCACTTGCCTAAACTTTACATTGCTTTTGGCTATGAGAAAGATGCTGTTTTTTTGCTAAGAGACACTGTGCCTAAGCAGCGCAACATTTTAGAGGGCTCGCAAAATAATAAAAATTTAGGGAGGCAATTACGCAATAATTGCAATAAAAGATTCTGTGGAAAATTTATGGAAAACTCTAAAAAAAGAAAAGAAAGCAGTGACAAAGATTAAATTTAGTCAAGATGGGGAAAATTCAGCTGTCATACAACTAGCTACGTTTCTGTTAACAAGGACACACTGGGAGTGGAACTTAAATCTCTTTTACTGTAAAGCACATAGCATGTGACATAAATATGTTTATACTCTATTGTTGTACTTTTTCATGTTTGTTTCAAAGGGGAAGTTATTCATTTCTGAACCCATTGTTTCCAGTAGTTTCCAAAAATGGTTGAATACACCATAAAATACAACAATAATTATTTAAATGCACGGCTGAAAAATTAAGCACCAGTTTATTTAATAAAAATACACAAAATTATTAGGTCAAAGCTCTTACCAAAGTTGCTGTAAAATGTATCATGATGAATAGCTGTTCTGACAGACAATCCAATGGATATTTAGGAATGATAGGAATCCCTTTTCTAAACAATATTTTTCTTTGTGGCAATAATTGCTCTCCTGAGCCGTATCCAGAATCTCATGTTCCTCAAAGGGTCTCTGCTCCACTTCAGGTATGTGTTCTTTTTCAGATGCTTATGAAGACCAAACACTTTCTTAGTCTTCCTCTCTTCCACATCTTCCAGAATGATGATGATGATGTTGGCATTGCGTTCCATCATAAACCGAGACTGAGCTAATTCAAACTCAAAGCGACACCAGGCGCTATCAATGAAGTGTTGAGACACAACCACGATGACTTTACGACTGCCCATTATTCCTTCATCGATAATGTTGGAGGCGATGGACTTCCCTGCCTGAAAGTCCCGCATGTGAAGACAAAGATGAATAGGTGGAACTCCGTTCTCTAGATTCTCCATCAGTTCATTCATGACCCAATCTTCATCATAGCTGGAGAAAATCACAAACGCATCATAGGAACTTTCTTGTTGTCCAGGTGATCTGTATCCTCTCAGAAGAATACAGCAATACTGAAGATAAAACTGGAACCTATAAGCCAACACTGATAACACAACTACTAATGAAACAAAACATACTGATAAAACAATTGTGATTCTTTTCTTGTGCACACAGCTGTCAATGTCAAAGTCTGTTGCTCTAAAATCTGAGCTTGGTGATAAAGATTTACATACAATCTTTTCAGGTTGTTTCAGAATGTTCTGATTTTGGATGATCCACAAAATAAAATCTGTCTGGGAGCAAGAGCAGTCGAAGGGGTTGGAGGACAAATCAAACTCGGAAAGGTTTGTGGGCAACTTCTGGAGAACATGAAGAGGGATGCTAGTAATGCTGTTTTTATCGACATAAAATGATGTTAATTGTTTCAGATTTGGGTGGGCAAGAAAATCTATAGCCATTAAATTGTTTCCTCTCAGGTTCAAAAGTCTAAGCCTTTGAAGATTTTTAAAAGAGCTTGAGTGTAACTCTACCATACGACAGTATGACATGTCAAGTTGCTCTAGAACTGTGAGATTATTAAATAAATATCTTGCTACATCATCCTGAAAAATATTTCCAGCCATTTTGAGAACAATAAGACTGCTAAGTCCATAAAACGAATTTATGTTAATAAAGGTGAGACTGGAATAAGAAACATCTAGATATCGCAAATACTTTAAGTTAGAAAAAAGTGAAAGGTGTCCCATACCTAAAAGCCTTGTAAGATGGAAATCTAGAATCTCAAGAGAATCAAGACCCTCAAATACTGGAACATCAAGATTAATCTCTGGATTTAGACTCAAATTCAAAAACTTGATTTGAGGGGTGTCTGATAAAAGTGTTGTGCAGCATCGTTTTAATGTCATTTGGTTAGCGCTCAGATCCACATACTGAAGCTTAGGCATGTCTGTAAAGGTTGCAGGACGCAAAAGTTCATAATTGTATTTAATTACGAGTTTTTCTAAAGTATGGAGATGTGAAAGTTGTTTACCTGGTAATGTACCTAAATGATTGGAAATCAGGTAAAGCTCCTTAAGTTCATGAAAATCTACATATTCCATTTCATCAATTACACCATGCTTCACAACCACATTTGTGGCATTAATCATACACCGAAATATATAAAATGGTTCATTAGGCCTTTCACTAATATAATAATATACTTCCTGGAAAAAAATGGAGCAAAGGCCATCTAAAGCATCAGCATCTGAGAACTGAAATTTGAACTCTGCCCTGTATTTTCCAAGTAAAATTTTTTTGACATTAAGACCATATAAAGATTTTAGACCAAATTTCTGAGCAGCAAATGAAACAAAGGCAGATCGAATATCCAGCTCTCTGAGATAAATGTCTCTGAAAGCTCCTGGTTCAATGTGTAATATCGGATTCCTAGAGAGAATCAAAGTCATGTTTCTGCCAATCTCTCGCAGCACAACAGTGTGATCAGTTTTGATGACAGAAATATTATTGGCATGTAGATCTAGTAAACTGAAGTCTTTGAAGGTTCTCATGAATGGAGGGAGAGACACAGACTGGATGTTATTTGTTCCAACTCTAAGTTCCCTTAGTTTGGTTAGGTTATTCATTTGAAGCTCTAAAGATACGAGACTAACATTCACAAGAACTAGTTTCTGTAGATAATGTAAAGAATTCAAGCATTCGGGTCCAAAATATGTAATTGGGTTTCCAGTGAGAATCAACCTAGTCAAATTCTTCACATTATAGAAAGTCTCGTTTTCAATGTGCCTTATGTGACATCTGAAAGTAAATACACAAATTCTATATTATTTATAGAACAACACATACACGAACTGAGATTCAGATGGTAACAACTTTGCTTACCTCGACAGATCAAGGACTCGCAGAAAAGACAAAACTGGGAATACAGTCTTCTGTAAGTGTTTCAAATCATTAAAACTGAAATCCAGAGTTTGAACCGATGAAGGAATATTTGCTGGTATAGAGCTGAGGTTTCTTCCCATGCAGGAGTAGTGCAGATTCTCAGTAATCTACAGGTAAAAAAAAATTGCATAAATGTTCACATTTCACAACAGTAATAAAAAACATGTAAATTCATAAAAATTACTTCAGTGCATAGTTCTCCTGCTCTTATGGAAAAACATATCATGAAAGCACTTAAAGTGAAGACGCTCATCTTGAGTGATCTCAACCAGTCACAAAAATGTGAGTCAACCTTAGTATCTTTGAATATCAGCAACGAATAACAATAAAGGGGAACTATGGGCAAAATTATATATTAGAGAAGTAAGCTTAAGCTTAATTTGGTAAATCTTGAATGAAGAAGTAAATTTCTGAATAGATTAATAGTTGATTTCCTTCTACAATTTATGTCAAATGAATAAAGATGATCTTATGTGTACTTGTATTTGAACAGGCAACACTTTAATTCAAAGCACTCTGAATCATCTGAAGTTTTGAGATGACTGGTGGCAGGATTAGAGCTGTGCAACATAATCAGACGGATAAGATCTGATTTTCCTGATGTTATAAAGATCTGCACGGCAGGCAGTTATTGGGATTCTGCAGGAGTTGAACTGGTTGTTGAATACATAGCACTCACATAGCACTTCTTCCAACACTTTTGAACAGCAGTTAAACACTCAATATTGCAAAATGACTAATGTAACTTCTTTAGCAGAAACAGACTAAAATACCTTTAATGGGAAGTTTATTGTGACTGAGGAAACTGACTTCTGTTTTAAAGCATTTTACTGACAGCATTCTGGGGGGGGGGGGGGGGGGGGGGGAAGAATTATGGGAAATTTGAAAAACACCTAACATGCTCAGCACCGAGGAAGGTTGGCTTTATTGTTCACTGACCATGAATTCCAGTGCAATGCTTCAGTTTAAAAGGCAAAAGAGTGGCAAGATATAAGATGCATTTGCTAAATATTTAACATTTGAGAACTGTTTTACAATATAACCTAAACGACCGACAGTAACAGAGTAATACAAACTAATCTATGTTTTGTCTTATTTTGCCACAATTCTTTTTAAATCAATGGTACTTGACTAGAGAAAACAGAGATAAAGAGCTATTGTTTTTTCTTTTGCCAAATCGGTAGGAAAACTTCAACAGCAATAATGCACTGGGTTTTATTGCTGTCCACGCCCAAACCCAGCTATGGATATCCTTAACCTGTCAAATACCACCTTGCTGAAGTCTTTTCTGAGGCCAAATTTACCACTGTAAGAAGCAAGATGGCACCAATTACTTACTCTAGCTGTGTTTCTTATGACAAGAGACAGCGAACATACATTCGAAAGCTGTACTGGTAGGCCTATTGGACATGCACAAGACCATGCAAGATCAGAATAAGACAATGGTTGAGCCAAGAGATAATGGTTTGTCTCAACCATCAGTGTGTTGAGATAAAGAGAAGACTAAGACAGCGCGAGACTGCGTCAAGACCAAGACCAGCACTCCACTTATCTCAAGTTCAGCTCTCAAAATGCAAACACAAAAACTATACCCTGATTCGCTTTTCCCTCAAATCCAGTCCAGAATAAATTTTTGAAGAGCGACGGATTTTTCCAATTTCAATGATATCGGTCTGTATGAAGAACAATTTACATAAGCAAAATTTAAAGAATTTAACCATTGTTTTCAGAGAAATTTGTTATAAGGAATTATCCCTTTCTCGGCTGGCATGTTTAGTCCAGATTAAAATGCAAAAATATATGTTCTGACGTAGAACCCGTTGCACTGTGTTTACAACGTGAACAGTGTTAGAGACTGACACAGAAGAGAAGATATGATTGAATGAAGTTATTTGCATTGATTTATTTTTTGTGCACAAAATGTATTCTTATCGCTTCATAACATTAAGCTTGAACCACTGGAGTCACACGGACTATTCCGACAGTCTTTACTACCTTTCTGGTCCTTGAAATTGGTTATGACGTTGTTATCTATAGGGGGTTTGCTGAAAGTTTTCATATTGCATCAAAATTATCTTAATTTGTATTCCGGAGATGAACAAAGGTCTTACATTTTAAAATGACATGATTAATAATTGAATGAATTGGCATGAAAAATTAATGAAAAATGTCATTTTGGACAATTGAGCAACTACTAAGTTTAAATATGTTTTTGTCACGGTTGGTGTTTGGATGAAGACACGAAGATGAAGGGCATACACTTAAACACTTTTAATGATGAGAACAGAGGGTAATCCACAAACAACCTCTGCATCAACAGTGCAAACGGGCGACAGACGAGAACGAGGACTGAAGGAAAACACAGTGATTACATACATGGGGGATGGTAAGGGAACAAAACACAGCTAACAAGACTAACAAGGTGATTGATGACAAGACAGGTGACTAAGATGAGACTAGGTGAGGATATGGGAACCAGGAAGAACACAGACAGGATAGATCCATAACCGTACCAAAAAGGAGCAGGCTTGTGCCGTAGTTAGTACAACAGAAGAGGGAGGAAGGGGACTCAGGAGGAGGATGATGAATGAAACTGACAAAAATGGGAGTCCTGGGGACAGGGAATTAGACTAGGGGCCTCCTGGGAACCAGGGAGACACCAGGAGTTCAGCGAGTAATGGTGGTGCTGGCAGCTCAGGGTTCAAGTTAGTACCACATCGACCGAGGGTGTATAGCTACCTCCGAACCCGCATACACAAGAAGGGGTCGGAAGCAGTCGATAGGGTTGGAGGACAAATCATGCACATAAAATTGTTAAGGCTTATTGCAGGTTTCCGTGGACCAGAGTATCTAATCAATACATTGTTTATTCAGATTCAAGTTTAAGCATTTTAAGATATTTGAATGAGCTTGGATGTAACTCCATCACATAACAGTATGACATATCGTGCACTAGAACTGTGAGATTAAACAAATATCTTACTACATCACTATGACAAACAATGCCAGCCATTTCGAGAACATTAACACTGTTCAGTCCATAAACAAATATATGTTAGTAAAGGTAAGACTGGAATACCTCAAATATGCAATGCATATTTGGTGCTTTGAGATACCTCAAATATTTTAAGTTAGATAAAAGAGAAACTATCCAACACATAAACTCAAGTAAATAAATGGAGCAAATGCAATATAAAAGTCCCTGTACTTTACAAACATCAACCTTTTGACATTAAAACCACAGAGCTTTTAAACCAACTTTGAGTTGCGAATGAAACAAAGGCAGATCTGGCACTGGATGTTATTTGGTCCAACACCCAAGTTCCTGCAGTTTGGTTAGGCTATTCATTTGAAGGATGCAAGACCAACATCCACAAGAATTCAAGCATTCGGGTCCAAAGTATGTAATTGGGTTTCCAGTGAGAATCAAATTCTTGACATTGTAGAAAGTATCATTTTCTATGTGCTTTCATTATTATTATTATTCATTAAATACATGCATTCATTATTTATAGAACAGTGTATAAAAACTGTGTTTTAGATGGTAACAACATTGCTTACCTCGACAGATCAAGGACTCGCAGAAAAGACAAAACTGGGAATAGTCTTCTGTTTCAAAAAATGAAATCCAGAGTTTGAACCGATTAAGGAATACTTAGTGGTATAGAGCTGAGGTTTCTTCCCATGCAGGAGTAGTGCAGATTCTCAGTAATCTAAAGTTAAACTAAACAACAGCTATAAAAACAGTAATGAGAAAATAAAAAAAGGATTTACATTCAGAAGACTTGCTTCAGTACATGATTTTACGGCACCTATGGAAAAACATCATGAACGCATTTGTAATGAAACTAAATAAATTTGAGGAATTTGGGCCAAAAATAAGTCGTGCTTCTGATGAAAGGGTAAGTACTTTTCTGAATATCTAAAATATGTTTAAATGGATTTGAAACATAAAATAAAAATATATAATGAATTATTAATACTGACATGCATCGTTTAATCTCCACATTAAACAATGATTATAAACTATCACTAACAGGAAACATGTGACTGACTGTTCAGTTCTGGCCCTAATCTGAAATTCAGAAGCACAATAGCTGTAAATTAACAGTGTTGATGGTGTGGATTAGTAATTCTTTAAAAGGTACACTATGTAACTTTTGGCACTCTTAATTAATTGCATGCATCTTGGGAAAGCTTATTGTAGACAGATCTGCTTCCCTCCATGTATATTCATAAGTTACGCAGGTACTAGGTTACTCCGCACAGGTGTTCATCCTGCCCAGTCTAAAGCAGTCAAGAAAATAAACACACACACATATAGTACACAGGCATACTGTAGTGATACGGGATAAGACAAAAACAGTTTGAAACATGAAATTAACAATGCACTCACTCATTATAAAAAAATATGAAAAAAAAAGTTACATAGTGTACCTTTAAGAATTAAGAAAATATTTTCACATGTAAACTTGCAATTAATCACGGACTGAGATAAGCTACCAGCAGATGGCCCTGCACAAAAACCTATAATTATTGGCAACTCCAGTGACTGCTACATTAATAACCTCGCCCATAATTCATCTTCACATCAAAGAAAAAGGACAAAAATAAGTAATTGAAGAAAGTTGACCATTTCCCTTTCCTTTTACTACAGATTTTGTTTTACTCCCTCTAAATATTAAATAATTAATAAATAAATGACAAATGTCCTTTTAACGCTAAAAATGAAAACTCACTAAATACACTACATACAGTAGACCTTGATGGATGCAAGAAGGTACTATAAAACAATAAAAGAAAACTGTATGAACCTGTTGATAGTCAACAACCTTTATTTATCCATATATGTGAGCCACTCAAAGATGGGGGAATAGACAAATGGGACAAGAATTGACCATTATAGAGGGCAATCAACATATGGATCAATGGTATTGTAACTTTCTTTAACCTCTAACTCTATAAAGAGGCTTGTTGACAGTAAATTAAAAGACATGAGTAACAGCGTAAACATTCATGTACAGAGAAGAAAAAAAAAGTCAAATTAAAACATTGATTAGTATGTAAAGAAACAAAAAAGGGAGCAAGAGCCAAATCCTTTTCTTTTTTTTCTATTATAGCTCAGCATACATTTCTACACGGCATGCAATAAGGCACCTAACTAACACAATGAATAAACCTATGCTACGTGATGAAGCAGAATTATCCAAAGGAAAAGAAAGAATAGTTCCGATACAATGTTCACTCCCATAAAAACAGTATTCCTTTCATTTCCCTTTCAATGACCCAAACCTTATTAAAAAAATACATCCATTTGTAAAAGATTTCTCCGTACACAGAAATGTAAATAGAAAGCACAAACTCATGGAATCAGGTGAGAAAATGAATCAAACAAAAAAGAAAAAAGAACAGAAAAAGCAAGCTATATTTTGTCTTTGCATTAAAGTATACACAATCTATTATTATTATTAAATGTTGATACTCTATACATTGCTGTCTGAATTTAGCGATGGCTGAGAACATCTTAAACTCGCAGTCAGCCACTGGTAGCAGGGAGAAGCACTGAAGACATTTAGGGGAACACTTCGGCTGTACCAAGTTTGCCTTGTTTAACAAAATTATCTATATAATTCAATTGTCCATTGATAACTGGTCCCATGAAAAAGCGGAACCAAATTTCCCAAGAGAAATGTTTATATATTATATGACTGAGTTCATCTATTTTTCTCAATTTGATGTAGATTAGATTTGTGCTGCTCTCATGAGCGAACCTCAGGGAGCCAGTGAAGTTAACGTCGTTTTAGGTTACAGACGCCGTTGATTTGCATCGTATGGGGTTTGATATTAATATAGCCTTTATATTTGCAGGACCAGCTTGATTGCAACTATAGACATCCCCTGAAAGCACCATCCCACTTCACCGGCAAGAGATGGATAAGACTAACTGGATCATACATCAAAATGCTCCATGTTCAGAAAATAACAGCACTACTTACCTATACATATCTATATAAAAGAAAAATCAACATATTTACACATCAGTTTCTCAACCCATTAACGATGCAGAGATGGTTAAAATATACAGACTAGGGGAGTGAAGAGTTGCATCTAGACTATTTACTTAATTGTCTGCCACTCGACCGACTTGACCTAATACTCGATTCAAGATTGTGCCGGGCTTCGATAAACTTCCAAAACCAGCTTAAAGCACAAGTCAGTGATGATAGAATCTCAGTATGTTTTGTCTATGGTTTTAATTACACACCAAGTTCCAGAATTACATGTGTATCTAGTCATATGCACATTACATAGGGGATTTGAGTGTCAATCATACCAAATTGAAATGTATTCCTTTTAATAAGTCAAAGGACTTGATTCTAGAACAAGTTCCCTTAGAGCAGGTCCACACCGACTTTCTGGATTTTCTCGCATCTTTTCCCAAACCCTTTAACATTGCAAGCTGGCCTGAATCATGGATGAATGGTAACACACCACTTGTGGTGGAAAGGAATACAAGCTTATTGATCAATATGAATTCTGTGATGCCTAGACAGAGACGACGAATGATTGAAACCCTTTCCACACTGAGCGCACCGATACGGTTTCTCACTCTGAAGGATTCTCTGTTTCAAGATGGTAGTGTGAGGGAATCCCTTTCCTGTCGCAATGGCACTATACGTCGACTTATCCTCCAAGTGAACCCGTTGGTGCCTTGCGAGAGACGAGGGATGATTGAACCTCTTCCCACATTGAGCACAGGTGTAGGACTTTCCATCAGAATGAGTTCTCTGATGCCTGGATAGTGACGACGAATGATTGAAGCTCTTCTCACAATGGTTGCAGCTGTATGGCTTTTCACCTGTGTGCATTCCCCTCTTCAGCGTAGTATCGAAGGGGAAATCCTTATCGCCCTGGGCATACATCTTGGCCTCTAAGTGGACCTTGTGGTGCCTTGACAGAGAAGATGAATGGTTGAAACCCTTGTCACACTGAGAACACCGGTAGGGCTTTCCACCCTGATGGACCAGCTGATGCTTCTTGAGGTGGCGTTTCCTGACGAAGCTCTTTCGGCACTGGGTGCACTTGTAGGGCTTCTCCCCTGAGTGTATTCTCTGATGCTCTCTCAACGTGGCTGCGGCGGCAAAACACTTTCCACACTGGGCGCATCTATGCGGCTTTTCACCAGCATGGGTCTTTTGGTGCTGTTTAAGATTGGAAGCCGTTGTAAAGCCTTTACCGCACTGAAGACACGTAAACGGCTTGTCGTGGGCATGCAGCTCTTGATGTTTTTTGAGATGACGTCTACGCACAAAGCTTTTTCGGCATTGGGTACACTTGTACGGTTTGTCATCTGAATGCATTTTCATGTGCTCCCGGAGAGTGATGGCAGCGGCAAAGCTTTTACCACACTCCGAACATCTGTGTGGCTTTTCAGGAGAGTGCATCATCTGGTGCGGTTTCAAGTTAAATGCATCAATGACTCCTTTGCCAACCATCTCAAGACCAGTGGTGTAACTTTTCTCTTTCATGTGAATCCTCATGTGACTTCTTAGGCTGGCTTCAATGGCGAAGCTCTCACCACAGTGGACGCAAATGTAGGGATGAGTGGCTTTGTGTATTTCAAAGTGTTCGTGCAGATCAGACATGCAGTCAAAAATCTCACCACACTCACTGCACTGCAGGCCATGGGCTTCATGGATGATGACACCGTTCTCCGACTCAACTGTAAGCTCCCCTCCATGGTCCGACTCCACCTTTACAATATGTTCGCCACCACCCATCTCAGTCTTTAACAGCACCTCTCCGAGCAAATGCTCATTGCCTTTTATTTCTGCACTGCTGAAATACTGATGATGATCGTGGTGTATTTCAGATTTAATATAGTCATGGTCCGTCTCTGTTACCACATCCACGCAGGTCACCGCCCCTAAATCGCCATGAATGGCCTCCAGGTCAAGTCTTTTGTCCTCTTGAGTCATAATCTCAGTCTCGGCTCCATAATGCAAGTCGCCGACTTGAGTATGGGCTATGACACACTCAGATCCCAACGTATCGAGACCTGGTGTGTCACAGTCAGTCTCTGACTCAGCCATCAGGACACACTCCAGCCTGACGACTTCCGTCTTCCCGGTTAAGTGAAACGTAGCGTTGCTCTGACGAGCACCGCTTTCTTGCAAAGAAACTTGAGAGGTTGCCTGCTGCAGGCTCAGTCGGTTCTTGAGTCAGGAGCGGTCCTGCCTGCTGGAAGAAGGAACATCTTTAAATTAATCTGCAGAATGATAAATATTGCTGCTAAAACATTTAACTTTCATCTTGATGTCACTAGAGTAAAAATAAGGCATGCAAAACAGAGAGACTAAAGTAACTCTCACTAAATATCTAGAAAGTAAATCATTTTATGCTATTTAATGTGACAAAGAAACAAACAGCTGCAAATAAATGTGGAACAGGGAAGGTAAAATATCAAGCCATAAACAAATGAACAATAAATCCAAAAATCAGCAGGCTTATGTAGAAAACTGTGTTGCATAGATGAACAGAACTATAAAATAAGACTAAACTTTTTTTTAATGAACCTGATCTCGAAAATCAGAGCTATTTAGCACAAATATTGGTGGCTACAAATTGGCTAAGGTTAGCCTATAGGTAGTTTATATAAGGCTAAATTGACAGGCTAGGTTTATATATGAATCAACAGTTCATAGTCAATTTTCTCAAACGAGCAACACTGAATCACTGCTAACGAAACATGCCTCGTGAATAGAAAAAATGAAAAACCATATTTTCAACTTTCATATTCTGCTGGTATGCCATTGTTGGCTAGGTTAGCTGGCTAAATAGCTGCTAGTTAGCTTCCTTGAGCATGCATTATCAGCTAACTAGCTGGCTAACTAGCACAATAGCTGTATCATAAAAGGATACTGAACTGGAAAGCTGACAGACTGCCTTAAATTGGGCACCGTCATGTCATTTTTAAAGTCAAACATACACGTTTTAGTGTCGTAAAGCCACGTAGAGACTGATGCTACAGCTTCAAGAAAATACGCCGAGTTTAACGGTGGGCATCTTGTCCGCCTGAGGTTGGAAGAGCTAACTAGCTGTAAAATGGCCGCCGCGCCTAGCTTCCGCCCATCCTGCAAACACGCAGATGCAACACGCAACGTAAGGAAACGCAAATAACTCAGGTCACATTAATAGCTTCATTTCACCTCTCGCTGAAAACGGTGTTGTCATAGCTCCAAAAACGCAGGTTTGTGAAGACATAACGCAAACTGCTCGAGTTAAAGGCTAATCGCAGATGTACGCTATACGCGAAAGCCCGGGAAATGCGCCCCCCTTCTTACATAACGCGTTTTTGTTTAATGGCGTCGAATTAAAAACACAATAAACATGTATTTAACGTCTTTTGTGGCTATATGCCATTCTTAACATCGCCTAAATGGGTTGAGACGAGCATCGCGTTGCTATAAGCTGTGCTTATGCTATAGTCCTAGCCCATTTTTTAGCTGTGTGAAACAAACATGGCCTGTCGTCCTGCTAAGCCGCCTCGCTAGCGCAACACTAGCTGCCTCCGCCGCCATTGCTACCAAACAACACCGAACTTCGTGACGTCCACAATAATCGCTAGCGCTGATCGAGCGCTGCTTATCGCATTGTGCTCAGAAAATAGTCAAGATTGAGTATAAGCCCCAACATATGGCGTATCGTTAATTAAATAACAACATTGGGTCAAATATAGCACGCTAGTTAGCCAGCTAAGTTAACTTGCAACGGTATGTAAAACCCTGACGCACATAAACAATAAACGCTCATGCATAAAGGTATTTAAAAACAAAACATGTCCGACCTCTATGCCCTTTGATGGCTCTTTTTTTTTTTTTTTGCGAGATGCTCTGCTGGTAGTCAACGGCCTGAAGATCTTGGTTCAGTTGCGTCTTTACTGCCTGGTTGCGGTTTGCACTCTGTCACTTTTCTCTCTCCCTCCCTCCGTACATACGTAGCGGGATGGCGGCGCGGATCATCTGGCGCCAAGTACGTTGAAGCGCATGAGCAAAAAACAACAAAAAAACAAAGCGGTGAAGAAACAAGCGCTCGACCGCCCCCTATCGTCCTGGCGGAAGCGACCTTCGCCTTCAGTCCCAAACAAATCATTAGAGAACGGGGGAAATAGGTCATTTACATACTTTACAATAAGGTTCCGTTTGTTAATGCATTAGTATAAAGTGTTACAATGAACAGTACTTTTATAGCATTAATTAATCTGGTTAATGTTAGTTTCTACATATATTTAAACGTTTCAGGTTGTATAAGCTCAAACAGTAGAGCGTGGCGCTTGCAACGCCAAGCTCATGGGTTCGATTCCCAGGGAAAGCAAGAACTGATAAGAATGTCAATGTGTTTCTTTAATCCAATCCGTTTGGATAAAGCGTCGGCCAAATGCATAAGTGTAAATGTATAAATTGACAATATTGAATATATTGTGAACTGACATATACATGATAATATTTTAATTAAAGTCACCATGAAATCAAAATGGAATGGAGTATTGTAGTATTTATTATGAAGGGTTTATCAGTACACATAATTTTTTTCATGTGTTATGAATGAACTTGAATCAAAATAACTTTTCCTCCCTCTCGTTACTCAACTCTTCTCTCGTCTTCTCTTCGTGCTTTGCTTGCTATCTTGGGAAACCAAGTTAATATTTTGGTTTTAGGTTGTGATAGTTAATTGCAACAAAAAAAAATGTCTTTGTCTTTTTTTCCTTTTCTTTTTTTTACAGTGTCAGTAAATTGAATCTTATTGTCAAGTATGATCAAAAACAAAAATACACTTTCACCAAATTCCTCAATAAACTTTGGCTGAAATTTACATGATCCGAAATAAAAGTATATGTTATGAGGTCATAGAGGTCAGTGTTCTTGATCTGACCGTCCTGCTCAAGATGACCTATATCAGTAGTTTAAAATGTCACAGACAGCTCATCTGATAGAAAGAAGAAAGAAAAACGGTCTGGTTGTAAAACCACTGTATTAAATGTGATCAAAACATGGGTAGCATATCTTGTCATGTGGGAAACACCTAGGATTCAGGTCTTGTGAGGGAGGAATAAACCCCTAACATTAAAAGGATGTGAGGATATACTGTGGCCATCCTGAGCAAACATGGCTTCCTCAAAACAAGCGGTGTTCCCACTGTGATCAGACCACTAGGGTATGCCCTTTCCCCTTAAAAAAACAGAAGTACCATTGATTGTTGACAATTTCTGATGGAAAAGGGTAAAGAGATAAATATATCGTATTGGTATTTTATTGAAAAGAAAAACACCAACCCTTGCTTTAAATAGCTTATTTGTTATTGTTAAGAATACAAGACAAACTGGGTACATTGTACAGATTCAGTGTGACTGATTTCATAAATAACAGTGGTTTGTAGCTATCAGTATACCAGTACTGTCTTTTATGATCCCATGCAGAAAGGCTTTGGCCTTTGTTCTCTGCCAGTGAGGCTGAATGAAACATGACACAGTCAGCCAACATTCAATACCTGTCATTCAGAAACCTCATCTGTTTAGCTCCTGCCTGAACCTGTAGAGCTTCTCACCTCATTCCCCTGGTTTAAGGTCCTGGAATCAAACTGTGTGTGGCTAGATATTAATCTAAAAGAGTTGGGTGCACGTGTTGTACTGTGTGTCTGTATCATACATCTCACAACACTAATCTATGGTTAGCTCTACTTGGCTTTGTCAGTTTGAATGTTGGATAAGCTGCAGGTCTATCGTGAATTTTTCATGACTGTCAATGGCAGGCAGTGGCATTGTAAGGGTAAGCTTTGTTGAAGCAAGTCAACTGACAAGGCCTCATGGAGTTTTCAAGTAAAGTAATGCGTTACTTCCTTAAAAAGTAACAAAAGAAATTTAATAAAAGTAAAGCGTTACGTTACTTTTGGTTTACTTTTTCTCACCTAGGCTGGGCTTGTTTGTTCTTTAATAACAAAAAAGCTCTATTTTGTGGCAAAGCTAAAGGCTATTTCACACCAAAAGTGAAATAATAAGGCTGTAGGAACTGCAAATTCATGTGTGCACAGTAATCTCAGCTGTGCTGCCATTCTGGATCGCAGAAGAAAAGTTAAACTTTTTTTTTTTTAAACAGTATTTTTGCTTAACTGAATCATCAAAGGTCAGCAGCAAGTGCATTGGTCAATAAAGTTGATATTAAATGCCTAAAAATATTTGCTTTCTTTAACATTTTATGTTATTGTTATTTAATTAATTTTTAATTTAACTATTGTTTATTTACCGGTAATTAATTTAATTATTGGAGGTTTAAGTAGCATTCGGATTTGATTCTTTTCACTGGTTTTTATTCATACTGAATTTGTTTACATGTAAGTGAGATTAGCAAATACTCACATTTAGTCTAGAATTACAATAACCATCGTATTTACATCAAAATGGGGACAGTAAGTCAATAACTGGGAAAATAAGGCCCCTTGCATTTCTTATTTGAAAAAGTTTCTCCAATACAATACTTTGTTGTAAAATTTTAGAAGTAATGCATATTTTTACTTGAAATAATGACATAACTCGAGTTATTTGTAATGCGTTTCCCCCTCAACACTGACTACAAGTGACATTTTGATGAATTCACAAAGTACTCATCGCCATTCAACTGCACTGGAAGCCAAGCTGTCCATTTGTAGAGGTACAGATGAAAACTTTCAAGCTAATGCGAGGAACTTGGGAGGTAAATACGTATGATTCAGACACACATTAGTTAGATTATGATACTCATCTCACACACACTCGCTTTGAGTGGTATGAGTTGCATTATAATAAGATTAAAACATATTCTTAACAAACATTGTTTAATTTAGAAATTACATTAAATAAAATAATTGGGGGATGAAATCTTCATGTCATTCACCTTAATTTCTATCACTGACAGATTTATTCTATCACATTTATTCAGTTTTGACCCATTTGATTTTCAGCCACTATCAGCACTTTATTTTTGCGAAATATCCGCCATTTGTACATAGATAACAGAGGAATTGACTTGAACAGAAAATTCCTTGTAATGTTCAGACTTTCTCTCTAAATGAAAAAACGACCAATGTACAAAATTATGTTAACAAAACAACAACAACACAATTGTAATCAGTTAAAATGTAAAACTGTACTGAATTAAGTATATAAAAGTACAACCTACAGACTGCTAGTTTGGGGGAGGGGGGGTACTTACATTGGTTGAATTATATACATTTTTTACATGATATAACTATACTCAGATAACTTTAATTTTTTTTAAACATTCATGACAGGTGTAAGCTTGAGCACTGAACTCTGAGGGTGAATGCCATTGGAGTGGAGCTTTTCAAGGTTCTGCAGGAAGCCACGATGCTTCAGTCCATTAAGAATTGCTGAGTTACTGGAGGTTACACTCATATGTGTCCTGCAAATAATCAGTGAAAAAGAAAATATTTTATCTGTAATAAAATCTGTAAAATTGTCTTATATGTACCTCCAAATATAAGTAAATGGAAAGTGTTTAAACACTGGCAAGCATGAACCCTTAAACTGTATTAAACTATTTGACTGCAGTATGCATACTTCCTGTTACTACTACTGTTAAATATTAAGTGACTATATTTATGGGTAATACACATCTCACATAAATGGGATAGTTCACTCAAAAATGAAAATTATGTCATCATTTATTAATATCTTCTTTTGTGTTCAGCAACAAAGTCATACAGGTTTGGAACAACTTGAGGGGGAGTAAATGACCAAAATTTTCATTTGTGGATGAACTATCCTTTTAATGACCTTAGACTAACCTTGGAGAGTCAATCCCACTATCAGCTGTGTAACTCGGACTTTCTGCAGTTTCTCCTGCACAGGCCTCTGTAGGGTCTTTCAGATTTACACTCATGTTCCTAGTATCCTCAGATGTCTCTATTTTGCTCTGATGGCAGTCCTTCAGTTCTTGGTGACTGATCCAGTGGTTAGATTTGCCAGCATCAGCTTCATCTGCAGATTTATGTATGGTCTCAGTATCAGACTCCACTTCGCTTGTCTGACAGTAGTCAAAAATGCTGTTTTCCATGGCTTCAGTATGCTCATCATCTGCCAAACTGGATTCATGTAGTCTTTTCCTCAGACACTGGACCTCTTGTCTTGGGCTAGCACCTTTCTGAAGGATCAGGTGATCAGAAGACTGCCACCTGAACTCATGTGGCCTGCGTGTGGTTCTGGTGGGTTTATGATGAGCATGCTCCTCAATGAAATGGCCATCCCAGCCACCATCTGCACAGGCAGACTCATGGTAACGAGCTATACTGGTTTGTGATCGCTCACAGTCAAGGATGGATTCCTCATTTAGGCAGATGGAGCTACAACCATCCACATCCTCCACTGCCTTTTGATAGATGTGATGTTCATCATCTGTATACACCTCACTCTCAGTTTGGCTTGTGTTTCTGTCCAAAGTTTGACCATCTGGCAGCTGATGGCTAGTTATGTTGCCAACTTGTTGGTGTGAGGACAGTAGATCAGGACGGTGGTGAGACTCTTCTTTACTGTTAAGTAGATGTAGGGAAAGTCTACGTTGAATTGTAGGTTTAGGCCATGAGAGGGGTATATCTGTTGTAGGACAATATGAAGGATTATTTACAATGTTATTTTGGTCAGGAACATTTCTCAAGTGTCCATCCTGATGTTTAATTTCTTTTAATCTTTCGTTTCTGAACTCTCTGCTTCGGACTTTATTCTCTCTCAGCTTAATTTTGTCCTCTATCCTCAATGTGCTGCTCTCAGGATAGGCAGAGCTGTAATCTCCACAAAGCTCGTGAATTGGTTGAACATCCAGAGTGGAGTCCACAGTCAGTGCTCTTTCATACACCTGTTCACAAGGTGCATCCTTCAATGTGTGAGATTTCTCCACGCTGTCAGCAATTGGTTTTGCTCGATGAGGATCCCAGGATTTTGACCTGTGACCTGCTCTTTCCTGCCGTCCAGTGGTTGGAATCTTGGCTTCTCTCCTCCTTTGTTCTTTATGATTGATGTTTGTTTCCGCATCTCTTCCTGGCAATCCCAAAAATGGGTTGTCTATCCGTTTCTTGTAGACGCATTTTGGATTCAGAACGGTACTCTCAATATTATTGTCTGGTTCATGCAAAGAACATTCTCCTCTGAGGTTAGGCATAATTTGATCATCTGCCTCTAAATCTTCAGAACATTGGAAAGTCTTATTCTTTGTCCTTTGCTTCTCTTTGGATGACGGTCCTCTTCTCTTGCTACGAGTAGCTCTAGGGGCCGATTTCTTCCCCACAGCCTTTGAAGTATGGTGCCTCGGCTTAGCTAGAAGAGCTTCTGTGGAAATGCCCTTGTCCACAGCTTTCTCTTCAAGCTTCTTCATAAGAACCGTGTGCTTTACTAGATTGTCCACAGTCAGCTCTGGGTTGATCCGTTTGATGATGGCATGTTCTAGATCCCTGGGAAGGTTGTTTAAGTCATCCTCATCCCTGACAGGCCATTCCTCCGGTGGAAATTGCCCAGAGAATGTGGCATATTCTTTCTTTAGTTTGTTGTCCTTCTTCCCCGTGTTTCGTCGGAAGAGGTTAAGCCCAAATTTGCGGCCAGCTTTCTCCTTGTCCTTGCGGCTAGGGTTGGTGGATTTGCTAATCTCACTGGCCTGGTAGTCCGCTGCAGTAGATGTGGCCTGATGCTGAACGGAGGGCTTGGGTTCTTTGGTCCACTTGAGGCTTTTCCCAGTGCATTCACTGATGCTGATGGATTGATGTTCTTGGCCAGGTGGAGGTACAATGGTTGAAGGGGTGAAGCAGCTGCAGGACTTACAGTGGGCCATGACAGGGACCTCACTAGAGGTGTCCATGCAGCTCTCGTTGCTCACCAGATACGTGATGGGAGGTGGTGACTGCAAGTTACTGTCGCCAGAACTCCAACAATTCCTCTCTTTCACCATATTGTTGGTGATGAAGTATGTTTGAGGGGTGACTACAAAGTAGCCCTCGCCAGTGTGATAGATCTTCCTCTCCTTAATAAGAGCTCCCAAAGCATTGTACAGGATGTCTTGAGTAGGAATGGTCATTCCTGAAACAATCATTTGTTGGTGTAAATATAGCCATTTCATAATGAAAATAAAGTAAAAATACAACAAGGTAGTGCACAGGTAAGTGAAATATGACGTAATATTATGTTACCTGGGTGTGCTTTCATCATGTAATTGATCAATGCTTCCTGGTTTACAACCACATTGGCGGAATTCAAGTCTGATATGACAGAGCACAATATTTCAGACAGTGGAATGAACTGAGACTGGGAGATTGGTGACATCTGCACAGGGGAGAGATCACCTACAGAAAACAAAGATAATAATATATATATTTTAAATATAGAGATTTTCATTAAACAGCTTAATTATAGTTGGAGTATTTCAACCAACACACAATGAGACAAATTTTCAGCTGAATTTCGAATAAAAACTGAAAACTAGCTCAAGGAATTTCACTTGATTCTTCTAAAGACTGGAGACGTTTTCTTTTTCCAAGTCATTTTTAATCTCTGTGTGATATTCACTTTCGCAAAGCTACAAAGTAATTCAAATAATTTCTTAACATTTACATCCAAATAACATGTCTAAGCTCTAAGGCAATAAGCTTTCCAGGTACTTGTCTTAAAGTGCAAGTTGTTTATTCCACAAGCGGGCAAGTATTAATGTCAAGTTTCATAATGCATTGCAATTCAAAACATTTCCGTTTGAGCTACCAAAACAAGTAGTTTCTTCAATTATATACAATCACTGAGAAAACCAAAGTCTTGATTATTAACTAGGGGTGGGTAGATTAATTGTTGAACATTCGCCAGCAATGACTTTCCATTCTGCTGTTGATTAATTAACCCAGAATAATTAGACCAGGTATGACTCACTCTAAAACTCACACAAACCTGGACACATTAGTTGATTCAGATACATACATCAGCATATTTTGTAAAAAATATTTGTAATGTGTTAAGAACGTAAAGGTGAGGAAACAAGTGTGGTTCCCAAGTTCCTTCAAGTGTTGTAAAATATAACTTTTACTATATTACTAGGTTTTATTTGCGCAAAAGCAAATGAAAGAAATGTTTTACAAGAAGTCACTTCTATTCCTGACCTGCGGTTTCAGCTTCATTCATCTGCTAGTTCCCATTAAATGTCTGACTCTCTGCTCTCTTAGCAACTAATCCATTCTTCTTTGTTGTAAGAGCACTCAGAGAGAAAGCAGACTTCTCAGAGTAAGCTGAAGCATGCCTTTGCTTATCCCTTTCCACTTTTGACACCATTTTCCATGGGAAAAACATCCCGTCTAAGGTCTTAAACAGGAAACATCTCATCTAAGGTCTCTGACCACATGTAGTCTGAGAGGTGCAATGAGAGGAAAACCTGATGCATGCACTTGATAAACTCATCCTGGTCTTTCTTTATTTCAGGAAGGTGGTGTAAATATGGGAATAACACATCCTTATATTGTCCTTGGGATGTAAATAATTGCAGAAACTGTCTATTTAACAATAAAAATCTTTTTAGAAGTAAATGTGGATGTGCTCTAACTTTATATCACTGGCCATGTATTTCCAACTTCGTTTTATTCCTCAACGAAGAATGAACAAGAACTTCACTGTGAGTATATCAGGGCCTTACATGTGATTCAAAGTCTTTTCAGAGAAAAAGTGTGAAATGTTTTGCACAACAATTGAGAGTTCCAGCTCCAATTGAGCTTGCGTGGGCATGTGGTTTTTACTAAGGACACAAGCACCCTTAATTCCTCTCTCTAGGGAAATACATTGGGCTCATTGTCTCATGAAGCTGCTCCAACAACATTTTTTGTCACAGGAATACCTCACCATGGCAGCCATGTCACTGCAAATAGTGGCAAGGAAAAAGTAGAAAGGGAGTGGGAGGGAGTCAAGTCTTTAAATGATAAATTACATATGAACATAAAATAAAAACAACTAGTGATTTAAATAAGTATTAATTAATTTGAGTAAACGAGATCTGAAAATCACATGTGAAAGTCTTGTACATGTCCTGGCTACTCAAATACCCATTTTGTCTTTACAGCAGGCAACTTTCGTGATACTGAAATGACAAACAAGATCACTTGACCCCTTTATCACACAAAAATAAACTGTAATTGTAAATAAACACAATCCTAAGTTCAATCAAAACAAAATAATTACATTTTTTTAATATTTTTAGAAATTAACCTTTCCATTTGATTTACAACCTGAACACAAATTGTGTACGACACCCACAAAATCCTTAAATATATGTAATAATATTAAATTATTTAATAAAGTAGGTAAATCTATATCACATCACACATTTAATGGTTTTGATTATCAGCTTCAAATGTTAATAGTAAAGCTCATAAAGAAACTTTTAGTGGACATATTTTGTATATTAAATAATAGTATGTGTAAAGTGTGTTTTTTTCTATTATTATTTTTTCAGTTTCAATAACAATACCTGATGCATGTTCCACACACTTAAATGTTTCAGGACATGTAGGTTTGGATTTTGTTTTCCCTTAATACTAATTAAGGGAGCTAATAATTAAGGCCATTTTCTGGACTAATATTTAAATTTAAATACACACACACACACACACACAGACAGACACACATACAAAATAACATAAATAAGGAATAAATGTGTGGCTTTTCAACAAAGGATTTGTCAAGGTACTGATAGGTTAACCAAAACAGCTTAATTATTGTTTGAGTTTCTGTTAAAAACAACCTGGTCAGCTGTGGGTGTCAAACTTCACAGAAGGAATCCACAGAGGTAATTAACGTGCAAGTGCTCTGTTGATTCAAGCGCAAACATATACACCACAAATAAGGCGCTCTTCAGTGATGAATGAGCTTGTACTAATAAATACAAGATTTGAATGTGGTATGGTTCATTCCTTACCTACATTATACTCTCTAGAGTGGCTGGAACAACAAAAACACACAGTGGACTGTGATCTTTAAAAGACGGCGTGAAAGAGAAAGTTAATTAAAGGTAACTTGACAATGGCAAACATATTTAACCCCCTTTGGGCAGCTTCCTGCCTCTGAAGAATTCTGTGCTTCATGGGTGGCTGAAATCACATACTTGTATACACACACACACACACATACACACACACAAACACTGCTATAAAGGACACAAAGATGGTCAGATGTATTCCTTCATACAAAATTAAGGCTTTATGGTTCAGAGTATAGAGAGTATCATATTATATTACAATTAATTTTCACAGCATTTAAGTAAATCATCCGGCATTTTTTGTTCCCATTTTTATTTTATTATTATTGTATACAATTTCAAGTGAAAAATTCAACCTTTTAGGCGTAAACTAAGTGACCTGAACACAACAGAATTAAAACATTTAAATCACAAATATTTGAATGAAAACTAATCAGCACAAAATGTATCACCGTGACAGATCTATAGTCACACAGTAAAAATGCTCAATTGCATTAAATATGTAAATTTGTATTTTTTTTAAAAACACTGAATGAATAAAGAATAATGAAGATTTATTTTAAAGTAAACTATTTTTAAGTTTAAAATACAAATATGCCTTTTAGAAAGCCATCTCAACACTAAAGAAAGTCCTGCATTGTACAGGTGGAAAGCCCAATTATTTGAACATTTCTGAGGCGAAGTGCCCTTTGTGCAGCAATAAAAATGTCTGAATGACCTCAGCAGCTCAAGAGGTCAACTCTCTCATAAAAAGGCACTTGAAGTTCATGGTTCAAGAAAAATGGGCAGAGAGAGAGTAACAGAAGCATGTGTGTAATCATAAATATCAGTATGCGTTAATGCACATAAAAGGCTCGACTTTATGCTTGATTTAGAAAAATGTGTCCTATTAAAATCAAAAAGAATCTCTTGTGGGCACTTTGACTTTGAAAAACAATTTTGCAAAGGGAGATTTTTACACCCCGCATCAAAGTTGTCGTTCAGCTTTCTAGACATGCCCAACAGCCATTTGAAAGTTATGAGATACTTTAAAAGACCAAACCCCACTCTCTTAGATTCCTTTAAAATTCACCACGAGTCCACGACAACATGATGCCCTCTAACATAACATCACTTCAGTACTTCAACTGTTTCAAGCCAAAAAATTATGCATTTTCAAGCAGAGGGCAAAGACATGCAAAAACAAAGTCTACAAAACAGATCTATGTCTAAGCTACTTAAAGCTTCTGTGGAGATGGTTCTGTTCCCCTTGAGTTCTTCTGCTGGAACTGAAACATTAATCACAGTAATTCTTCATGATTTCAGACCACAGCAGTCACTGCCCCTAATGCCGTGACGCTCCATTTACAAAAAAAAGAAAAAAGAATGATGTATGCAGAATCATATGTTGTTTTGGGCTAGCTTCAATCTTTCAGTTCACCATTCAGTACAGTACTTGTGTACTCATGCATGCACACATTCGCTTCAGTCTTTGTTTTCTCAGCTTTGCATGCTTGTTGGTGGACTAGCGAAAAGATTCTGTCATTACGTTGGGTTCCTGGTCATACCTTCTACTATGAAGGCGTTACAACATTTTGTCTGCCATATCATGAGTAAAACGGCCAATAAATCCAAAGAGGCCCTAAACATCTATTCCTTTTAACCACTAACAAACAAGCGTCTGGGGTAGTTCTGAAATGAAACACCCGTGTTAAATGTTAACCATGTCAAATGTTACAAGGGGAAAATGAAGCTCTTCTACTGATCCTCCCACAGAGGCATCATGGATGAACTCTCTCTCTGGTTCGTTAGACTGATTAAAAGGGCCATTTTACAATGTTGACGTGCTTCTTGATACTCTGTGGACTTGTGTATTGATTAACAGAAGAAACTGCTTCATGTTGATAACACTGCTGACGAAATATGGCTCCACGTTTATGTTGTCATTTGATCATCATACAGCCGTAACAGTGATATGAAACAAACAAACGAGTGACGTATAGCCAAACCACTATTTTGACTTTGCAAAGAGTCACAAAAAGCCCCAACAGCTCCTGTATTAGAGAGAGTACGGTAATGTTTTGTAGCATATTGGATATCAGGTCTCACAAAAGGAGGTCATTATCAATTGGTAACATATCTCAGGTTTCAAGGCAAAACTATGGGAACCCTTTTGAAGCTGATGCAATTAGGCCATGTCACCTGCCGCCGGTAAAGTCAATGTTCTCGGGCCTTCGGTCGATAGAGCAAGAATAACAAGGTCTACAATACCATTCGAAAGTTTGGGGTCAGTATGTTTTTTAAAGAATTTAAATACTTTTATTCAGCAAGGATTCATTAAGTTGATCAAAAGAGACAGTAAAGATATGTACAATGTTAAAAGATTTCTTTACCTCATTTCTTTTATTAATATAAATGCCATTTTAAACAAATCATAGAATGATTTCCGAAATTGAATATCCTTCATAATGATGCTGAAAATTCAGCTTTGCTCTGCACAGGAATAAATAACATTTTCAAATACATTAAAATAGAAAATTACTTAAATGGTAATAATATTTCACATTCACAATATTACTGTTTTTAATGTAATTTAATTTGAATTTAATTATTGATCAAATATATGCAGCTTAGGCAAGCATTAGAGATTTACTTTTCAAAAACATTTGACCTTTTTATACTGTAGTGTATATTCTCTCAATGACGTTTGTGATTCAGTCATTGAAATACATGATAATAATCATGCATAATTACAAAGTAAAATTAAAAACCAAAACTACTGCCATAAAGTAATCCTGATGGTCTGTGTCTATTAGATCATTTTAATCAGTATACAGAATCATGATTTGCTTGAAGAGATGCTAATGTGTTTCCTACCAGTTTTAATACTAGAAGATAAAGCAGCCACAGTTTACAACATTCTTACACCACTAATCAAGTTCCTTGCTGGTAATTTCAACCATATGAGAATCATTTCCTCTGACCAAGGCTGAGCTACAGATTTTAGACCTTCACATAATGAAGCTTAATCTAAGCTGCAAACAGCTTTCACACCAAAAGCTAAGATACAATATCTTGATTTCAGTTCATTAGTAGCATGGATATGGGTTAGTCAGGTCAGGTCTACACTATTTACATCATTTTTGGAAGGAGAGGAACGGCAATATGAGGGAAGTGCTGTTCACTAATTGCAAACATCTTACCTGCAATGCTTAACAGTAGGAGAGCAGGATAATCTTTCATTCGTTTGAACAGGCCTAGATCTCCACCTGGCTGCAAACTACTTAAATATGTCATCTAGCTTAGATTTCATCACGTAATGGTTCCTGTATAATGGAAAAAGGATGCTATAAGCAATATCTAACATACTTTAAAAGCAGAGGTCAGATTTTGAAATAATATATAGGGAGACGCCTTCAAATCAGGACGGAAAAGGGAAATCCATTTCAGCTACATTCAAGGAGACATGACGAAATATCTCCGGATCACTCATACACACAGAAAAAACCCACAGAAAGGCACATATACAGACAAAACATACTCACATCTGTTTAAAAAAATTATAAAAAATGTGAGTTCCCAATCTGAAAATGAGAAGTCTTATGAGCGGTGTTTGCGAAGCATGAATTTTTGCATGTGGACATAATTAACGTCACGAGAATTGAAGCATTTTTCGAATGTTAAATTTGTGTCAGCAGATAGAGGGACAGGGAAGAGCTCTATGAAGGAAAAGAGCGTCTTGGCAGGGTTGTTTAACTACGCTGATGGATGAAGGATACATGATTTCAATGGGTGAAAAAAGGAGACATATGGAAGAAATACACATGGCTGATCGTGGCAGGGTGTTTGGTTATCTTGGAAAAACATTCCATTGGTTGCTTTCTTAGAAACCAGATCTATCTCCACCTTTATCTCCCAAAACTGGGCATACATAGGATTCTGGCCAAATGGATTAGTTAATTTACTTAAATAAGGAAAAAATCTTTTACATAAACATACCTGACATTTTTATACTGGAATCTCTGCCTGTGATGAAATTACTTTAATTAAATAAAGTCCAAAATGACAACAGTTTTCTACAGATCTATACATGGGTTTAAAAAAAGTAAAGAAATAACTCTCTGTTTGTGATGATACATAAATCCATAATTAAGCAATAATAATAGGTCCATAATATTTACTACTTTATTTACTTGAAAAACATGATACTGAATGTCATTTTTTATTTGATTTAGTTCCAAAAGTAATTTTATTTTCAAAATGATCATAGTTTATTGTATAACTAAAAGCAACCCACATAAATTATTCGATTTACTCAAAAAACATTGAATAAATATTTCCCCACATCCTGAAGTCTCTGCTTGCAGTAATACTCTCACTTTCAATTTCATTTCTTTAATTATTTTACAAACACATGTTGGCTGAACTGTGCCTCCTCTGTTTACGGTGCACACCTGGAAGTGTTGTGGTCAGCAATGACATCTTTGAGGAAAGCGCTGGGGAGCGATGACCTCTGGTGCCTTGTTAACCAAGAGGGCAGCTTTCAACGCATGAGAACTGCAGGGTGTTGACCTCGGGATAAAAGAGTCCAGCACGAAGCCATGTCACAGCTAATGAGCTGAGATCTGAGAGATGTGGTCTACACTGCATAAACCCCCAACAAATCAGTTTGCTTTGGTGGAGGCACACCAGAGAACATGCATCACCATTAGGTTTGAAGATATAAATGTGTACTACCACTAACAAACAAAATTTAAGTTAAACCAGATCAGTGACTGAACATATCAGTGATTAATTGAACTCAACTCCTCATTAGAACCAAGCAAACATGTTATACCCCGCTGAGTAATGATGGCATGATCCAAAGCTCTTCAATAATGCAGACACTTCAGACTTCACCCATTGTAAGCGCCTCAGATTTCAACAGACAGGCATTTCTGACAGGGTGAGGCATTCTGGAATTTCTTGTTTTTGCAAATCCTAAAATTTCTTTTCATTACTCCTATGCCTCCAATTGTATACATCTTATAAATGATGCATGGAAAAAAAGATGCATGGAGAATTCAGTGAACTCCCTCGCCATATCGCGGTTCACCTATCGCGCCCTCAGTACATTGCAGATTTATAAATATGTTATATGTAAATCTATATCGCGGGTTTCTGAGGGGAGATATGCGTTATATTGATAACATGATTCGTTCGTTGCAGTTCCGAAATGCAATCGATGGTGCCATGCAGATGTATAAGAACATCCTTACACAAAAGACAAAACAGAGTCCGCAACTGCCGATCACTATGTTCCTCACCCGCAAAAAACACAAAAAACAAAAACACTGGTGCTCCTACAGTGGAAATAGAAGTTACGATGCTGGACGACGATATTGCAGCACCATACGAAGCGCCTGATGAAGCGGTGATTTCAGAAGAGCTGGAGTAATGCTCTTCTTTGCTGTGCAGTACATTTTACCTGATCTTTTAGTAAAAGTAATTTTTAGTTTTAAAAATTGTTTAAGACTGTATAAAGAGTTTATATAAGACTGTTTGGAGGGTTTACAAAAGCTTAAATAGATATATACCGTAGATTTTTTTTTTTAAATATACCGTAGATTTCTATATATATATATATATATATATATACGCTACTTCATTGTTTTTTCGGCTGAGGCGAATTACTGTACTAGATTTAAATTTTTGGAAATCTGCCCGTTAACTTGCTTTATGCTTCTTCTACACCTAAAGAGGTAGTTCACCAAAAAAAGACATGTTATTATTTCTATGGACCACGCTATCGTCACGCCCTCTTGTCATAAAACATCAATCCATAGTAACGAGGGGCAATCAAAAAAAGGACATAAAAAAGTGATAGTGATAGAAAATGAATATCAATGCATTTATTGTGATTTGGGGAACATTCATGAGTGTGGCACTGTCGTGCATCGGGCGGCTCATGTTCAGGTCCCGGCTCACAGACTTTTCCCAATACAAATAAAAATTAGCCAAAAACAAGACAGCAGGCTCAATATTTCAGCTGAAAATGTCAATGAGTGTTATGAGCAAGAGGGCACAAAAAGTGCAAGGGCCCCAGTGAACAATCCGTCTTTTCACTTAATGTGAACTTATAATCAAGAGGACAGAGGGCAAGGCAGGCTCATTCATCATCCCATCTGCTGAAGAGTAATCACAGCCACTAACCCTTTCCTGCTGACCAAACACAAGCCTAGAAAAATACTGAAAGTATTCAAAGTACTGAACGCGTGTAATATTTAAGACCCAATTCATGTGTGATGTCATTTCAAACAAAATTAGGGCAAAACAAAGTTCGTTTGGAGTTTATTTCTGAGACCAGAGGAGGCTCATTTCTTCAGTTTTTTCATGTTTAATACTGTAAAGCTGCTTGCTTTAAAGCAACCTGTTGTATAAAAAAACTGTAAATTGACGTGAGCTGAATTGCAGAACTGAATAACATTCACTTGGCTACGATCAGATGGTTTCTTAACAGCTGTTTTCACACTGCTGACATTTTTGTTGTGTATATATTTTGTTATTGAGTGAAAACTGCGCAACACATATTAGCATATCCATCTAAACACTGGATGTTTACTAACAGTTTAGCGCTAGTACATTGCGGCCTTTAAAGTGGTGTTAAAAAAAAAACCTTGGCGATGTTATTTTACGATTATCTTTTTCAATTTTAATCTTATTTACAGTAACATAATTTCAATACTTTCATAAACCATACCTAAAATCGTATCTTCAAGCTAACATTTCATTGTTAAAACTACCTCCTGGCGCCGTTTCCAGACAACAATAAAAAGCCTCCATGGTACCCCCTTAAGAATGAAACAAGGGACATCGGCTCCAATGGTCAAGCTATAAACCCAGCTGGTGGACAACCACTGGACAGGACATAACTCAGCACTATAGGCTCTGGTGAATGGGCAATAAATTACAAAAACACTGGTGCTGGCCTTATTTTACCGCAATGGACAATCTGACCTGAGGTCTCAATTTATATGCATATGAGAGTGTGCTTCCAATTTCTGAGAGAAAATAAAACAAGTGAAAATAGCTGTGGGTTTTCGCTCGCTCTACTCCCAGTCCCAATTAGCGTGTGGTCGTAGCTCAAAAATGCCCTGGTTACACAATATACCTCTCAGTGCTTTAACACATGCACCTTCATCGCTTGTGACAGCAGGAGCAAATGGCGGTTCTCACAATTTTCATGTTTGTAGTGAGCAAACCAGATGCCGCCCAGGAGCAACGACACATGGGGCAACAGAGATTCACGCTGTCACAAAAGGTTTGGCACCTCAACATGTGACCAACGAAAACAATTCCATGCCTTATCGAATCACAATAATAATCGCTGGGCATGAGTTTTGTTCCCACACCAAATAACAATGGCCATTTTTCTTGGAAGTTATCGGCTTCAGCAGAGACTGAGCAGTGAAAATCGAGTCAGAGGAGACTCACAGCTCCCCAGAAATCATATTTCCTGTCATCTGGAAATAATGCACTTATGTTGCACGCACACAGTTACGCCTAAAGCATGCTGAGATCTCGTGGGGAATTGTTGGTCAGGTTAGGTTAAGAGGCTACCTTCTACAGCGAACGGAAATTATGTGGTTTTCTATTATAGCTGGGGAAAAACAATCTGGGGACCTTTAGAGAGAGACTGGAGGAAGAGGCATTCGTGAGGACAGGGGAGATTGTAGATCTCCTATAGAGTATGAGGATCCCTATAGAGATCTGCAGGGAAATGTCCACAAACGAAGGTTACATTTCAATTTTCTAATGAAATCTGTCAATGTCAGTAAGGATCTTTGAGATGATAAAAAGGAGAAATACTTTAAAAACACATGCCATGTTTTTGGAAGCATTTACATTATCGTCTACAGTCTATGTCAAATGGTGTAACCATCATGTAAAAAGTACTAATATAATTTCTGTGCATTTGCACGCACGTGACTGAACACAATTTAAACATGTTTTCAAATATGTGGTTCAAGAGTAAACATTTTTTTGATTCATGCTTAAGTGTTAGGGTTACTCCATTTGACACTAAATATGTAATTTTCTTAAGCGGAAAAAAATAATGACTCTGGCAGAGTTTAATAAAATAAATGTTAAAAGTAATTATATTTTAAAACATAGTTTCACTATTTATTCATTTTTTGAAATAATGATAAAAGATTATTCAAAACTACTTATTACAAAACTTTTAAAATAATTCATCCATTTACAAATTTCAGCCTTTTAAGGAAGACGTTTTACTTTTATCCCGAAATTACACTACAAAGAATTTCAAAATCAAAACATGTTCATCATTTTTCATGTATGAAATAACTCAATAGATATGGACGCAAGAAGAGTCAATGAACATAGGCTATAACTTTCAGGATAGCATTATTGGTCGATTTGTCTGCTAAACCAACATGTCCAAAAGTGTCAAATGTCACCATGTCACTCATCAACAAAGTGCTAAAGAAACTACCTCTGATCAAGTTCAGTTACATTAGCAGAGGTAGACGAAGCTGGGGGACGATCATCAGGGGCGTTCATGAATGAATATATTACAAAACCCCTGCAAATAGCCAAAAGTCGACCACCTACCTACTGCTTGGACGGTGTATCCTTTGGGTGACCTCAGCGCCCTGCGCATCCACGCTTCCCTCAACACCTCCAAGTTATTGGCATTGCCCTGAACAAGCAGCACGTAGTTCTCCAGCCATCCCTGGAAAGAAACTTCCGCCACCGCTTTCACGAGTCTTTTATTCCAGAAGCTTCGCGAATTTTGCGACTTAAAATCCGCAAACACGTCCTGTCCGTTAGCGCTGCTCGCGCTGTGTTTGACGTCCTCGTCCCGGCTGAGAACAACAGCGAGCGACGCGGCTGACAGCTGGACCGAGCGGTGCTGCTGGACAGACATTTCCGCCGACACGCGAGTCTCGGTCTACGCGTACTTCTGGGAACGAGACATCATCATTCGCTATAGTTAATCCAACAACAGTGGGGAAAAAACAGTTTGAATGTCACATTTCTGGAGAGCAAGACGCCGCCCAGTGTGTCTCGACTCGGCATGTGTGCTTTCGGTGTCTAAGGGCTCCCAAGGCAACCGCCGCTGATGACGGAGTGACGCAGGGGAGGCGCGCAGCAGCGCACCAATCAAAATACCCTTTAATTATACGTGCGCGTTCGCGTCTGGGTTCTAACTGAAAATAATCTACACATATATTTACGTTTATGCATTTGGCAGACGCTTTTATATAAAAGTTACCTTGTAACTTACCTTGTTACCTTGTCAACTTACCTTGTAATTGAGTTGCACATTGACATTCTAATCAGTTCTAGCCTTCCCTGGGAATCAAACCCACGACCTTGGGGTTGCAAACAGCACGCTCTATTGCTTGAGCTACAGGAAAGTCAATTTTCTTTACATGAGCTTGTTTCAAAGCAGCTTTACAATGGTCATAGGAAAACAATAAGCTTGTTTTGGCTGTACAGTAGCTCTAGAAGAGCCAATCAATAATATTGATGAATATTAAGTGTTAAGTTCCTTAACTAAGCATGTCAGAGTGGCAAGTGGAAAGGAACCCAAAATTCCAGCAGGTGACGGAATGAATGAAGAACAGAATGGAGAAAAAAAGTCTTGGGAGAAACCAGGCTCAGTCGCAGGACCAGTTCTCCTCTGGCCAACAGACAAAAAGTGCATGATTTATTAAATTGACAACATTTCAGGTCAAAATATTAAATCCAGTTCCGTCTGGTTGGAGATCGGGTTCATGATCTTCACAGGGAAGGGTCTAGTTGAGTCACGGTCTCTGCAGACACTTCAGGGTTGTGTGTTGTGGTCGTGTCAAGGTGCAGGTCCTTCATCTGATCTGGATACGGCCCGGAGCCAGCTGACCATGGTAACCTCGGGATAAACAGAGACTAATACCAGCGTAGATGCCATTCTTCTTATGATGATACGATTCTTATGATGATTCTTCTTATGATAAAACGATCAGGTGTTATGGGAAGCAAACTAAACTAAATTCAAAACTAAATTCCAAATATCAAAATACATTTGATAAAACAGGGTAACAAGTTATATAATGTTTACTGGGGAAAGTTAAACGTCATAAATAATGTTTTAAAGTTTTAAAAGTCATAAATAATGATTAATTTATAAATTACTATATATTAGTAACACCAGTAAACAAACAGTACTAGGAAAATTGATGGTTAGCAAGGTACTTCAGTGTGAAATTGTCCCTTTTTTGTCATTAAACCACAATAATTATCAATAATAATCAATTAATTACATTTTATAAATGCATATTCTTTGAGCACTAAGATAACGTTGCATAAGTTGTATGGTTTATTCTACCTTACATGGTGTAGAGGAGCAAACTTTAATGCAGAGAATATTTCATAGTCATTTCTATAAGCACAAACCTATAATTTTTGGTTAAACATTTCCACAATTCCAAAAAAAAAAAAGTAATCTCTGTGGAGTAAATGGTCATAATGGAACCATTAAACAGAATATTGAATAAAATATAAACATAAACACCTAAAACAATTAATGAAACGGCACAAATATAAAAAGTAGCCTGATATACAGAATATCAACCTAAAAAGTGAAACTTTTCCCAGTAAACCTTATATAATTTGTTACCCAGTTTATTCAAACCTATTTTGATATTTGGGAATTTAGTTCAGACTTCATAAAATACAACTTTAGAGGGTTTTCTGTTTGAAACTTCTGCAGAGAAAACACACTTTTGTTTTTACTTAAAGTTATATAGTTGTATGAGATATAGCTTTTGAGACAACTTTCTAATGTGAAATTATATCACACTATCATAAGCAATATGGTGAGAGTAAGAAGCATGAACACTGCAGCTAAAATTTCACAAATTACACCGTTCTCTAGTCAGACTGTTATTTTGAAATATATACACATTCAAAAATAAGTTTGACATCCGAAATCCTGTGCAAAGTTAAAACGCAAGCTTTGCCTCATGTAGGGTAGATGAGAGTAGGTTACGTGGCTGAAATCGAACCTAAAGGTCTGGCAAATAACAGAAAGATCAAAAGATGGCTCAAATGAATGTACGAGTATAGGGTGAAGGTCTGGCAGTGGAACAGGATATTGTGTTTCCTCGGTGTATGTAAAGAATACATTCCCTCTTCCCACCATAAATCATGTTAAAGGTAGACATGCAAACTTTCTGGAAGATTGCCATAGAATGCATTTAAAGACCCCTTCCAGTCTCCGTGTTCAGGGAATCAGACCTTGTATGTCTGTATACATCTGTGTTTTAAAATGAGTCAAAGCATCTGTTCTGACCACAACCTCATCAGGACTGGTCATGTTCTTTGTATATATATATATATATATATATATATATATATATATATATATATCCCGTTTCTCCAAGGTCAATTTGATTCAAAGCTTTTGATTCAAAGAATTCAACAGAAGTTAACGAGATGATGTGAAAGCATAGATTTGATCGTGCATTAGCGCATATATTTGACAAAATGGTTTATATGTAATATATATTCCTATTACACAGATTTTCTCATTATCTGTTCGGAAAAGTTTGAAAGTTAGGATGTTCAAAGGGGAATGAAATTAATAACCACTTGCATACAGACTAGTGAGAAATAAAGATAAATATAAAGGTATAATAAAATAAAGACTTTCTTATAGCTCAAACAGTAGATTGTGGTGCTTACAATGCCAAAGGTCATGGGTTCGATTCCCAGAGAAAGCAATAATTGATTAGAATGTCAATGTGTTCCTTGAATGCAATGTAAGTTGTTTTGGATAAAAGTGTCTGCCAAATGCATAAATGTAAAATAAAGGTTCCAAAAGAGATGTTCCAAATGTTTTATGGGATTTAATATAGAACCTTAGGGTTCTTGATTCAATTTTAAAGAACGCTTAATGCCAAAGGTTCTATATAAGGAGAAATGTCTTAAATTATTGCATAATACTTTCATGTTACTTCAATATGCTCTAATGCTAAGTTGTTCAAAAAATTGAATAAAACAAAACTATTTTAAACTAAATCCATAAAATGATCGCATGATGGAAATGTGAAGTGCCTGAAAGAATCCTTTAAGGTTCTATATAGAGTGTGAGGCCATAGAAGAACCATTTTAGGTTCCCCAAAGAATCTTCCAGTGATAATTTCTTAAAAGATTTTAATAATCGTCCAATTTTCTACTATTAAGAACCTTTTGTGCAATAGAAATTTTCCATGGATGTTAAAGTTAATTCATAGAACCATAGATGCTGATAAAGCATTTTGAATGCCATCTTTAGTGTAATCTAGTGCAAAGTTAGAACGTTTAAAGTTCTTACAGTCACACTTTGTCTGTACGTTTGGCTTTGACAGTGATTTTTCTTTTTCAGACTGAAACATGACTCCTTCATTACTCTTTCATTATGAGTGCACATGCATCCTCCTGCAGTAAACTGGATCAAAGACACTTTTCACTGCTTCCTGTTAAAACTTTATGGTGTGAGCTGATGTAAAGGGTGCCATTAGACATTAAAGAAAAATCAATGTGGTACAGAGTGCCGAACAAATCTTATGATCAGAATTTTTTATTTTGTTATTTTTGACAGCAGTCTACATCTAAACCTTTCAAGGTATATGGCTGTAGGTTAATTATTTTAGAAATAACAGAGGACCGTGTCATGTGACATGAAGGACAACAAAAATGATACATCAGGGGAAAATATAAACCAATATGCTTATTCTATTGTGATTTTTTTTTGTCTGTCTGCGGTGTGATTCCACACAGACAGCAGTCCAGCACTAAACAAAATTCTTCACAACTATGCGGAGCTGTTATTCAAACATATGTCTGAACATGGTGGTGTTCACAGTAGAGTGAGAGTTTAAACCCAAGCGCTAGAGTAATTGAAGGGTGTACAACATGACGGGAACACACACACGCTCCACTGCAGGTGCTCTTGATGATGTCTGTTATTAGGGGTTTACACAGTGTATTGAATGTTTGAAGTGATAGAAAACACACGTTTTTGTGCCATAAGTTAAAGGGATAAGAAAAGGACTAGGTCATATCATGCAACCCTGTGCCATGTCATCTGTCACCTCATAACTAGTTTCAGGTCATTGTTGGCTTCCATTTACTTTAATGAAGTTTTTTTTTTAAATCACTGCCTCAAGGAACAATCAACCTTCCGAATGCCTTATAAAAATCAACATCAAATGTAGCATATATATTTGAGGTTACGCGGGCGAAAGCCGGCATACTAAAGGACTCCTGCTGATTCCAGTGACCCTGCACCAGAGTGACTACACCCATGCAGGAACTGCCTCTCTTGGACGTCCTGTTATGTGTAAATGCTTTGCACATCAATGAGGCAGATATCCGGGTCAGAGCAGTATATAGGATTACACTAAAAAGGGCAGAGATCTTATTCAAACCTCGTGAGAAAGCTCTGGACACATTTTCATGTGGTTAGATTGCTAAATCATCCACCACTATTCAAAAGTTTGGAGGCAGTAAGAATCTTTCTTTTTTTTTTCAATGAAATTAATAGGATACTTTCATTTAGTGAGGATGTCTTCCATAGATTAACCAATGACAGTAAAATATTTGTAATGATATGCATTTCTATTTCAAATAAATACTGTTCTTTTGAAACTTATATTGATCAAAAAACATTAGCTGTTTCCACAAAAGAATTACGCATTAACATTGATAATACAATATGTTTTTTGAGCATCAAATCAGCATTTTAACATGCATTCAAGTAGAAAAGAACAATTTTAAATTGTAATCATTCTTCCCAATACTGTTTTACTGTATATTTGACATGAATATAACTGCAGGCTTGGTAAGTGTGAGACTTCTTATACAAAAGGTTTAAAAAAATTACTGACCCCGAATTTTTTAACAGTATAGTGTATATCTGGTGGTGATTATTCATTATTGTTCATGTTGGGGTTTATGTTGTACAAGATGGCTTCCTTCTGACTGTTTAGACTGAGAAATGGTCAATGGCGCTCAGAATCAGCCAAGGAATTGCGTTTTCCTGTGTTTGTTTCCATTGTATAGACTGAAACATGCATGCTGGAAGTTTTACTGTAAATAATATAGGGCGGTTGGTTCCTCAAAGTGTGTTTTACACAATCTGTGGTATAATTTAGCTATATTGCCTCCATATCAAGGCATCAAACCATAAGGATAAATATAAAACACTTAAAAACTAAAAGAAAGACTGTTTACTAATGTAGTTACCTGCATAAAGCTATGATTAAAGGCATGTAGACAGCACAGGGGTGTGGTGTTCCCACTGGGAGATGCCAACGAGCCAGTCAAACACAACCGCACAGGTTTCTCACACTGTAACCCAGTATTCCCTTGCCTTAGAGCCAAGAAAAAGGATAATTTCCTCAACAACTGCTCCACTTTGCTTGTCCCTGGGGTTGTCCAGCTGACTAAGAACTGCATATAAGTGCTGCTCAAACGCTGCAGGAGCTAGCAGTTGACAATAATGCCACTGGCACAGATGCCCACCAATGGTCTCACATGTATCAGACTTAATGTGTCATAAGTGGATGGTTTTCTTTTTTTTTACTGTTATGTGAAGGAATGACTACTCTATAGCCTACTCTCGTAGGCTATATTCAAGATTCAAAGTGTTTATTGTCATATGCAGACAGAAAGCATGTTTCCCTGTACAATGAAAATCTTACTTTGCTGTCCACAATAAATGTCACAAGTAAAAAATAAAAATAAAATAAAATAAATGTATAAATAATAAAAAGAGCAAAGAGTAAAGTAATAAAGTAATAAAGTGAGCTAGTGCAGTTCTGGTAGTGTTTTATGTAAACAATTGTCCATGTAATGTTATGATTTTGTTATGATATATCAGAAATACTCAAAGGTGTGACAATAGTGGTGCACTCATGCCACGTCAGGAGTAAAAAACAAAAATAAGTTCTTAAATTTCATGAACAAGTTTGTTAAATGTAGGGTTGACAATTTTGGAGAGGCTAGCAATAGCAAGCTAGCTATGGAAGCATTAGATCCCACCCTCCCTTCAGAGCATCTCCGAAGCCACGCCTCTTTTAAATTACCTCATGTCTTAAAGCACATAACATTATAATGAACGTAAACAATAACAATGAACGTAAACAACTTACTGAGCTCTAGTTGTACCACCTGACTGCTACAGATTCCTTTTGCCGTTGATAGTGAAACGTCCAGAGAAACGTATAGCGTAAATCTGAGTCGGAGGACATGAACAGCTACGGGTAGAACGCCACGGGTTGCCATCTCGTGATTTTGGTTACAACATGGCGTGAACACAGAATAAGCTTGTTGTTTTGGTTCAGCAGTAACTGTGAAAGGCGGCTGCTGTTTGTTTGCTTTGCTTTGTCTGTCTACAATTATGTATAGTCCTTATGGACAGGCAGGTAAGACATCCTGTTATTGCATTTGAGCCGAATGCAATAATTGGACGTACATTTTTTGGTCCTGATACTTCCACGGGATATGCATATGTTTTTATTATTGATTGCTAGTTTCAAGCAGTATAACAAAGTGTTTATAAAAAAATGCTTCTACCTTTATGTCAAGTTTGCATTACTTATTCATATTTTTCTCACACCAGGCTTTAAAATAATGCAACTTTTTTGTGGTTTGAGCTTTAATGTTTTTGAAATAAGTCTCTTATGCTCACCGAAACTTCATTTATTTGACCAAAAATACAGTAAAAACCACAATATTATGAAATTGTATTACAATTTGAAATGATTGCTTTCTGTGTGAACATAATTTAAAATTTAATTTATCCCTGTGATGCAAAGCTGAATTTTCATTATCATTACTCCAGTCTTCAGTGTCACATGATCCTTCAGAAATCATTCTGATATACTGATTTGCTGCTCAAAAAACAATTCTTATTATTACCAGTTGTGCTGCATAATATTTTTAAGGAAAACGTAATACGTTATTTTAGGTTTCTTTGATAAATAGCATACATTTTTAATAGAACAGCATCTATTTTTAAGAAACATCTTTAATTTAAAGCATCATTGCTGAATAAAAGTTATTTATTACTGACCCCAAAGTATTGTACATGTCAGCAAACACTACTTATAGACTTTCTACTTTCGATATATTTCTGAGAGGTCACAAAGTTAATTCTATTTCCAAGAAGTCAAGCAAATAACAACAAAAACAGAGAAGCTGTTATGAAAAGCTATCACAAAGTCTCCAGGCTACATTCCATTGTCATGATAATTACACCTTTGCACAAGTGACTTGTTGAAGGCGGTGAGACTCACAGCAGGAGCAATGAAAAGAGTGATATAGTGTAAGGAGGAGGAGGAGGAGCAGCAGACGGGCTTGGACAAAGTGTGGGGTCTCTTGAAACAAAGCTATGTGCGAAAACAGGGGGAAGGGATGGCGAATGTCAGCAGAGACACGCACAACTCAGACAGAGATGAGGAGATAATTGGTTTGACCCCAGACAAAGGGGAAACATTAGCCTTTAAATGCCACCCAGCAATTACAGACAACAGGAGCCTCCCAGAAACAAAAGGAGAAATAGTGAAACATGGAATGATCAACACCTTCAATGATTGTTTAAATACGCGGGACAGAATTTGCTGTAAGAAAATCGCCGGTTTGTCCTGAAATAAGGAAAATGAGATGGCCTGGCTATTTAGAGAGTTGATTGTTAGATGAGGGGGGAGTTGTAACATAATCTCCCCTCTAATGCTGCTATAACAGATGCAACCAAACTCTCCACCCAGAAAAGAAAAGAAGAAACACAGCAGCTTGAATTCAAATAAGCCGATTGTCCATGGGTTCAGTGTGAGAGTGTTGCCCAGCCCTCTGAAGCAAAGAGAAGCTGATTGTCCCATGGCTCTCTAGTGTGTGTGTGTTACCCAGACTGCAGGGGGAAAGTGGGGTACAAAGACCCTCTGTCTTACCTGCACCGGCTCTGATTTCACAACACCGTCCGCTCCTGCTGCAGCAGCTGGCCTGCCGACTGACAGTGGGCCATAAACAGTGTCTTTTCAGTGTCGCAGCACAAACTCTGTGATGGGTGCACATGTTCTAATGCAGTGGTATCAAAATCAGTTCCTAGAGTTTAGCTCCAACTCACCTGCTCGAGCCAGATCAGGTGTTTAAATAGGGTTGGAGTTAGACTCTGCAGGACTGTGGCCCTCCAGGAATTTAGGCCTTGTCCACATTAATACGTTTACATTTTCTCTCTGTTTTGGCACATTTTTCCCATCCACACCAAGACTGTTTTTGTCCTGCGAAAACAGCTTTCTGAAGACGTTTTCCCAAGTGGATACATTTGAAAACCCTATTTTCTAATTGTAGTGTGGATTGTGAAAACAGACATATTTGAAAACTATGAGACATGTTTAGTCATGTGATGCATATTGTGCCTGTTATATACTATTCACTTCCACACAGTCGCTACACTCTTTAGTGTAGATTTACTCGCAGTTGCTGTCGTGCGGCAAAACATGCAGTTGAGTTTTAGACCAAGCATATTGGTGACTGAGAGCAACCTGGACCCATCAGTGAATGGGGAGATGTTTGATCCTGCCAGAAGAATAGCATGAGAACATAAAGATGTCTGTTCTGTCTCAGTGAGCATTGCGCTGATATTAGTCTCTGTTTATCCCGAGGTTACCATAGTCAGCCGGATCCAGGCCGTATCCAGATCAGATGAAGGACCTGCACCTGGATACGAGCCCAACACACAACCCTGAAGTGTCTGCAGAGACCGTGAATCAACTAGACCCTTCCCTGTGAAGATCATGAACCCAATCTCCAACCAGACCGAATATTTTATATTAATATTTTGACCTAAATTGTTGTCAATATAATCATGCAGTTTGTCTGTTGGCCAGAGGAGAACTGGTACGACTGAGCCTGGTTTCTCCCAAGGTTTTTTTCTCCATTCTGTTCTTCCTTCATTCTGTCACCTGCTGGAGTTTTGGTTCCTTGTCACTGTCGCCTCTGACATGCTTAGTTGGGGACACATAACACTTAATATTCTTCAATATTATTGATTGGCCTGCTCTTCTAGACCACTGTAAAGGTGCTTTGAAACAATGTGGGTTGTAAAAAGCACTATATGCTTAAAGATGACTTGACTTAAGCATGTACAGTAAAGTGAATTTAGCTGTTTTCCGATGTTTCAATGTGGATGAGCAACTTCTTAAAAAGGCTATTGTGGACAGAGAGGGTTTTGAAACAAAAACAGCATTTTAAAATGTTTCTAGAATAGAGACGTAGACTGAGACTGTTGTCATGCGATGAGAGATTTGTGATTAAGTTTGTTGTTAACTTGGGCCCTATGAAGAAATACACATTGAATCTACGCAGTCGCAGACTGGTCACAGTGCCCGTGATGACTCTTGTCCACTGCTAAAAGCACCTACAATGGGGACGTGAGTCTCAGATCTGGATCATGGGGTGATGAAAGGTTTTCCTGGTCTGATGAATCACATTTCTTTTTTTACATCAGGTGAATTGCCGGGTGCATGTCCATCATTTGCCTGGGAAAGAGATGGCAGCAGGTACTATAAGAAGTTGGAGGCAGTGTTATGTGGGTCTTAGCTTTCATGTGGATGTTATTTTGATGGTACTGGCATTCAGGTCAATACTAGTTTGACTACCTAAAGATTGTTGGAGATCACGTTCACAGAAATATCTTTCAAGTTAACATCATTCATTCAGTTTCCTGATAGCCGTGGCCTCTTTCAGCCGGATACTGCACAAATTGTTCAGGAATGGTTTGAGGAATGTGACAAAGTTGATACCTTGGCCTCAAAGTTCCCCAGATCTCAGTCCAACTGAGCGTCTGAGTTCTAAGGACCAAAATAAATCGGATTCACTGAAGCCCCACCTCACAACTTGCAGGACTTAAAGGATCTGCTGCTATTGTCTTGGTGCCACCCGAGCTTTAAATGACACGCAGACCCAGTCTGGATTTGCATGAAAATAACAACACTGGCTCCTGGTCCTTGTGGTCTTTCTCAGAATCCACACTTTGGTGCCACAAAGACAGTTCAGTTGTATTCTGCTGTTCATTTGCTGCTTACCATGTAAAAATGTCTGCTTTTTTCCCCCATTCACTGTCCATTGTATCGGGGTTTTAAATGTAACAGCCTGTTCTGTTATATTCTGCTCATATAGTGCTTTTCGTCCATATAATTATAAATTATTTTATATTATATTTAAATTACATTTAAATGTATATTGATATTTACAAAATTTATATGTATAATATATAATTTTATAATATTATAGTTAATACTTAAATGACAATTGTTTTAGTTCAGCATAAATTAACTGATTTTTATGGTCTGGTTAGGTTTAAGAGCAGGTTAAGGGAAGGGTCAACAGTGTAAAAAACTGATATTACAGCTGTAAATACATGTATATAAAATTTAAATACAACATATCTACATTTACCCACACAATAAATACACTATCAAATGATTCATCTAAAATGTTAGTACACAGTAGTTATATTTGTATTACGTATATAATGTAATCGTCCAATAATTCAAACGCTTATGTGGCGAGATCAATGCATGCATTACTGCACACATGATGGACACATTCACTCTTTTAAGAGACAAACATCCTGCAGCCATAAATAAAATAAAAACACTTTATAGATCATTGCAATAAAGTCAACAAGTCAATTTAATTGTGTTTATTAAACCCATTGCTTGTAGTTTTCCCTTATAAAAAGTGTATGCACAATTCCTCCAGTCCAGATCAAACAAATGTTGCCATCTACTGGGAAAAAATGGCATTGAAATTTCCCAAAACCCATGAAAATCCAAAACTAATTGACAAAATTCAATTGAGCGAAAGGTTAAAATCAAGCACTTTGTTTATTTTTCATTTACCGGGACAACCACAGAGTACATCCAGAATAGAAAAATAATATGCACTTGGTTGCTTTGGGCTCATTTCCACTCAGCAGAAACTACCCAGTGTTTTCATTCTGCTCTTTAGTGGGCCAACAACAGGAAAAATATTAAAAAAACTAAAGACTTCACTGCCTTCCAAAAATATTCCAGGAAAACACTACTGGAAAAACACGCAGTATCCGACACACATTACAATCACTCTGATATGAAGCACCCCGGACTCAGAATGGACACGATCTTTAACAGGGTAACTGCCTTGGTTTTGTTTGCAGCAACAAAGAACATGGCCACATTCACACAAACCTACCCTGATAGGATTACAGAACAAAGCTTCAAGATCAAACTAAATAAAAAAAAGAAAGTCTATTTACATATTCATAGTGTTACAGTGTATTTACATATTCAAAGCGAGATCAGATGTGGATGAGATGGAGAGGGAAAGTTCACTCATCTGAACCATTAGCTTGAGTTTTTTGGTCACCGTCTTCTGAAGGTTCACCCTGCAATGAAAAAGAAAAGATTTTAACGTGTGATGTGGATGCAGAAAAACAAGCACCTGATGCAAAGAGGAGTGTAATTAAAATAGTTTAATGCACAGCCAGCCATGGATTATCCTCCTTATATGATGGTCCTTCGCCAGCATTGATAACTTAAAGCTGTTATTGATGTTTGCAGCACAATATTTGACTGGAGGGGTAAAACTAAGTCATTTTCATCAGTTTTGATTTGTTAGATCCAGCACTCTGGTCACTTTGAATCAGCCAGTGAGATGAAGTAGTGCGTAAGATTACATTTATTTGAATTAATTTTTGCGCGCGAGAGAGATAGAGAACTGCCTGTGCATTAAACGGTTTTATTGCACACCTTTCAGAATCAAGTGTTCAAACAGACCATGCACTTAAACTACGGTTTCACCATTTACTACATTTACCATAGTAAATAAAGGTTCATACGTTAGCTAAAACCCCCTGCAGCTCCTTCATGATGGTGTCGAGGCTGGACACGGTGCTGTGGAGCTGTTGTTCATAGCTGCCTTTCTGCTGGTCTGAGGCTCTCAGGTTGTTCTCCGTCTCTTTGAGACTGTTCTTCACTTCTTCCAGCTCTCTCTGAAGGCTGCGGTTCGCCGCTTCTAGCTCTGACATGTGCACTGAGTCCTCCTCTACAAAACATTTCGATTAGCACATATAATGTTACTGAGGTAACAAAATCTATAATTTATCAGTTTATGGACTTAAATTATAGCTGTATAATTTACACCATATTTTTGTAAAAAAACAAAAAAAGGGTCACAGTCATGTGGAAACAATACTCCAAGAACAATACTTTTCAGGAAATGGAAAAATATCTATACAGTAATACCTCGAGATACGAGCGTCTCTACATACGAGCAAGCCTTCAGGCAGATTTTTGCTTCTAGATACGAGTAAATATTCGAGATACGAGCACGCGTACTGACGCCGATGCCCTTTCACTTTATGTTCACTGACTTCTGTACCCGTCACCCGCAAGTAGCTGACTTTCCCTCTATGTTGTGCATTACTCTTCGTAAGAGCGAAAGTGGGAAAGTTCTAAGAAAGTGAGTAGTACGGATGGTAGTGAGAAGAGGAAACGCATGATGACTATGGAAATGAAGCATGAAATTGTGGATAAATATGAGTGCGGTGCCCGCTTCAGTCATCCAGCTCGCACTTATGATCGCAGTACATCCACAATATGCATCATCCTAAAGCAGAAGGATGTTATCAAGAATGTAAATCCGTCCAAGGGCGTGACGATGGTATCGAAATTACGTTCGAATATGAATGAGATGGAGAGGCTTCTGTTGTTGTGGATAAAGGAGAAGCAGATCTCCCTCGACAGATATTTCGTTAAAAGGTCTGAGTCAAGTGAAAGTGAGGGTAGTCAGGCGAAAAAAGTTAAGAAAAATGATCAAAAGTAAAGAATACCAAAAAATAAAATAAATAAAAACAACAATATAAAATAGAAAAGAAAAAACATAAGCTAAGTTCAGTAATGCTTAGTTCCTGCTATTCAAGAAAATTTGTTTTTACTAAACAAAAAAAGTAATGAAAAGTGATCAAAAGGAAAGATTACAAAAAAAAAAATCAAAACAATAATAAAAAAGAGAAAAGTAAAAAAAAAGTAAGCTATGTTTTGTTGTGTAAGTACCAGCCCCCTCCCTCCCTCAACTAAATTTATAATTAAAACCACATTTTATTTGATATCACACATATATCACACTGTATACACATACTATAATTGTGTGTGTGTATACCAATAAAAACATTTTTTTTACATTGTTATGGATCTGGAACGGATTAATTTGTTTTCTATTATTTCTTATGGGAAAACATGATTCTAGATACGCATCTAGAGGGATTACTGTATAAAATTTTCTGCTACTTTATTACATAAAACATTAGCCTTTTATATACCATGTTGGGGAAAGTCACTTATAAAAGTAACCCGATAACATATTACGATACTCCATAAAACAGTAGCTAATTCCATATATTCACATGCACACAAATTTACATTAATATATGCGCTTTATTTACATGCATGGAGGTTAAATGCTGCTCCACATGAACTGTTATCATGCATCTCAAACTCCATCTCTGCATATGCTTTGAGTTTCTTATAAATAATTTATAAACTTACTCCAACACAGGAGAATACATGCTTCTAAATGTTTGTTTCTGAATATGCGACTCTTGCTGAATGTCCACATATTCTTGTACAAAACATTACAGAAGCTTTAAAATTTCTATTATAAAGCGGCCAAATATTAAAAATTAAGTAAATGTAATTTGGCCAATATTAAAAAAGGATTTGATCTACTGTAAAATATAACACCAAGCATTTGTTTTAATACATAATGTACATAAGATTGTTTATATTAGGTTTTTAACACTGTTATTCTATAAAACCATATGATTACTTGCTTTTGATACTTTATCGGATCCAAACAAGGGATGTGCGAGTGTAGTCGACTACACTAGTGGTCCCCAACCCCCGGCCCGGTTCGTGGATCAAATGGTACCAGGCCGCGGATCGATGTATGCATTAATCCGTTCAATAATAAACTGACATGGTGTTTTATTCTTATCAGATACACATTGCATAGGTAACTATAAACTTCTCCCACTTCGCTGGACACTTACTGTCATGTATTTTGAGAGAAGGGACAGAATTTACGTGTTGTAAATCTGACGGATCAGATTCTCTGAACTGCGGCACCTGTTGCGCATCAGCTGACATGATCATTATAAAAGCTTTTAAGCGACAAAACGCATTCACTTCCACATATCTGAGAATTGGAATATCAGGTAATTGATATTTCACAAGTGTGTGAATATTTTGAATAAATAAGCAAAAATAAATGAGATAAGTCTGTCATCCAAGCAGAAACTAAAGCTTTACCGCAGATCTCCCATGCGTTTTGTTTATATCAGTCGCGGCGGGTTTAATAATGACCACTGAAAGACGAGCGCGGTCTTGGGAGTATTTTAAAGTAGGAGGAGACAGAAAAGTGTTTTATTAACTGATAATGATTCCACTGGATCCGAGCATAACCATATTAAATCACAGACACGGAAATGTTTGGAGAGACGAGCCGAAACAGCCACATCATCGCGTCATTTAGTACAACTGTCCGTCACTGTGATAACGTTCAGCTGAAAGATATATATATATATTTTTTTACCCTTTTATTGAGCTCATTGTCACGGGTTTCACCATGGAAACCGACACACACGCCTCTTGCTACATAAAGCTGCAGTTCTGAGACTCAGAGCGCCGTGGAAAAGTGAGCTTATTTCTAGCGACATTAATTCTAGGCTAGTCGGTTATAAATTTTTCATTTAAACGACTAACAAATTAGTCGAAAAGCACATCCCTAATCCAAACATATTTTAAGTCTTTTTAATGGCTTAGATCTATTTTTATTCGCACAAACAAAATATCAGCTTACTCGTTTAATTGTCAAAATAATCAATTGATAAGTTAATTACCAAACTAATCCTTAATGATAGCCCTAGTCACAAGCTATTTTTAATACTTTTCATTGGTTAAACATTCATGAAACCCACAGACAGATGTAAAGGGTGACCAGTAATAATGACTTATGGGGAGAGGAAGAGAAATAAAATAATAACAATAATTTGCTCAGGCTACCTGACTCGCCACTCCGCTCCGATTCCAGCTTGATCTGACCAGGCAGCAAGATTTGGTTACCTGTGGGCAAACACAGAGGGTTTCAGTTAACTGCACAAATAGATAGAAATAAGCTTGTTAGATCCACTCATCATCCTCTTCGCACACCTAAAGGGTTGTCAATTTGAGCATCAGAGGTCAACGTGGGGTTAGGCTCGTCCTTAGGCCTGTCTGTCAGCTTGTGATGGGGGGGTGTAAATTGCTGTTGCAATAATTCCCTCATAAAGGTAAAACCCTCCTGAATGGTGCTGGTAATGTTAGAGATGTTTGTATTTATCTGCAGCATGTTGTTGGAGTTGCGTCTAGAAGAGTCCTCCATCAACTCCAACATCCTCCTCTTTATTTGAAGGTCCTCCTCTGCCGGATCGGTGGGAACCTTCCTCTTCAGCCTGTCTCCTCTATGGCTGTTCAACTTTGCCTTAAATATAGCAGAGAAAACTTGCATTATTACTAGGCAAAATAAGTGCAGAAAAGCTATGTGAATAATGCACAAAAGCAGGTGTCTGCAACCTTCAAAATCAAAAGAACCATTTTGGCCTCTTTACTACCCAAAAAAATTCACTGGAGCCACAAAACCTGTGTGATCTGTGTAAAATTAAAATAACACTGCATAGGAAGAGGGCCAGAGCATATTACAGTGCCTGACATCATACTTCCGAGTTCACACACCTCCTTAATCTTAATTTTAGTGATCTCCGACTGGCGAAGTTGGACATCATTACGTGAATAACAATCTCCAATCTGGTTTATATCCAGTTTGCAATACATAAAATAACTAAAGTGTGTAACATTTATGAAATTACAGAACTACAAAAATAAAACAAATGACATTTTATTGCTGTTTGTAACAATGGAAAACATCAAAATATATATATTTTTTTTTAAATGATGTAACAAGATTACATCGATCTTGAAATTTAAGAGGCATACCATTGAAAAAATAAATTAATAAAATAGCTTATTTATTGATCCCCATATATATTTTTCAAAGCTTGGGGAGCCTCTGCACAGGGATGAAAGAGCCGCAGGTTGCGGACCCCTGCACTAAACCAACACACCAACTAAGCAAAAGGATGTCCAAAAGACATCTTTTCAATGTCTTTGTCACAAAAATCGGACGTGGAAATGACGTCCACCGAGGAGCCAGAATGAAAAAGACGTCTTTCGGACATTATTTTGCTTAGTGGGCACCTACACAAAGAACATGCATCCATCTTAAATACACTGAAAAAAATTAATTCATTGAATTTACTTAAATGTTATGGTATGTGGTTCCACACAATTGATTTAGCTACATTTAAACAAATGCATTAAATGTAACTAAAATCAAAGGAATAGTTCACCTCAAAGTTGAAAATTGTATCATCAGTTACTCACCCTCATGTTGTTTCAAACTTGTATGAATTTCTGTCTTCTGCTGAACACAAATAAAGTTATTTTGAAGAATGTCGGTAACCAAACAGTTGTTGGTACTTAATGACTTCCACTGTCTGGTTACCGACATTCTTCAAAATAACTGTGTTCAGCAAAAGACAGAAATTCATACAGGTTTGAAACAACATGAGGGTGACTGATGATACAATTTTCAACTTTGAGGTGGACTATTCCTTTAAGTTCAACTCATAAGTTTGAAATCATAAACTTGGAGTAAATGTTACCTGGAGCAAATCCCGGCGCTGCTTTACATCCCCAGATGGAAGACAGTCGAGGGATTCGGTGGAGTTTGGAGAACAGGAAGGCAGTTCTACTGTCGATGTCGACGACTCTTCCAGGTCACCTGTGTCGATCCCGGTGTCGATGGAGCGTGTAGCACGCGACCCACCCCAGATCTCCTCACAAAGCTCATAAAATATGAGTATTACCCGTCCTTGACACCTTCGACGCCCTGTGTCAACCGCATGCCTGTATTTGGCGCGTATATTTTTCAATTTTGCGGTGACTCGGGCTTTTGATACCATGCCGTGAGGGAAATCCTTCTCGGTTAGCTCCCTCGGATACCGTGCCTGAAACGCGTCCGCTATATCGCTATATTTAGATTGACACGACTCCCAGTCAACGTTTTCTTGGAGTTTAGTGGACTTGTAGTCGAGCGTGACTCTAAGTAGTAGTTCGACTTCGTCGTCAGTCCATACGAAAGACTCCACTCTTGCTCTTGAAGTTGTTACGTTCGCCATCTTCGTCTTATTCTTCTTGGTTCATGTACAGCGCGCAAGGTTATGCGCATGCTCAGTCTTCTTCGCCGTGTATAGTGTATATCTGTGGCAGAATTACAGCGCCCCATACTGGTCTGGCATATATACTACACCGTTTTCAGTCGGTTTTAGTGGTTTCGCGTGGACGCTGATGTTTCTTGAAGAGGGAATGCACCGGCTTCGTGTCAGTGTTGCCAGATTGTAGTGATGGCGAAATGAAGCTTTGTGAAGCACCGAGGCTTTCCCCTCAACTGTATCGTAAAACGTCTCCGGTTACTGTCGTAACCTCCGTTCCCTGAGAGAGGCGGGAACGAGACGGTGCATGGAAAAGATGCATTTGGGAACCTCCCCTTCACGTAAATTTCTGAAACCTTATAGGATAACGCCAGTTGACAACTGGCCAATTGTCGCGCGATGCGCTCTGGCTGTCAGACAGTATAAATAGCATAAGCGCGGCACTTGCGTCAGAATCATGACTGAACACGGCACAGCTGGTCAAGCGACGAACACGGCGGACATTGCACCGTCTCGTTCCCGCCTCTCTCAGGGAACGGAGGTTACGACAGTAACCGGAGACGTTCCCTTTCGAGGGCGGGAACGAGACGGTGCATGGAAAAGATGCATTTGGGAACGGTGTTCAATCCCGCCGTGATTGAGACTTAGACCAGTCTGATACAGGGAAACATACACCAAACACAGCTCGTCCAATGGCAACGTCGCCACGTGTGCTCACTACTGATAGGTGCAGCTAAGCCAATGAAATCTTAGCTAAAGCTTGTCAAAATTTGCATATCAGCAGCATGAAAAATAGCGGGCTGCGTTATTACAGGGCAGACGTGACTATTCAGAAAGCATTAAAGCACAACTAGTGTGAGCGCATAGCGTCAACGGCAAAGCGGTGACCGTGAGCACATAAGCACAAACTACTGTACAGAAATCCCCAGCGTCAACAGCACAGCGGTAACAACTGTATTTTGAGAAAAGTAGCAATATCCCAGGAATAATTGATTCAATTACTCACCGAAAGCACTTGAGACGCCAAAGATGGAACATCCAGTTTATAAAACCTGGCGAAGGTGTTCTGAGAAGACCAGCCAGCAGCAAAACAGATATCCTGTATTGACGTACCTCTAGACCAGGCCCACGATGAGGCAATAGCTCTCGTCGAGTGAGCTCTGATGTTGAGAGGGCATTCCTGTCCCTGATTCGCATAAGCCAAAGCAATAGCGTCCACTATCCAGTGAGAAAGCCTCTGTTTAGAGACAGCATTTCCTCTAGTAGCGCCACCATAGCACACAAAGAGCTGGTCCGACTGTCGGAATGTGGCGGATCGGTCCAAGTAAATACGCAAAGCCCTGACGGGGCAGATAGCCCTCTGAGCGCCGATGTCCCGTGAGGTTGACGGCTCTGAAGACAAGGCGAGCAGAGAAACTACTTGCGCTTTAAATGGAGTAGAGAGCGATTTTGGCACGAAGCCAGGTCTCGGCCGGAGAGTAACACTGCAGTCTCCGGGCCCGAAACGAATACAATCGTCACTCACTGAGAACGCATGCAAGTCCCCAATGCGCTTAGCCGATGCCAGTGCGAGAAGCAGCGCCGTCTTCTGTGAAAGCTCCTTAATCGCGACCGATTCCAAGGGCTCGAACGGCGGCAGAGAGAGAGCTCTCAGAACCAACGCCAAATCCCACGGCGGAACCGATGGGGGGCGTGGGGGGTGTAATCTCCTCGCACCTCTGAGAAATCTGACCATTAGTGGATGCCTCCCGATCGATTGCCCGTCGTCCGGTGAACGAAACGAGGCGACAGCGGCCACATAGACCTTTAGAGTAGACGGAACACTCCCGTCATCCAGCCGGAGCTGTAAAAACTGTAACACATCTGACACGGGACAGCTCACCGGGTCGATATTGTGCTCGTTGCACCATTTCACGAACACTCCCCATTTCAGGGAATAAAGGCGTCTCGTGGAAGGTGCACGAGACTCCGCGAGAGTCTCCAGCACACTAGAAGGTAGTGCGAGCTCTTCTAAGGCCCCTGAAGCGGCCACGCGTGCAGGCTCCACAGCTCGGGGCTGGGATGCCATACCTCGCCGCTCGCTTGAGACAGTAGATTCTTGCTGACGGGAATCCGCCACGGGGGGGCTGCCAGCAACTCTCGTAGGTCCGGGAACCAAGGCTGATTCGGCCAGTTCGGGGCGACTAGGATCACCGATGCTCTTTCCTCCCTTATTTTGCATAGGACTAAAGGCAGAATTTTTACCGGAGGAAACGCGTACAACCTGGCTCTCGGCCAACGCGATGTCAGAGCGTCCCCCGCTAGAGGGGCGTGCGACAGGGAGAAAAACAGCGGGCAGTGCGCGTTCTCGCTCGTCGCAAACAGATCCACTTCTGCCCTCCAGAAGCGATCCCAGATCATTTGCACCACCTTTCAGTGAAGCCTCCACTCTCCGTGAGGAATCCCGTTCCTCGAAAGCATGTCCGCTCCGCGGTTTAGTACACCCGGGATGTGCGAAGCTCTGATGGAGAGGAGATGTTGATCTGCCCACAGCAGGAGGCTCGTTGCCAGCTCGAACAGGGCCCTGGAGCGCACGCCGCCTTGGCGATTTATGTATGAAACCACGGACATGTTGTCGGTGCGAATCAACATATGCTGCTGTTCTATTTGCGGCAGGAAAGCCCTTAGGGCCAAACATACCGCTTTCAGCTCCAGGCGGTTGATATGCCACTCGCTCTGTGACTCCGACCATAGACCGGAAGTCGGAACGCCCTCGCATGTTGCACCCCAACCTGAGCTCGACGCGTCTGTCGTCACTACGGTGCGTGTCGTCACCAGCCCAAGGGGAACCCCCTGGCTGAACATGTCCTGATTGGACCATGGTTCCAGAGCGCTGATGCAGCTGCGGGAGATCGTGATGCGCATGCGCCCCGCTGTCCACGCTCTCCACGGGTCTTCAGCCACAACTGCAGTGGACGCATTCGCAGCAGACCAAGGTGGCACACTGAAGATGCTGACGCCATAAGACCGAGTAGCCTCTGAAAATCCCTCAGGGGAACAGACCGGTCCTGTCTGAAGCCACGCAGAGCCTAAGAGATGGTCTCTATGCGTTCCGGGGGGAGGCGGGCTCGCATCGCCACTGAGTCGAAGCACACACCTAGATATGTCATATACTGACTCGGGGTGAGCATGCTCTTCTGCATGTTCACTCGCAGGCCCAGTGACTCCAGATGATGAAGCAGCATGTCTGTATGTCTGATTAGCACCTCCCTTGTATGAGCTAGAATCAGCCAATCGTCCAGATAGTTTAGAATGCGCACTCCGCTCGCTCTGAGGGGGGAAAGTGCTGCATCCACACATTTTGAGAACGTGCGCGGTGTTAAAAGTGCAACAGAGTGGGTTTCGAACCCGGGTCTCTCGCGTGAAAGGTATACGCAGTGTCCGCTATACCACAGCACACCCATTGCCAGCCCGAACGGGAGCACGGCATACTGGTATGCTGAGCCCTCGAACGCGAATCTCAGGAAACGCCTGTGGCGTGGCGCAATCTGAATATGAAAATACGCATCTTTCAGATCTACGGACGCTAGCCAGTCCCCGGGACATACCTGTGCCAGTATCTGCCTCAGCGTTGCCATCTTGAACGCGCGTTTGTGGAGCGCGCGGTTGATGGGTCTCAGATCCAGAATCGGACGGAGCCCCCCATCTTTCTTGGGCACCACGAAATAGCGGCTGTAGAATCCGCTCTCTAGCTCGCTCGGAGGGACGCGCTCTATCGCTCCTTTCGCGAGCAGACTGTGAACTTCCTGTCTCAGAACAGGTGCGCTTTGAGGGAGCGCCAGAGACGGGACCACACCAGTGAAACGGGGCGGTCTGCGTCTGAACTGAAGAGAATAACCGTGCTGAATTATTCCCAGCAACCAACCTGAGATGCCTGGAATGGCCCTCCAAGCTTCCAGGAAATGATGAAGCGGAGGGTAGGCTGCACGCTGCTCGACGAGTGTCGGGAGCGGCGGGGAAATGTCGGCTACTATTGAGGGAGCAAGTGCATACTGTGGCTCCGCGCCGCTCTGGGGCAGGGCAAGCGACACAACACTGACAGAATGAGGAAGAAACAACTCTTTTTGTGAACAAGCATTTGTTTTTATTATTGCATCCACACAAACCGGGTTTAACACACACACATTGCAATCGTCGCCCATACGAACAGAGGGGACATAACGCACAACATGGTGTTTTGGGGGCGGCCCACCCGCGAGCTCTCTCTTCCTTTTGACGGGACCGTCAGGAAGATGGCTTGCCTGCGGGAGGCTGTGCGCCGTCATGACGGGGGGGCCCCCCTGGGCGCGTGACGCCTCTTCCCGGGTCCCGCCCATTGCTTGCGTCGGACATCCGGTTCCGGGCGAGAAGCCGCCGGAACTGCAGCCGCCGATTGCTGTGTCACCGGTCTGTGGGGGAGGCGCGGCGCCGACGCCGACCGCGCCCTTGAGGGCTGCTGGTACGCGCGCCTCGGCATCACGTGGCTCATCGCTTTCGCGCGCTTTTGCGCCTCGGAAAATTTTTCCATAACCGACTCGACTGCGCCATCAAAAAGGCCGGCGGCTGCAATTGGTGCGTTGAGGAGCATTTTCCGGTCTGAGTCCCTCGGGTCCGCCAGAGTTAGCCACAGGTGCACCACTAAAAAAAACCATAGAGCGGCCGATGGCTTGCGCGGACCGCTTGGTTGCCATGAGAGCGACGTTGTCGCTCTCAGGTCCCTCACATCCTCCGCGTCCATGCTGCCGGCGTCCAGCAATTGCACGAAAAAAGGGGGGATCCCCTCCTAGCTCCAGCTTGCTGGCGGCTGGACTGGAGGAACCAGGAGTCCAGCTTACTTCTCGCGGGCTCCTGTGGAGCACTCCAGTCCAGGTCCAGCTCTCTAACTGCCCTCTCGAGGACCCTGACTAGCTCCTGCCGGAGGTCTAGAGGGCCCTCTGTGTCGAGGCACTCCGACGCCGCCCAGTCCCTGTCTGATGCAGCGAGGGATACTGAGTCCACGTCTCTGTCATCCTCGACCGGGAGGAAGTCCGCGAAGAGAACTGGTGATTTGGGGGGACGGCAGAGGACGGCATGCTGCGTCGTCACCGTCACCCCGCGAGTGTGTGGGGGGGGACCGCCAGCGGCTCGACGGCGGCAGCGGACCCCTTCCCCGCGATACTGCGCGCTATGTCCCTCCTGGATCTCAGCGCGCGCCCCGGCAGATCCCCGCAGGAGGACTCCAGCAGGGCATCCTCGGCGTGGGCCAGACCCAGACAGACGACGCAGCACGCGTGAGTATCCGGCGGGTCAATGGGACCCGCGCAACTTACCTTACATTTAGTTCCTGTTGATTCCATAACTGTTCATAAGTCCGTGTGAAGGAAATAATCTGACGCAAGTGCCGCGCTTATGCTATTTATACTGTCTGACAGCCAGAGCGCATCGCGCGACAATTGGCCAGTTGTCAACTGGCGTTATCCTATAAGGTTTCAGAAATTTACGTGAAGGGGAGGTTCCCAAATGCATCTTTTCCATGCACCGTCTCGTTCCCGCCCTCGAAAGGGAAAGGTTCATTACTCGAAGCTTTTCAACACGGCGCACACTAACGACATCTTGTGGTCAAAGTTTGAAGAGCAGCTTGTGCCAGAGGACCCATTCATTTTTTTTGGACTGTTTCGTGTAACAATTCACTTTGAGAAATCCATAAAAGCAATAAAAAAATTTTTTTTTGTCATTTGTTAATTTGATAGGCTACTTACAACATGTGAACAAATTAGCCTATTAATGAATTTATGAAACAAAATAATAAATGGGACAAATGAATGTGTATAGAAAGTATTTTTATGAATCTGCTTTGATCAACACATGCAGCCTTATTTCCATACACTTTAGCCTTAGTCATAAACCTATGAATTCACAGGCAAGGCTCATGTAGGCATATACAATAAAAATAAAATAACTGTGGAATGGTGAAGTGCTTGTGAACTGGGGAGTTTTTATTTAGTGGGAAATTGAAGAAATGAAAGATTTTTATTAAGTAACAGAACTTGTTCAACAGTGCGGGGGCTAAGTCTATTTCTTTTTTTATTTACTATTTCCCCTGCCTTTGAATATATTCTCTCACATGGGACTGAGGAGGCAGAAGTGCATACAAATTCCAGGGCAAGATGATGATGTGGAAAGACAAATTATTAGTAAAGTACATAAAAGTATTCGTGTAAATATTTATTCATATTACTATTAGCCTAATTCTTATAATTATTTATTATTTTACAATATAATTCTTGATATTAATAATAATAACAACAACAACAATGAGCTTACTTTATTTGTTACAACCTGAAAATGCTGCCAGACTTCCGAACGGCCTCTTTTCTTGGCTGGTGCCATGCTCAAAATTCAAAAGAGCTTATTCTGTTTCGAGTCAGTTCACTACCGTTTTACCGAAGTGCATGACACTCAAAACCTGCGCAAGGGATTCGCGCTACATTTGAACCAGATTGCGAAGCAGTCACGTGGTTGAGGGAGAAAACGAAGCTTCGGACGTCACTGATCACGTGGTTATGGCCAAACGAATCACGCTCCGATACAGTGCTTCACTGTGAGATGTTTCGTTTTTTGCTTCGAAGCTTCGAAGCCTCGGTGTCAAACGTCACATCACTACCAGATTGTGCGGATTCCCGCTCAATTGGGCTCCTTTTGGTCACGTTCGACCGGGAAAAATACATTGGGCTGGTTGATGCATAAAAACCCTCCCAAATAATTGCATACAAATTTCTACATTAAAACAAATCCCCCACCCCCGGCAACAACCGAGTATCGCGCAGGGTTTAATGCTGTAGTTGGGTTGGAAATCTTCAGTCCAATCTGGCAACACTGGTGTGGACGTGGCCATAGTGTAAGGAGGAGCATCAGACGGGCTTGGACAAAGTGTGGGGTCTCTTGAAACAAAGCTATGTGCGAAAACAGGGGGAAGGGATGGCGAATGTCAGCGCAGACACAGATGAGGAGATAATTGGTCTGACCCCAGACAAAGGGGAAACATTAGCCTTTAAATGCCTCCCAGAAACAAAAGGAGAAATAGTGAAACTTGGAATGATCAACACCTTCAATGATTGTTTAAATACACGGGACAGAATTTGCTGTAAGAAAATCGCCGGTTTGTCCTGAAATAAGGAAAATGAGAAGGCCTGTCTATGGATAGATTTCACGTGACGTCACGTATTGTTGTTACACTAATCATCCGCCATCTTGGAGGTGAACAAGTGCCTTTTCAATTAATCCGAAATCATTTTGTCGTCAAATATCTCTGGTTTGAAGTGACATCTAAAGTGTCCCGATAAGTTTGTCACTCTTATCGGCCATTTAAAGCATTCAATTCTTTACTATCTGTTTGTAAACACGGAAGATAGTCACCTCCAATATGCCGGATGGCCAATATCGAGGACGGCTAAAGTCCCGTGACCGAAAACTATCAATTTAGAGAGTTGATTGTTAGATGGGGGGGGGGGGGGGGGGGGGGGGGGGGGGGGGGAGTTGTAACATAATCTCCCCTCTAATGCTGCTATAACAGATGCAACCAAACTCTCCACCCAGAAAAGAAAAGAAACACAGCAGCTTGAATTCAAATAAGCCGATTGTCCATGGGTTCAGTGTGAGAGTGTTGCCCAGCCCTCTGAAGCAAAGAGAAGCTGATTGTCCCATGGCTCTCTAGTGTGTGTGAGTTACCCAGACTGCAGGGGAAGGTGGGGGTACAAAGACCCTCTGTCTTATGTTGGAAATATTCTTTACCCCCAGTCCGTTGATTTGCCATGTCAAAGAAAGACGCTACTCGTAGATAAATGAAATCAATTTAATAGAGAATCAAAAGAGCTCTGAGCTCAGGATTACTGGACCACAATGCCAAAAGCTGACACCTGGGCAGTCCAGAATGTCTTACAAGCATATCAAAACAGTTTATATATTCTTGACTTTCGATTCCTCCCTCGAGTCCTCCTCTTCATACAGTGACTGTTATCAGGTAGCTTTCTTCATCTCAGGATTCTCCCCACCAGTCAGCAATCTGCACACATGAATGCAAAAACACCCCTTGCCCCATCCCTTTCTTTCTGTATCTTCTCTGGCAAACAGACAACGTCAACAGTTACAGTCTTGGAGTTTTCACCCTGATTGCATTGTCCTGTGTTTTAGTAGAGAGAGATTTGCTTACAGTAACTTTATGTTTGAACAGAAAATAACAATACAATTTAGAACACTTTAAACTATCATTAGAAATAAACACTTCAACACAATTTTGAACATTTTAAACTATATTTTCCTTCACTTACCTGCACCGGCTCTGATTTCACAACACCATCCGCTCCTGCTGCAGCAGCTGGTCTGCCGACTGACAGTGGGCCATAAACAGTGTCTTTTCAGTATCGCAGCACAAACTCTGTGATGGGTGCACATGTTCTAATGCAGTGGTATCAAAATCAGTTCCTAGAGTTTAGCTCCAACTCACCTGCTCGAGCCAGTTCAGGTGTTTAAATAGGGTTGGAGTTAGACTCTGCAGGACTGTGGCCCTCCAGGAATTTAGGCCTTGTCCACATTAATACGTTTACATTTTCTCTCTGTTTTGGCACATTTTTCCCATCCACACCAAGACTGTTTTTGTCCTGCGAAAACAGCTTTCTGAAGACGTTTTCCCAAGTGGATACATTTGAAAACCCTATTTTCTAATTGTAGTGTGGATTGTGAAAATGGACATATTTAAAAACTATGAGACATGTTTAGTCATGTGATGCATATTGTGCCTGTTATATACTATTCACTTCCACACAGTCGCTACACTCTTTAGTGTAGATTTACTCGCAGTTGCTGTCGTGCGGCAAAACATGCAGTTGAGTTTTAGACCAAGCATATTGGTGACTGAGAGCAACCTGGTCCCATCAGTGAATGGGGAGATGTTTGATCCTGCCAGAAGAATAGCATGAGAACATAAAGATGTCTGTTCTGTCTCAGTGAGCATTGCGCTGATATTAGTCTCTGTTTATCCCGAGGTTACCATAGTCAGCCGGCCTCGGGCTGTATCCAGATCAGATGAAGGACCTGCACCTGGATACGAGCTCAACACACAACCCTGAAGTGTCTGCAGAGACCGTGAATCAACTAGACCCTTCCCTGTGAAGATCATGAACCCGATCTCCAACAAGATGGAACTGGATTTAACATTTTGACCTAAATTGTTGTCAATATAATAATCATGCAGTTTGTCTGTTGGCCAGAGGAGAACTGGTACGACTGAGCCTGGTTTCTCCCAATGTTTTTTTCTCTCCATTCTGTTCTTCATTCATTCTGTCACCTGCTGGAATTTTGGTTCCTTGCCACTGTCGCCTCTGACATGCTTAGTTGGGGACACATAACACTTAATATTTTTCAATATTATTGATTGGCCTGCTCTTCTAGAGCTGCTGTACAGCCAAAACAAACTTAATTTTTATTGTTTTCCTGTGACCACTGTAAAGCTGCTTTGAAACAATCGGTGTTGTAAAAAGCACTATATAAATAAAGGTGACTTGACTTAAGCATGTACAATAAAGTAGTTGGGCCATATGAAGAAATACACATTGAATCTACGCAGTCGCAGACTGGTCACAGTGCCCGTGATGACTCTTGTCCACTGCTAAAAGCACCTACAATGGGGACGAGAGTCTCAGATCTGGATCATGGGGTGATGGAAGGTTTTCCTGGTCTGATGAATCACATTTCTTTTAACATCAGGTGAATTGCCGGATGCATGTCCATCATTTGCCTGGGAAAGAGATGGCAGCAGGTACTATAAGAAGTTGGAGGCAGTGTTATGTGGGTCTTAGCTTTCATGTGGATGTTATTTTGATGGTACAACATCATTCAAGTTAATGGAGTTTCCTGATAGCCGTGGCCTCTTTCAGCCGGATACTGCACAAATTGTTCAGGAATGGTTTGAGGAATGTGACAAAGTTGATCTCCAAGTTCCCCAGATCTCAGTCCAACTGAGCTTCTGAGATCTAAGGACCAAAATAAATCGGATTCACTGAAGCCCCACCTCACAACTTGCAGGACTTAAAGGATCTGCTGCTATTGTCTTGGTGCCACCCGAGCTTTAAATGACACGCAGACCCAGTCTGGATTTGCATGAAAATAACAACACTGGCTCCTGGTCCTTGTGGTCTTTCTCAGAATCCACACTTTGGTGCCACAAAGACAATTCAGTTGTATTCTGCTGTTCATTTGCTGCTTACCGTGTAAAAATGTCTGCTTACCATGTAAAAATGTCTGCTTTTTCCCCCATTCACCGTCCATTGTATCGGGGTTGTAAATGCAACAGCACGTTCTGTTAATGGCTCATATAGTGCTTTTTGTCCATATAATTATAAATTATATTTTACTTTATATTTAAATTACATTTAAATGTATATTGATATTTACAAATTGTGTATGTATAATACATTTTATAATATTATAGTTAATATATATATTATTTTATAATTTAATTATATTTGAATGACAACTTTTTAGTTCAGCATAAATTAACTGCTGACCAGCAAACATTTTTTATGGTCTGGTTAGGTTTAAGAGCAGGTTAAGGGAAGGGTCAACAGTGTAAAAAACTGAAATAACAGCTGTAATTACATGTATATAAAATTGAAATACAAATACAACGTAAATATATGTGCCCACACAATAGATACATTGTATCAAATGATTCATCTAAAATGTTAGTACACAGTAGTTGAAACATTAATGCAAGCGTCCAATAATTTAAACGGCTATGTGGCGAGATCAATGCATGCGCTACTGCACACATGATGGACACATTGACTTTTAAGAGACAAACATCCTGCAGCCATAAAAAATAAAATAAAAACACTTTATAGATCATTGCAATAAAGTCAACAAGTCAATTTAATTATGTTTATTAAACCCATTGCTTGTAGTTTTCCCTTATAAAAAGTGTATGCACAATTCCTCCAGTCCAGATCAAACAAATGTTGCCATCTACTGGAAAAAAATGGCATTGAAAAGTTCCCAAAACCCATGAAAATTAAAAACTAATTGACAAAATTCAATTGAGCGAAAGGTTAAAATCAAGCAGTTTGTTTATTTTTCATTTACCGGGACAACCACAGAGTACATCCAGAATAGAAAAATAATATGCACTTGGTTGCTTTGGGCTCATTTCCACTCAGCAGAAACTACCCAGTGTTTTCATTCTGCTCTTTAGTGGACCAACAACAGGAAAAATATTTAAAAAAACTAAAGACTTCACTGCCTTCCAAAACAATTCCAGGAAAACACACTACTGGAAAAACACGCAGTATCCGACACACATTACAATCACTCTGATATGAAGCACCCCGGACTCAGAATGGACACGATCTTTAACAGGGTAACTGCCTTGGTTTTGTTTGCAGCAACAAAGAACATGGCCACATTCACACAAACCTACCCTGATGGGCTTACACAGATCACAGAACAAAGCATCAAAATAATGAATCTGAAAGAATATTATTCAGGAATTAAGCTGATATGCATGCACTAATTTAGATGCATGTGCAGATGTGACCAAAACAAACTAAAGATATATTTAACAAAACATATCATCAATCACTTTGTCATGGGAACAATGAAAAGGATTTCAAAAAGCAGCTCCTTGTGGATCCTAATAAAATCCTAATTGTAATTTGATTTAAACATAAATAACACTTTTATTGCTAAATAAACTCTGCTAATAATTCACGTACTGGCACAAGTTATGTATTATTTCAACAAGGAAATATGCTGATAAAGCAAAACAAGTTAAAATGACTAGCAACTGTTGGAAAAAGGCCAAAAAGCTTAAGTGTATTAACAAGTAACCAAAAACTTACATAATTCAAACACATTACTTAAACATGAGCTTGTTAAATGTAAATCACTGGATTTGATCAAATTAACTTGTCAAAGAAGTATTTTTAAATAGAGAATTGTGAGGAAAAGGAGAGTTCACCTCCACTGTCATTAAAACTTTTTACACAGAAACCCCCCCAAAAAAGAAAAAATTAGCTTTAACATTGTGTTAGTTTTAAGTGTATTTACATATTCAAAGCGAGATCAGATGTGGATGAGATGGAGAGGGAAAGTTCACTCATCTGAACCATTAGCTTGAGTTTTTTGGTCACCGTCTTCTGAAGGTTCACCCTGCAATAAGAAAAGAGGAGATTTTAACGTATGACGTGGATGCAGAAAAACAAGCACCTGATGCAAAGAGGAGTGTATTAAAATAGTTTAATGCACAGCCAGCTATGGATTATATGATGGTCCTTCGCCAGCATTGATAACTTAAAGCTGTTATTGATGTTTGCGGCACTCATTAGATCCAGCACTCTGGTCCCTTTGAATCAGCCAGTGAGATGAAGTAGTGCGTAAGATTACATTTATTTGAATTAATTATTGCGTGCGAGAGAGATAGAGAACTGCCTGTGCATTAAACGGTTTTATTGCACACCTTTCAGAATCAAGTGTTCAAACAGACCATGCACTTAAAACTACAGTTTCACCATTTACTACATTTACCACAGTAAATAAAGGTTCATACGTTAGCTAAAACCCCCTGCAGCTCCTTCATGATGGTGTCGAGGCTGGACACGGTGCTGTGGAGCTGTTGTTCATAGCTGCCTTTCTGCTGGTCTGAGGCTCTCAGGTTGTTCTCCGTCTCTCTGAGACTGTTCTTCACTTCTTCCAGCTCTCTCTGAAGGCTGCGGTTCGCCGCTTCTAGCTCTGACGTGTGCTTTGAATCCTCCTCTACAAAACCAAACATTTCGATTAGCACTTCTAATGTTACTGAGGTGACAAAATCTATTGTTTATCAGTTTATGGAATTAAATTTCAGCTGTATAATTTACACCATATTTTTGTAAAAAATAAAAAAAGGGGTCACAGTCAGGTGGAAACCTCGTTTCTCCAAAAACAATTTTCTGCTACTTTATTACATAAAACATTAGCCTTTTATACACCTTGTTTGGGGAAAGTTACTTGTAATATTTTATCGCGTTACTTTTATGATACGCCCTAAAATAGTAGCTAATTCCATATACTCACACATTTACACATATATATATATATATATATATATACACATACATGCATGGAGGTTAAATGCTGCTCCACATGAACTGTTATCATGCGTCTCAAACTCCATCTCTGCATATGCTGTGAGTTTGAGTTTCTTATAAATAATTTATAAACTTACTCCAACACAGGAGAATACATGCTTCTAAATGTTTGTTTCTGAATATGCGACTCTTGCTGAATGTCCACATATTCTTGTACAAAACATTACAGAAGCTGTAACATTTCTAAAAAAAAATTCAAATAATTTTCAATAAGTAAATGTAATTTGGCAAATATTAAAAAAGGACTGATCTGTTGTAAAGCATTTGTTTTAATACATAATGTACATAAGATTGTTTATATTATGTTTTTAACAGTGTTGTTTTATAAAACCATATGATTACTTGCTTTTTTATCTGAACCAAACATTATTGCCTAATTTTTATATATGTATTCTTTTTAATGGCTTAGATCTATTTTTATTTGCACAAACAAAATATCAGCTTACTTGTTTAATTGTCAAAATAATTCAACTGATAAGTTAATTACCAAACTAACTCTTAATGACAGTCCTAGTCACAAGCTATTTTTAATACTTTTCATTGGTTAAATATTCATGAAACCCACAAGCAGATGTAAAGGGTGACCAATAGTAATGACTTATGGGGAGAAAAAGTCGAAATACGTATAATAGGTTTCCACCGGACAGCGACAAAAATTTTAAAGAAAATATAAATAAAAGTCCATTTGGTGGCAGAAGAAAAAACTCCTTTCTGATGATTTGTAAAAGCACAATTTAAATTTTGATCCAAATCAACACCTCTTCATAATCTTGTTCAAACACATAATAAAAACAAAACAAACGAGACTGTTACCCATTTTAACATCCTGCTGCATGAGCTTCTGCTCAATTTCCTCTCGGGTTTTCTCACTCTTCTCCAGTTTCTGCATCATGCTTCCCACGTCCACTATGGCTCCCTTGTAGTCGATCAGGCTACCTGACTCGCCACTCCGCTCCGATTCCCGCTTGATCTTCTGACCAGGCAGCAAGATTTGGTTACCTGTGGGCAAACACAGAGGGTTTCAGTCAACTGCACAAATAGATAGAAATAAGCTTGTTAGATCCACTCATCATCCTCTTCGCACACCTAAAAGGTTGTCTATTTGAGCATCAGAGGTCAACGTGGGGTTAGGCTCGTCCTTAGGCCTGTCTGTCAGCTTGCGATAATGGCAGGACTCTTTAACCAATGGTTTATTTAACAATTTCTTCACCTGAAAAAGAATACAAACAAGATACGTTGTACATTGTGTCCTGAACATGAACTAACATGAACATTTCGAAAGAATTTATTAGTCAACGATAAACTCAACATTAACAATGCACTGTGAACTAACATTATGAAGAAAAATTAACAAAGATCAATAAATGTAGTAAAAATCTGTTTCTCATTGTTAGTTTCATGTTAATGCATTACCTAATATTAATAAGCGAGACCTTATTGTAGTGTTACCAGTATGATTAAATTACATTTATTTGTATAATTAATAACAATAAATAATATACTTATAATTATTATCATTAACTACCATGACTGTTACATTGAATAAACGAGAAAAAAAAACATAATATTAATGGTAAAAAAATAATGTAGCAGCAGTAGTAATAATAATAACAACAATTCATATTTCTACAACATTAAATGTATTAATAATAACAACTATTGTTATTATTGTTGCCATCTTGCTTATTCAATTGAACAATTATATTAATAACAATAATAATATCAATATTATTACAACGTATAACATTAAATATATTAATAATGATAACTATTGTTATTATTGATGTCATCTTGCTTATTCAATTTAACAATTATATTAGTAACCATAATAATATAAATATAAAATTTAATAAGAAATATAACAAATTATTATTATTATAACATTTATATTATATCTACTATTATTATTATAATAAAATTATATTATTGTAAATTATATAATAAAATTTGAAAATAAAAAAGCTAAAAGAAGACTGCTTTCAATAAATGCAATTCAGTTTTCTCAATAAAAACCATTCAAATCCACTCCATATTTTTTTCATTTTCCCCATAGAAATGAGTGCGCAAGCTGGGCAAATTTTAAGAAATACATAAACGTTATAATTATTAAATTATTGGAACTTTCTAAAGTTCCAAAACGTGGAACTGTAACTTCTCAAACTTTCCAGAGTTCCTCCTCAAACCTTCCCAAGTAAGAAGTAAATGTGAAATACTGCACCTGAGCTCTGGAGAGATGCAAGCCAAGTGTGTACATGATCTCCTCCAAGTCCTTCTCCTGCAGGTAGCCGCAGTGACTCTGGTCGAAGTACACAAACGCCATCAACAGATCCTTGTTAAACGTCACCATCTGCTTTTTCTTCTCATCCTACAGACAGATTGAAATATTAAAGCACTTACATTACCTCAGTATTAGAAACATGTTGTGCTGTAAAAGGAGATCTATTATTATCCGTGTTTCCACTGTTGGTCCAAAAGCGAGCGCGTTAGTGTGTGTTGACTCACTTTATCTTTAGACGATCTCTCTTTGGATTTCCGGTCATCTCGACGATCATCTCTCCTGTCCCTGCCATTGGAGTCTTCGTCATCTTTATCTGAGGAGCACAAAGGATTAGTTCAGCATATTAATATTTTCAAGTCACTTTGAATTTGCATACATTTTCAAAAGTGTGTTTGAGGATCCAGGTGCATTTGCATATGAAACGGTGTGACCTTTACCATCGTCATCATAGTCGTCTGCTTCTTCTGCCTCCAGAGGGTCATATTCATCGGCGTTGTTGTTGCTGCTGCCATCTTCATTATCATCATCATCTTTGGATTCTTCTCTCTTAATTCCTCTCTCTTTCTCCTCATCCTTTACCCGGGAGACACAAATTGAGGGACTTACTGTTGTGTTTATAGTTAAACATTTGAACCTAAACCAGAGCATTTAAGGGACATCAGAATGAATCACAGAATCGATCCAAACAGGGTCCCTACATCACAGAAAAATCTGTGTGAATTCCCCCCCCCCACCCCCCCTGTATTTTCCAGTTGATACAGAATAAACATTTTTATGAAAAAAAATCTACAAACTACAATCATTGATCATAACTCACTACAGAAATGATTACTTTAAGATTTTAATTCATTTACGTGACTCTTCTAGCAAACAGCTTTAAAATGTCCTGCTTTTCATTTCCCCACCTTCCTCTTCTCATCCTCCTCTCTCATTCTCTTTGTGATCGGCTCTCCATTTTCTTCATCCTTCTCCTTCTTTACATCCCTCCGTTCCGTGTCTTTTTTAGCTTTCTCTTTTTTCTCTTTCCTCTCATCCTTGCCTGGAAGAGAAGCGAGTGCTTTGTAGATCCTGTAGCCAAAGTCTCGTTGAAGCATCTCGTTGAACAATTCAGCAAACAAAGATACCTGAAACAGATGCCACCCCCCCACAAATTTTTTTTATTTTACTATCGAGACTATTACAATTTGTATTCACATTTTGAATTAGGTTTTATTTTTACATCATTTTTTTTTTTTTACGTCTTTTTTTTTTTTACGTCATTTTAAATGGCATTCATTTTGTTTAAATAGTGGATGAATATTACGCTGTGGATAAAGGTTACGGCCCTCCTTTCACTGATTTACAATAGTATAACAGAAAGCAGAATACTGTAATTATATCAGGTGAAGTCAAATGAAATGTCCTAAAACCTCTAGTTCATAGGTAATGTGAATAGCTTTTTAAAACCATTAATACGCAGCAACTACGCAGTGATCCTCACCTCAAAGGAGTGTTCTTTATTATCCTCCAGTCTGTAGTCCAGCAGCACACTTAAGGACATGATGCTGCAGTCAAATTTGCCATTCTTGGCAGCCCAGTTGGGGTGGACGATAATTGTGGGCTCATCTGGCAGAACATAACGTCTCTCCCTACGCTGACGTTCCTGCTCCTCCTGTCGCTTTCGTTCCTCTTCCTAAAGAAGGAAACAGTTTTCCATGTTTGCACGCGATTGATTTAGACAGGCCCTCAATAAAGACATGATCCTCTGGCCTTCTCTCACCTCTCGGTCATCCTCTGGTCTGCAGGACTCATCCTCCTCCACGCTAGGAGGTTCAGGTTTCTCCGGCTCCTTGGACTCTTCCACCTGTTCTTCCACCTTCAGCTGTTTGGTGAGGCGAGCGATTAGCTGTGACTTCAGCCCTTTAGAGCTCAGTGTACGGCTCTCCAACTCCTTGCGCAAGTCATTGACCTGTGTGCAATTGAGCTTCATCATACCCTTAAACACTCCATGATATAAAATGTTCATACTAATCAAATAAACAACCATTCAAAGATTTGATGTTGCAAAGATTTATATTTCTTTTCTTTTAAACTCACCAAGACTGCATTTATTTGATCATAAAACAGTAGCATTGTGAAATGGCATTACAACTTAAAATAACTTTTCTATTTTAAAGAACTTTTAATTTCTTTCCGAGACCCAAAGCTGAATTTTCAACATCATTCATCCAGTATTCAGTAACATGATCCTTCAGAAATCATTCTTATATGCTGATTTACAAGAAAATTCTTGTGATTATCAATCCTGTTGTTATTATTATTAGTAGTATGAAAATATTTGTGCAAACCATGATGTTTTTTTAGGATCATTGATGAAAAGAAAATTCAAAAGAACAGTATTTGAAATAGAAATCTTTTGTAAAATAACAAATGCCTTTACTGTCACTTTGAATTAATTTGATGCACCCTTGCTTGCTAATAAAAAGTAATCTCCAAAAACATTAAAAGGTACTGTGATGTATACTTTTGTCCAATAAAAAAACGTCCTCAACAATTGTGGTCTAAACTAAAAGCTATTGGTCGTTTTAAAAAAGCGCAGGACTTTCTACCTCAATTAAAAAAATAATATTAAAGGGCATACAGACCCTTTATGATAAAAAGACGACAAAACGTTTGGTCTGTAGCAGATAAGCTGCTTGTGGGAAATCTCACCTTCATGGATTTCGGATCAAGCTTCGTCCAGTGAGTTGGCGTAGTGACTTCTTTTGAATCATCGTCGTCCTTATCCTCCTCCTCCTATGCACGTCATGTGAATGAGAGGAAAAGAGAAAAGACAACGAGTTAACACACCACTCTTGGGACTCCAAAGGAGTTTTCTGAAACAAAAGTTGATCCGTGCAAGAAGCAAGGTCACAACTGTCTCTCATTGTCTCCTCCTACTGAGCTCTTGATTGGGTAAAAAAAAATTTCCACTGCTAGGAAGCTCTATAGCTTTCAGAAACAGATCCATATCCCACTCATCAGCCAATCAATGCCAGTTCTGTGGAATACAAAAAGATAATCAATGACAGTGGGTTTAAGAGATGGACATGGGAGAGATGCACTCAGAGAAGGTCTCCAAACCCTACATCTACGTCAATTGCGCTTTTGTTTTGGCCCACATATACTCTTTTTAGCTTGCTTTCTTAAACACCTAACCAGAACTGTCCTCGGATAAACAATCTCCCTGGAAAAATCCCGTCCACAAAGGGTCTAGACACAGTCCAATCAGAGAAAAGTGTAAATAAAATTAAAAGAGAGACAGACAAGAGACAGAACTCCGAGAGTTCGGCAGATATCGAATTTCAAACAGGAAACAAAACAATCTAAAAAACACACAAACATCAAAAACAACTGGCTCTCCAGATTCCAGCATTCACTTCTCAATTGTTCTCATCAGGTTCAGGCAATCAAATTTCTGATCAGATTTGTTGCGAGTTTGTTGAAAATTTCGAGTTGTGTCAAACAGGCCATTAACCATATTATCGGAAGAGCTGGAAGCTGTTTTACCAGTTGATGCAGGTGTCATAAAGTAGGATCTAAGCTCTTCCGCTGTGTGTGAGACTGCGTGACAGAGGGGAGAGCAGGAGGAAATGGGGTGGAAGGTCAGGGATGAGACAGGGATGAGAGGAAGGGATGGTAAAAGTGGGATCTGTATGATGCCTGTGATACTTGTCTGTTTCTTTCTGTGTTTTCTGAGTGTTTTGTTTGTCTATTCCTGTGCCTGTGAGAAGCGGAAATGAGAAGAGAGGGATTAGCGTTCAGTGCCTGTTCTCCATCAGCCTCCTTCCGTTCAGCCAAGAGTTTCTCTGCCAGCTGCTCCTTGAGTCCACGGGACAGCCCCTCCCACTCTGAGCGGGTAGGAAGACAATGCCAAACATCCGGGAGAAATAAAACCACTGTCTCCACATGTGCGGGGACTGTCCGCCCTTTGTGAGTCTCCTCAGGGCGGTGATAGCGTATCTCTGCAAAACGATACCTGTCGCAAAGGAAGAAGCGCGTTGGAAAGAAACATTCTGTGAGACATCACCCATTTCCCCCAACACACACACACACACAGAAAGCTGCGACCCCCTCGACCCCCCGAATGAGACGCATATGAAAATACAGTCTGCGGAACTCCACGGGGGGGTTCTCAGGATGAACGGCAGCCACGCATCAGGGAGGTCGACAGACAATATCGACAGCTAAACAAAAACTACAATGACCCCTCCCCCCTTGCGCCAGGCCCCTCCCATCGGCACCCGTGAATCTGAACCGGTTGCTCGTGAAAGATAGCTTATGAACCCCCGGGGGTGTGAGAGAAGGACAGATTCAGACACAGTGAAAGCAAGTTAAATATGTAAGATATTTAACACAAGGCAAAGGTCAGAGAGAACAGAAAGTAACGATGGCGGCGGCGACTCCTCTGGCTCTGCTCTCGGAGCAAAAGAATCAATGCATTCACCACATATATAGATATAGAGGCAGGACTGCCACACACATTAGCATAAACATTGCAAAACAAACAAAAATAAAATTATGAACACAAAAGCATCAAACATATCAGGAGATACACTGCTGTATCAAAACCATGCAGCGTGTCACAGACTTTTGGATGTTGTCTGCTGGGCCTTTTGTTTGTTTTTATTTTAATATTAAAGATGCACACATGGAGATGCGTCGGCACAAATCGAGAAAGGAGCTTTACTTACCACTGGGTACATAAACTCAGATCAATGCCTGTCAGAGCCTTACAACAACGAATGGCTGTCTTTATTAAGACCGAGGCATCGTTTTCCGGGTCGGCCCCGTCCAAAGAGGGAGACCAGTGACCCCCGATGGCCATGGCCTCGTCTTTGCCCCGCATCCCCACCAGGAACTGAAAACAGAGGAGTTGAAACAGGTTACGCAAAACTGGGAAGATGCCGAGCGCTCTGAAAGTGGACACAGGGAGAGACAACATCAGATGAGCTTATTCCACACAGCAAAGCATTCAGCAATGGAATAGGACAAAGACATCACAGTCAGCTCCCCAACACAGTTTAAAACACCCCACATTAAACACAGGAGTGAACAAACATCTTTCAGTGTCCAGGGGAACAAGAAAACGAGTTTCAGTGTATATGATATTTAATAGATTGCAACAGAGTGATTGTGAAAGTAAAAATGTAATATTTAGCAAACATTTTCGACAGAGCTAACATGAACTCAGAGGTCAGTAAATTATGGTATACACATTACTGTTTAAAAATACGGGGTCAGTAAGATTTTATTTTTGAAAGAAATCATTTAATTTCGAATAAATGCTAATTAAAAAAAAAATCATCAGCACAACGGTTTTCAATATTGATAATAAAAAGAAATGTTTCTTGAACAGCAAATCAGCATATTAGAATGATTTCTTGCGTGATACTTAAGACTGACAAGTAATGCCTGCTGTCTATGTTTTAAAATATATTTAAATAAAAAGATCAAATAATTTCAGCCTTGGTGAGCATAAAAGATTTCCTTCAAAAACATTTCAAGAAATCTTACAGAGTTCAAAGTTTTGAACAGTAATGTATCGTATTTTCCCACATATAACCCATGGGTTATAACAGATTTTACAAACCCCAAAGGGGAGGTGCGGGTTATATAAGGGTGCGGACTATATCACACTTGTTTTGTTTTTTTTACACGTAATATTTCAATATACTTATTAAGTCCCTAAGGACGTATGTTTTTTTTTTGCTGTATTTTCTTTCTTGCGAGGGTTGTTGTCTCTGGCGCTTGTTCTATCACTGGACCTGTCAATCATGCAAGAAGACGTGATTGGCTGTGCTGCATGAGGTCGGGCTCTTCTCATCTCATCCGATGATCAACACCTATAGAATCGCTTCTTAAGGGACGTGCTGCTGCACAGCGGGAGAGACTGCTTTTTCTTTTTGTTCTGATTCTGACTTGTTTTTGTTTTCTTATTGTTTGAATTTCGCGCACAAGCACTGTGTACTGAGCCTGAACAGTTACGGATAATTGACGTTATGCGAGCAATATTCGAAATGTGAACTTACACAAAAAAATTCATAAATCTATGGGTGCGGGTTATATAAAGGTGCGGGTTATGCCAACAATTTTTTACACAAAACCCCAAAACGCTGGAATGTCTGTGGATATTTATTACTACTGATACTGAAAAACATTTTCCAAGAATGTATAAATAGACATACCATTGCTTTTATCTAGAATTTACTTAATTATTATACATTTCTTATATAAGGTATAATTATCAGCATTAAAGTGTAACTTTAAAATAATAGTAAGAAAAAAAAAGTGCTAAAAGGGGTTAAAAATCAGTAAAAGTTAGATTTCGCCATGGCATTAAAATAGGTACTGGGGAAAAAAAAGACGTGCGTCATTATGGTCAGACTAAATTGGATGTGGAAGGTTTAGTGCAAGCAAAAAATGCAGAGAGATCTTAAAATGAGCACTTTAAGACCCTTTATTAAGATTATGATATACTGAAATGATTACATTATGCATTTCACCATTCAAGATGATTTTTCTGGTACAGATACAGACATAAAAACCCAGAGTGATTCAAATCACATAATTTCCAGGATTATTAAAGCTACAGTCCCCGACACCATAATGCTGTTCATCCCTGTAAAATCCTACAGTATAAGTGCAAGATCACTAACATTAAATAGCACATAAGTTAGTGATTACATAATGCAAGCTGATTACACAAACCTAGTTAGTTTGTTGCATTTTGTAGTGTAATTCAGAGAGTTGTACCTTGATGAGGCGGGCGGGGTGCTGGAAGGAGTCTCTCAGCTCTGCTGGATCTTCTGCCAGAGCACAGGATTTATGATACAGCTCATCTAAACTAGGGTTGGCCAGCAGCATCACCTATAACATCAATATTAATCATGACTGTCAAAACCCACTGAATCAAACCTGGATTAAAGTATTTAATTATTAAGTAAAAAGTGAGAGGCGTTACCTTTGCACTGTAGGTGTGATTGGCATCAGGTGGGTCCAGCACGGCCGTGTTCTTCACAAGAGAGTCCACCTCTTTATGCATGATGTGAAAGTTACAATAGTTTCCAAAGTTGAAAGGTCGTGTTAAGGGGAAAGCGTCCACCCAGGTAAACACAGCATCAAAAAAGTCACTGGGGATATAGAGGCTCTGATACCGCCGCCGTAGCTCCATCACGTCACAGTTGCAACTGCAGAGAACAGAAACAGTCATATACCCAACATACACTTGCATACTTAAACATTCATCTGAACAACTCATCTAAAAAATAAAATAAAAATGGTCACAAAGTAGTCAACTCCTAAAAGCATGTCTCAACGTCACATTGGGCTACCTTTACTTTACAAGGTACCGTTACCACCTTTTACAACCCCGCGGACAACCTGTAAAACTACTTTTATTAGTGTAAACTCTCAATAATAAGAAAACGTTATGCCTTTGTAAAATAAAGAAAACAAACAGGATACACTTTCTTCTGTCTCTGTGAACTTGAGCGCATCAAAAAAAAAAACTCAATGTATACTTGCAGACATGACTAACATATCTATAGAAAGCTTGAAATGTCAAGCGATTGTCAATCAATTCAAGTGGAAAACAAATATTCTCAGAAACTTGCGTATAAGCACGTCCACTACTGCGGACATCATCGTTGTCTTGACCTCTTAACCTTAAAACATCAACAAATTATTGAAATGTTTAGACAGTCTCCTTGATGTTTTTTCAGGACATTCATAATCATTTACTTTGCCGGTGTGCTGTGGCAAGCTTTATGCATGCACTTGAGAGCTGATTAGGTTGAGTATTATATATAAGAAATAAAAGGCTCATGATAATGATTTATACGGCTTATTAATACACGTGCGATTAGGTGACTAATTGCTTAAATGAACGACTATTAGTCTGTAGTCAAGGTCAGCCCTAATGTTTGTCAAAACGACTGCTGCCTTATTTTTTTGCATTATTGTTTTTGCACTACATATATTACATTGCTGACATTTGGTACACAAAACGACCTGTATATATATTTTTCACGTTGGTAACATTAATGTTGAATTATTGCCTGGGCCTGTAGAGAAACAATTTAATTCTCCCATGTATGGACTGAACAAAAAAATAAACTACATAATTTGCAACTCAAGACATCTGTCAATATACTTCCTTTAAAACAATTCACTTACCCATCAAGAGAGAATTTGGAGAACTGCACAGTATATCTTGGGACGACTCTGCGTGGCCGTCTTGGAGAGCGTTCTCTGCGAGGAGACCGGTCTCTAGAACGTTTCCTTGTGGGTGAGCGTTCTCTTGATCTTCTTCGCTCTCTATCTCTTTCCCGACTGCACAGACAAAAGTCAAAATAAAGAATGAGCATGTAGCACAAATAAAAATTCTCAATTCTCATGTGCACTGTATGGAGCAGAGCTGACGTTTTCAGTTTATACTTGTAGCATCTTTTGCCCAACTCATCTAAATGGAAATAAACTTTTCTATGAAAAGATAAACGACAGGTGTGACGGTTACCAAATAATGTAATCGCTGCACTGTGTAACATCGGTAACACGGGCTACTACACCCAGTCTAACTCTCAGTTGTACGTTTTGAACACTGACCTGCGGTCATCCTTCCTCAGGATAAGTTCTGGTCGGTCATTGCGGCTGGGGAAGCGGGGGGACGGGTCCACACGCCTCACTTGTTGGGGCTGAGGCATCATCCGCACCGGGGGCTGCAGCAAACCTCCTGCGAACACAGAGTCTGCACACGGCAAAGAGAGAAATGGGAGGTCAGATTTGATTCCGTAAAAGCTTAACTCTGTAAAAGGTTGAAGAGGTTGATGCACCTTTAGGGGGTGGCTGGGGAAGCAGTGGCTGTGGTGGGTTCTGCAGCAGTGGGGCCAGAGAGGCAGCTGAGAGTTGGGCCTGTAGAAGTGAAGGAGGAGGTCCCTGGGCTGGGACGCTGAACGTGGTGGGCGGGGGTAGAGACTGCATCATGGTGGGACCTGGTTTCATCATGTTTGGGCCCGGAGGCTGGTTCTAAGAGACGTAGCAAAAGAGATGGGTTTGCTAGTATCTTCAACCATCAAGATTATAGAAAAAAAAAATCATTTTCCTTTTAATGAACTAGTGCTGGCCGATACAATTAAACCACATAGCTTTATTTACCTACTTTAATTACATTTTGAAAATAATCAAAATTTGAGACAGCCTAAAAATGTCTCAATGTCCTCCTTCTATTAAAGGAAGATAGTAATTTTCAAACAAACGAATATTATTTTTGGAGTAAATTACATTTATTCATTATTAAATAAAATAAATCGACTAGCCCTAGTTCAGACAACAAATCAACATCTATAAGAACAAAAACACACATATCAATCAAAAAATATTTATGAACGCTTTCAACTAGGGGCTAGAAAACAAGCCTTGAAATATATAACATTAATCCGTCTCCAATACATAAAGTTTAGAGAACCTGTTTTATAGGACAGGAGGAAAAGGAGCCTAAATGAGTAACACTAAACCCAGTAAAAAGAAAATAAATTGTTAGAAAAAGCTGGAGATTGAGGAAGTAGAAGCACTGCTGTTAGCATTTACCACTTTTGGCCCCTGTTGAAAGAAAAAGAAAAAAAAAACGGTTTCTTTCAAGAGACAATGCAAGGCAAGCATTCTGGGCATTTCAAAAGGAGTTTCAAAATGATTGTTAGTTACTTAAAATAAAACAGACAGCATTCTGCCATTGCTTTATCATGAGGTTTGTGTCCAGGTGTAGAGATGTCAGAAATACAGTTAATTCAATATGCTTAAAAATTAAATAAAAAAATAGCAGTAGTAAAAATAAAAAAATAAAAATATAGCAGTAGTAAAAATACCAGATTTTCTTTGTTCTTCATTTTATAAAACCTTTAAGAAAACTGAAACAGTGTTTATTTGATAAATATGTTCACCCACATGCCATTATTTTAACATTTACATATATTTTGTTTTGAAAATAGATTAAATCAACTCAAGGTAATTAGTTTAAAAGGCCAAATTTTACTGGTATTTGTACAACTGATATTTCGGTATGAAACTCAAATAAAAATAAAAATAAAAAAAAACATTAAGTATATATTTTTTTATAATTAGTTTGGGTAATTAAATTTTTTTTTGAAAAAAACTATAAACTGCATCTATTACTACTACAGCATCCCCCCTGAATACAAAAAATGTTTAAGAGAAAAAGGTTTCATTACAAATCCAACACACAAGCTGTTAGCTGTAATATAGGGAAGGGTGAAAAAGCAGCAACAGCGACGTATCTAGGGTGGAAGAAAAGAAACCGAAGGACATGTGACTAAAGCCTGTTTGTGAAACAGGAGAGTAGAGGAAGGGAACAAGCAGAAGATAAAGTGGAGGAGGATAGAATGGGGGTTTGGGGCGCAAGGGTCAAGTGGCGTGGGTTACATTTTGTCTTGAATCCACCGCAGAATGCATGTCAGAGTAGCGAGGCATTCCTGCTTCAGAGTAAAAGCTGGACAGCTGTGGGGAAACCTGAGGTAAGGGCTGTGGCGGCTGGTGCTACATGGAGATTGAGAACACAGGAATAAACAGCAGCATCATCATCATCATCATCATGACACACTGTGGACGCAGAAGCATATCAGATTGCATCTGCCAGGGATGCTTTCAGATCACGTGGGTTGGCTTACCGTTTGGTTGGGCAGCTGAGGTAAAGTCTGAATGCGCTGAGCATTCCATTTGAAAGGCATGTTGGGATTGTAGACCGCTTCCACCAGAACACGATCACCGACTTGAGGTGTTTTTCCCTTAACCGCACTACAAAAAACACAGAGAAATTACACGCCTGACCTTCAGGCTGTGTTTGTACTGGCACAAATCGGAATCTGTTGCACACGTGTAAAAACAAAAAAACTGCAAGTCATCCAATTTTTCCGCATTCGTTCTGAGCCGCTTCCAAATGTGGTTTTAAATGAGATACATTGCCAATATCTAGACATCTGATCCAGGTCTAAACATGTATATCAGTTTCCCCTTGGGATTCAAAGAGTGACACGTTTGCCCACAAAGATCATTTTAATGTCGTACTCTGAAGCTTCACCATTGCATTGAGATGCAACATGCTTTTTCTCTCATGTATTCATTCAAATAAATACTCACTGTAGACTTCTAGATATAACAAACTGTAGATACCATAAAGGAAAATTTATTTTATCATCATTTTCATTCAATCACTTTGGCCAGGGATTAATGTAAACGCAAATATCGGATATCAGTCATGACTAAAATGAATAGGTGAACAGGTGACGCATGCTGATCTTGGTCGCAATCTTGGAAACGCTGCCTTTAAAAGAATGATTCACAACTCAAACATGCACATTTACTATAAAGCACCTGAGCTGAAAGAAGACATCCTCATCGACAAAGCCAAAAGTGTCGTGTAGCTTGCTGACAACTCCGGTGAAAACACGCTGCTTTTGAGGTTGGGTCTGCTGCTGGTGGCTGGAGCGGGGGGTCGGGTAGGACACGGTTATCTGTGCCGTCTGTTGTGGGTTTGACAGGCTCAGGCTGGTGGGCAAGGCAACAGGGGGCTACAAAACACACATAGCACCACTGTTAGATCATAAACTCTTCGTATCTGGCAAATTGACAATATTAAGGGATCTTGTGGTTCGTTGTACACATTTAAAAATGGCAAGATGGGCTTTTCCAGAAAAATTCAAATGTGATGCAAATGCAGTATTTGGAAGTACGGTGTACCTGTGATAGCAGGGCTTGTTGGGGCTGTGGAAGCTGTCAGAAAAATAACAAAAGAAAATAACACATTAACAAGAAGCCACAAAAAAGGTTGGAATGAATATATTTGGACCAAGTCAATTTTAGATTGAACTACAAACTTAAGCTCCAAAAACTATTCCATTCAAAAGTTTGGGGTTAGTATAGATTTTTTGGCTGCATTTTACGTTACAGTATGAGTACATTATTATTTCTCAGTTATTGCAATGAATATAATAAGCCCATAGTATGTTCATCGGGTAGAGGACTATAAATTAAAGTGCTGTCGATTGTTGTTGTTTTTAAGACGTCCAACAGTTACAATTTAATAACGGTTTTCCATTTTAATACATTTTAAAATGTAATTTATTCCTGAGATGGTAAAGCTGAATTTTCAGTATCATTACTCCAGTCTTCAGTGTCACATGATCCTTCAGTAATCATTCTAATATGACGATTTGCTACTTAAATCATTTCTTAATATGATCAATGTTAAAAACAGCTGCAAATATGTTTTTCAGGATTCTTTGATGAATAGAAAATTCAAAAGAACAGCATTTATTTTAAATAAAAATCTATTTTTGAAATCATAAATATCTTCACTGACACACTTGACCATTTAATGCATTCTTTCTGAACAAAAATTATATATATATATATATTTTTTTTTTATTTTTTTTTTTTACCAACCCAATCAGCTTTTACTATCACAAATAAAGGAAGGCAGTTCAGATGAATTCAAAAGAACATGGTATTTGGATTCACAATCAAAACCAACTACATCCAGCAAGAGTGAGATTTGAAGTGAGTCCTGAGAGCTAAATAATGCAGACAGGCACTGCAGCACTTGCCCTCTTCCGAGTAACCGCTCTGCTGACTATAGTCCTTTTAGTTCTTCTACCTGACAGGCGCTTTTAACCAAAGAGTCTTACAGTGCATTCAAGCAAATGCAATTTACTGGGAATGAAATCCATGACCTTACGATATCACAACAAACAATACTGACAACTTTCATAATAAAACTAGGGGATCAACTTTCAAAGAGGTGATGTGAAAGAGGAGGTGAAAGTGGATGAGAGTGAGTGCATGTACCTGATGTGGGACGTTGTACAGGGTTTGTTGAGGTGGAGGTTGTGGCGGGGGGCCTTGCTGCTGCTGCTGCTGATACTGCTGCAGGGCTGAATTGATCTGCGACTAAAATAAAACACACCAGTGACTCAAGACTTCTCACTGCAGACTGGGGGAAGGGCTCAGGTTACAGCGCTCTAATACGGAGCATGCTAGAAATGCAGAGGAGTACAATTCAGAATGAAGGAGAAAGCACTTTACACATTAAAATACAGTAATACCTCGGTTTACGAGTTTAATTGGTTCCAAGAGCGGCTCGTAACTCAAAATTCTCGTACACCAAAACCTTTTTTCCCATAAGAATGTACTAAAAAAAAAATCACTCGATTCGTTCCACACGACCATAAATGCCCATTTACAATTTGTATTTTTAATTTATCCTATTACAGTTAAAATTATAACCATTAAGATCTTATATAAACACTAATTAATAATTGATCAACTCTAAAAATACTTGACAATTTACTGTAACGCGCACTTTAGCTTTGAGTAGCGTCGCTGCTGCCGTGAAGGAGACGAGAGGAGGGTTTTACTGCCTTTTACTGTCACTCATAAACCGAGGTTTACTGTATACGGAATGAGATCAGGTTAGATATAGGTGCCACTCTGCAGTGTTATGTGCACAGAATATGCTGAACAATCAATTCTTGACAATCTAATAAAAAAATGACGTTCAAATCTGCTGTAATTGCTGCCCGTTATTCTACAGTGAACGCTTTAAACAGTTGCATGCTGCTCTGTGGTCACATTTTGTATAAAATAGTGCCATAATGTTTGGCAATACAATCCAAAAATTGAAAAAAAATAAAAATAACATTAAACGTTGCTGAAATTGCTTCTTTTTTTTAAAGCACCAAAAAACTACCTTTTTAAAAAAAAATAATAGGTGCTCTTAACTAGCTACTGTTCCAAAATAAATGCTTTCCACAGTAGTATGCTACTCTTTTTACATTTTGCGTAAAATTAATGTCTTAATTCTTAGCAATCCAATTAAACAATTAGTCAAAAACCTGTCAAAAGCCAGTGTAACTGCTTACAGTTCATTCATCACACTGGAAATTAAAGATCAAGCATTCTTCTGATTTTTATCTTGTGGAAATCCAGGATAATTTGGTTACTGCTCACAGTTTGAGTACATACTATATGAAATGTTAAGTATAACAAGTTAGTATGCTACTCCAAAAATGGCGGCAGGTTTGATTGTGCAATTGCTCCAGTGGTGGATCGCGGCCAGGGCCTCACCTGCTGTAATGCAGCGGCAGCGGCTGCAGCGGCCTGCTGCTGGAGCGCTGCGGTCTGCTGCGAGAGCTGGTAGTTGGCAGCTGACTGCGAGTTGAGGGAGGCTGCGGCTAAAGCCGACTGCTGAGAGTACATCGGAGACGCTCCCAAGAGGGAAGGCTGCTGTACTCCTAAAGCTATGGGAGAAACATGTCACAACATTCAAACAAGTACAAGCAAACTTTAACCAACCAATGCAAACCATCAAAAACATTTTGAGCTTTGACCCTCATAATTAGAGAGCTAGAGCAACAAAACCTAGAGAGGAAACCATCTTTAATGGTGCGTTTTTAGACTAACATTTGAGTAATGATCATGACTTACAGTGTAAACTGTTCAGGTCCAGGGACTGTCCTGAGTGGCCGGGTTGTGATACCGCGGTTGCGGCAAACTGGGCCGCCCATGGAGGGTTCTTCTGCCCCCCGAACTGGGCCATGGAGACCTGCTCACGTTTTCTGCTGGACCAGATGGCAGATTATTTCCTGCAGAGACAGTTTTCAACCTTTTATTTAAAATTGCATTCTCAAAACAGTTCAAGCATAAAGTTGGATGGAGGGGAACTAAAATAAAGTAATTGTTTCAGGGGATGCCAGCCAAGACAACACTTCTGATTACCACCGGACATAATAAATCAATGGTTACTGATCTTCGTAACTTCATTGCCAAAGACAAGAATCGAAGGGCCCTCATTTATAGGCTATATGATATTTTAAACTGTACTACTGCTGCTAAGACATGTGTTTTTAACCTTTCTGAAACAGAAATTGAGTCTGTCCATGGATTAAAATAATCAAGTTTACGATTATGCTCATGATTTTTTTAAATAGTTGCATGTTTAGTTTATAATTAAAAAGAGAAATCTAAACAAAAATAGCTGTAATGAAGGCCTGCACAAGTGATAGCTGTGTTTGCAAGATTGCTAGTTGAATTTAAATAATGTAAAGTTATCTTGAGAGCCAGTGGCACTCGAGTGCAGTATAGTTAGGGAGCTTAGGAGATTTTAAAACGCAGCCAATGCCATCTGTCAGCTCCAGAACACCAGCAGACTGTTTACAACCTATTCCTACTTTAAAACTCAGTCGAAGTCCAGATCCATCAATGAATAAGACGCAAACGTGGTCTCATGGCCATTGTTTGAAGACTCAAACGGTCACTTTTACCCAATCTTTTATCTGCACTAGCTTAGCACACCAACGTATTCTCAATGCAAGCTAACCAGCTAACGGGACCCACACAACAACACTGACCGACCCTTTTAAAACCCCGTATAACAACCTTAAACCACTATGAAGTGTATTAACTCACACTACGCATCAGTCTCAGTGCAAGTCACAACCGCGCTGACAGCAGTGTTTTGTTTTTCAGCATTGCTATCTGATTCAGGCCCTCGCATGATAACACTCTCTAGTTTTCCGTCCGTGCACTTTTTAATCTCGTTTACACCTCAGAAGAGTATACACAGTATAACACGGCGCATGACTAAGTATTAATAATATCATAAAACTTCAGCGGACATGTAAGCATGCGAGCGAGCTGTTATTGTTGCTGCTTACCCGTCGTACGCTCTCATTCACTAGTTCAGACGACGTTTGGATGTTGCGCATGCGCAGATCGTTTGATGTGCATCACTAGTGCAACACTGATCCAGGGTCGGATGACAATACACAATAATTACTTGACAGTGGCGCATACTGAAGTGAAATCAAACAATGCATAACACACACAAATTATATATATATCTTATCTATCTATCTATCTATCTATCTATCTATCTATCTATCTATCTATCTATCTATCTATCTATCTATATATATATATATAATCTGAAGATACAATCCAATAATAATGATTCTATATACAGTATATGTATAATGATGATATATATGTAGATCACAGAATCATTATTATTATTATTGGATTGTATCTTCAGATCACCTGTACTCCATTCAAATTAGATGAGTTATTATATGAAAGGAGCAGTAGAGCTGTAACTTCTGACTGCTATCAGAAATTACACTTTTGAGGATTATTATTATTATTAATGGGCACCATTCTCTCAGAAAAATCAATGTAGAATGGATAGTAGAGTAAGGAAAAGACATATCCAAAGACACCTGGGATGTAGAACGAGTAAATGGGTCTTCATTTTGTGCAAAACTAAATCTCATTCAGATGAAAATTCTCTGCTGTATTCATTATAGTGAAACCAAGTTGGCTAAACTGTATACGATTGATGAAACGTGACCATTGCAATACCCCAAAGGCAGATTATTCACATGTTTTGGTCATGCTCTAAACTGAGACAATTCTGGTTTTCATTTTCTCCAGATTTCAGATTTCAAGCTCAGCTAACCCTATAATGGCTCCATTTGGGGTCAGGGTAGACAAGGCTCAAATAGCAAAAGATAAAGAAAAGACCTTGGCTTTTGCAACATTAAAAGCTTGAATGAGAATTCATCTAGAGTGGAAATCACACAATCCACCCAAGTTGTCATTATGACCGAAAACTTGAAAGAATTAAGCATTTTCTCAGGGGATCAACAAGAACATTCTATAAAACATGGGACCCTTTACTAATTTATTCAGAGAAAAATTTACTCCTCCCTTCTTTTATTTATTTAATGTTATTAATTGTCCTGGCATTTGGGGTCCTCCCATTTGTGTTGGGAATTAGTGGGTAGAAAAACTAAAAAAAGCAATGCCTTCAGAATGGATTTTGTCACTTAATACTTTCATGTACCTTGTTCTGTTAGAAAAAGAAAATAAATTACTTTTTTTTCATATACTTTTGTTGCAAAGTGAAATATTAAAACATTTAATTTGGATTTATCAACCATGTAGTAAACTATTAAGTATCTTTAAATGTCCATCAGACAGAAAATTTCTAGCTTTTTAATTTCTATTTTATTCTATTAAGTTTCTATTCTATTAATCACTCACATTCCAAATGATTTTGACACTGTGACATCAAAAAATGCACAGAAAAAATAATCAAAAACTGAAATTTGATGTCCACCAATAGCAAATTTGCATTTGATGATTTACCCCAAGTTTTACAGCCTAGTCTCAGATTAATGTGCATGCTTGAGCGGTCACATCTGAAAGCAAATTGCAATGACAAATCTTAAAATATATCAGTGCCATTGTTTCGTCTCAAAACACACACCAGTAAGTTTTATTTTAAAGTACATATTAAAGCTACTTTAATGTTGTAATTGAACTAAAGCCTAATCCTGGCTTAATCTAAGCCCTGTCTGTGAAACCAGTCTTAAATGCAGTAACTGCTTCTAAAGGATTATTTATATTAGATTTTCAAATCTCTCATTCTGGAGAAATTAGTGAAACATAGTGGTTCACAAATGGGTTGACCTTTTTCCTTCTGAAACGTAGAATAAAAATAGAGGCTTAAATAGAACAAAAGGACATCAAGATCAATTAGTTTCTTAAGAAATGTTACGCATGGAAGAGAAAAGTGGTAAACCATTGGACAAATATCTGCACCAAGACAATCACTAATTTATACACAACTTTATTTCATCATAGGTCCTCCCAAACTGCTGGATGGCAGCTGTAGATAAATACAAACTTTCATGACTGATCTCTTTCTGAAAAACTAAGACATTTAGGTGAAAATGCAACATAAACATTGACATAAAAAGCATAACCGTCTTCAAATGAACGATCCGTCTTAATCTCAGATCTAAAAGAACAACAGTCAGAACATATAACAGTAATCTTGAAAGTGCAGAGCTCAGTTTTCTTGTACTTGCAATCACAATATTGCCCTATTATAGTAGAAACAGAACAAGTTATGACTTCAGGCTTGGGTAAATATTACAGTATATTCTAGTTTCTGAACCTTAAATATGCAGAATCCTTATGGAGTGTCTGAATCCCACAATGACTTCAACAGAATGATAGCAATTGAAATGGGTTGATAGCAGAGCCGGGTCTCATGCTATGAGTCTTGCAGTTTCTGCTCCAGTTCTGTAAACACCTTTGCGTTGATCTCATCCACTTCATCCTCCACCTTATTAAATAGAAAAATATACATAGTCACGTGAATCTTTGTAAAGTCATGATCACTGTAATTTAGAAAAATGCAAAACATGTTCTCACGAATATGTTCATGTTCTTACGAAGTCTTCTTTTTGTTTTTGGGCTCTACTACAATAGGTTTTCATGCTTGAATGTTTAAAAAATAATGAATTTTTATTATTGCAGCACCTCTCTTCCCAGTCTGTCAGTAACACTCTTAAGTTTCTGTCTCTATGAAGCCCCTCCTTCAGGAAAGTGCAATGTGCTCTGATTGGACAACCGTTTCGAGCGTCAAACCCCTTACCGTAACCATGAATTTCAACACACTACTAATGCAACTTATCAACTTTACTCACCCCTTTTTGTGTATGGTTTGAACAGTGCAGACTGATATAGAGAGTAACTCTCTTTGGAGAGACTTTGTGCTTAGCAGACCTTTTTCATGCGCAAACAGCAACATTACACAATAAATAAAGTTTGGGGGGAAAACGAATAGGTAATTGTTAATGGATTTATTTCTCTCACCTGTTCTACATTGTCTACCTCGGGTATATAAAACTGCAGCATGTTCTGGATCCCATTTTTTAGGGTAACTGTGGAGCTGGGACAGCCAGTACAGGAACCAACCAGCTTCAGCTTCACAGTGCCATCCTCAAAGCCTTTGAATATGACATCCCCTCCATCCTCCTGAACCGTGGGTCTTGAGGAAAGCAGACACAGCACTGAGCTCTGATGATCTAAAGACTTTTTATTACACAAATAGCAACTAATGGACTAATGCAACTGAATGGATAAAATGCAACTGCAACTAATGCAACTGAATGGATAAAATCACTTGCATAGAAAATACCATTCAAAAGTTTGTTTGTTAAAGAAGTCTCTTTTGCTCACCAAGCCTGCATTTATTTGATCGAAAATATGGTTAAAACAGCAATACTACTTATTAGTTTTCTATTATAATATATTTTAAAATGTGATGGCTGAATTTTTAGCGTCATTACTTCTTCAGTGTCACATGATCATACACAAATTATTCTAATATGCCGATTTGCTGCCCAGGAAAATTTATCATCATCAATGCTGAAAACAGTTGTGCTGCTTAAAATTGTATTGGAAACCATGTTACTTTTTCAGGATTCTTTGATGAAGTTAAGTTTAAAAGAAAAATGTGTAAAATCATAAATGTCTTTACTTTCACTTTTGATCTTTTGTATGCATCCTACCTGAATAAAAAGTATACATTTGCTTAAAAAATGAAAATCTACCGCACCCAGACATTTGAACGGTAGTGTAAATGGAACTGAAACATATTAAACATACCTGATCCTTGTGTCTAATAGCTCTTTGATCATTGAGACAATTTCATCATCATCTTCTGTAACACCTGAAGAATAAAAGACACCACTCTGAACATTTTAAATACAGTACATAATGGACCTTAATTTATTTAGTCGTTCTGTGGGATGTTTGGCTTACTGCTCTCAGCATGTGTTGCTCCCGATGTGATGGCCTCTCCACTCTCAAAAAACTTAGTGATGACCTCAGTCGCATGTCGTTTAATGTCTGTCCATTCAACATCATCGTCTGTCTTTAATAAGTAACAATTTCTTCATTAAAATAGAACATTTACATACAAACAATACAGCTCAGGTAACAAACAGAAGGTCTAAACGCTACCTTGGTCAGTGTGATAAAATCAGGGCCATAAAAGACACTTTTTATCCCTTCGATTTGGAAAAGATCCCTGTTGAATGATCACAAAAACAGTATTTATGACACATGCAAACCTTTTGACTAATGCAAGAGCAACTGAATACATTAAACTGACAGACAATCAATGCAGCAGATTCAATTATACATTCAAATCACTACATGCTAAGCAGGACGCCGGAGCCGGTTTACCTGGCTAAAGGGGAACTCTCTGCAGAGTCTGATGTTGGGAAATCTCGAGTCCCAGTCCCCAATACGGACTTACCAGGAAGAAACTTTAGACTTCTGGGATTTGGCGTGTCTTGAGTTGAAATTGAAATCGTTCGTACTGCAAAAAACGAAAGAAACGCCTAATAAGTCCTCAGAAAGACAGTAGGAGAGTACAATAAGGAACTCAGCAGCATTACATTAACTTTCAATCATCAAAAGTGATCTGTAATGGAATAAAGATGATATCTGGTAAAAGTAAAATGCTTCACCTGAGAATGTTTTGCATTCATACGTTTGGGACTGTAGTCTATGGAAAGCCCAAGCTGAATAGCACTGATTTCGGTCTTTTACAGGCAATCTAAAAGAGAATATAGTGATAGTAATAGTGTTTACAATCCCCAAGCACACTATATACGCAAACCGTGTGTGTGTGTATATATATATATATATATACACACACGCACATATATGCATAGACCAAACTACTACTATAACAAAGTAAAATAACAGCAAATAAATAATTTATATAATACAATGAGGATTAAATTAATACATTTAATACGGTATTTAAAAGTAGTTGTATGACAGTGGATGGTAATCGTCTGGCTGTAGTACTTTGGTGGAAATTACGGTTAAAACTGTCCTCTAGAACTATCGTCATTTGGTATTATATTACGTAAAAATACCGATCTGGGTTTTTAAAGACTGTGAAAGATGCCGTTTTCCATTTCAAACCTAAAAAGAGGCGTCCGAATGAGGCGCAATAGACTCCATCTTACACACGCCGCCATTTCAATTGTTTTGAAATTTAGGACCCCAAGGCAGACAATAACACTCCTGTTAAAAAATACGCATTTGTGTATGTTGAATGCATATTCTGCGTAATTATAAATAATATTTAGTGCTTATAAAAAATGAGACTCCGCAAAGCGTATGAAATGAATGAAGTGAATGGACTAAAGCTTTCTCACGCTTCCTTTCTAAAAGTGACAGTTCACCCTCC